>CM062813.1:396114267-396714267 GCA_031772625.1 Pinus tabuliformis | reverse complement strand
TTATAAAGGTGGTAATGTTGATTGAAGTAACTACAGCAGAGGGAGTTTTGATAGCTACAATAAAAATTTGGAAAAAGTTGCTACCCCAAGCTCTGTAACAAGGAGGCATTTTAAGGATTTGTTTTTCTACCACCAAGAATGAACATAGAAATAAAACCTATTTTTGGAAATAAACTAATTTTCTTAAAGATAATTTAGCAACTCCACTTTATTAAATCATTGTGGGAGAACATGCCTGCCAATTTCCTGGTTCTCAAGTAGACCTCCTGTCCAATTTCACCAACAAGTTGGTTTTCAAAAATAAACCTTATTTTTATCTTTACTTTTGTTCTTTTTTTATTTTTAATAGTCAACGGAAAAGGAACAAATTAAAATAAATTTTCAATAAGCTATAGGTCCTCCTTTCCTACCATCTCCAACTCAGACTATTGTAATATTTGTTGGATGCAATACTCTCTAGTAGCAGTTTGTTGATATGATTTAGAGTCTCTGCACATTGACTAGGAAGAAGGTACCTTGCTTATCAATGGTCCTAATATTCATATCTACATTTTCAAAGACATATACGACCTCATATGGACCCATCCAATGTGTGAGGAAATTTCCTTTAAATTGCTTGAATTTAGAATTGAAAAGGAGATCCCAAACACCTGGCTTAAACTTCTTCTTTTTGATAAGTTTATCATGCCACATGCTTCTCTATTACTAGATGAAAATGGTTTGTTGAATAGCATCCATCCTCATCTCATCTAGTTCATTGAGTTATAGAAGCCACTACTATTGTGCCTCAGAAAGCTCTAAACCTAGTTGGATTGCAGTTTTGAAAGTCTTCACCTAAAATTCAATAGACAAAAGTACTTTCTTTCCATACACCAACTCATATGGTGTATGCTTAGTAGTGTTCCTCCACATAATCATGTATGCCCACAAAGCCGGTAGAAGTCAATTTTCCTAATCTTTATGATGCATTTGTACAATCTTGGTAAAAATGGATTCAATAACCTTATTATTGGACTCCACCTCACCATTGGCATGTGAATGATAAGGTAAAGATTTTTGGTACTTTATATTGTGTTATTTAATAATTACTTCACAAGCCTTGAGGTAAAATACATCCCCTAATATGTGAAAAATTCCCTAGGCACACCAAAAGTCATAAATATGTCCTTAAATAAAAAATATACAATTGAATTTTCAGTAGCATAAGAAAGTGCTTTAGCTTCTACACACTTAGTTACGTAATCAGTACAAGCTAGAATATACCTTCTATTTTGTGATGCTGGCGTAATTGGTCCCACAAAGTCAAGGGACTATCTTTCAAAGGGCTCAACAAGTACTTGGGGATGTAGAGGAATTTCATTAGCCTACATTAGGTGGCCCACCCGCTGACAACTGTCACATTTATGTACATATTCTTTGGCATCCCGAAAGAGGGTAGGCCAATAGTGTCTTGAATTAAGAAATTTGTAAGAATTCATTTTGTTAGCGAGGTGGAATTTGCGTGGTTCGTCGTAGGAATGCTTGAATATGTCAAATACTTCATATTCTTGAACACATCTTTGGATAACTGAATTGGTACCAATGTAGAAGAGTTCTCCTTAAACCCAAGAATAAGAGGAACTAGAGTTGATAATTTTTTGATTTTATCTATTGAAGGGATGTGATGGTGTTTTATTATAACCAACTAATTATATAGGTATGTAAACCACCTAGAGTTAGTAGAGAGAAAAGAATATTCTCATTAGGAAAATTATTGTCTACAAGAACTATTTCACCTATATTATTCACTCAAGAAAGAAAATCAAGTACAAGGTTAGTTTTACTAGGCATATCTAAAATAATAATATTAAATTCCTATAGAAACAACAACCACCTATTTATTAGTCTATTAGTTATTGGTTTTTTCATCAAGTACTTAACAGTGGAATGATCTGTATGCACAAATACCTCATATCATGTAATATAGTGTCTAAACTTATTGATTGCATAGATTATTAAAAAGTTTGTCTTTGTCACTATGTAATTTAACTCAACAAGCATCATTTCTTTACTAGAAAAATAAATGGCATAAGAATATTATCCTTCCTATTGTCCCAAGGATGCACTGATATTTGTCTCTAAGGACTCCCTGGAAATGTGAAATGTAAGGGACCAATTAGTTCCCCTAAAAACAGGTGCTTGAGCAAGTTTTTCTTTAAGCTCCTCAAACTCATGTTAGAAATCATTATTCCAAGAAAGTTAGTGCCCTTAGAGAGAAAGAAAAATAAAAGAGAAACTATCTTAGAAAAATGCTCAATAAATATCCTATAATAGCTGGCATGGCCTAGGACAATTCTCACCTCCTTTTGTTACTTTGCATTGGAAGATGCACAATAACCTAAACCTTAGTAGTATCGACATGTATACCTGCACTAGAAATAAGATGACCAAGCCCTATTCTTGCATTGTACATCATACATCATTTAATATTACTTAAATCAAGGTTAGCCTCTTGAAATCTTATCTATACTTTTTCCAAATTCTCTAAGGCTTTAGGAAAAGAGTTGCCATAAATAGAAAAACCATCCATGTATATATCAACAAACTCAAAATACGATAAACTAGCTAGAAAAGCCTATTGAAAAGTAGCGGGGGAATTATACAAACCAAAGGAAAGCACCATATAATTTTATGTTCCTTGGCTTCATGTAAATTTGGTTTTGTCTTGATATTTTTATGAGATATGTATCTAATTTTATTTGCTAAATCCATCGAGAAATGAAAATTATTTACTGACCGAGGTGTCCAATGCTTGATTTATGAATGGGAGGGGAAAATAGTCCTTAAGGGTGGCTTTGTTAAGTTCTCTATAGTCTACACAAATACGTCACCTACCATATTTTTTTGGGACTATTAAAATGGGGGAGATCCATCTACTATTGAATATGGGGTAGATTAATTTGGCGTCAAGGATCTTTGAAAGTTCTTCTTTGACACTATTCTTGAGTGCAGGACACACTTGTATTTGGGGTTTTCGAACAGGTCGATCTCCCTCCTGAATAAAAATTTGATGAGTAGATGTTCAAGGCGGAATGCCTTTCATATCCCGATAACTCTAAGTGAAGGAACTAGTGTGTTTTTGTAGGAGCTGATTTATTGAGATTGTTCGAATTGAGAAATTATGTATAAGGATTTTCCTACACTGATCTCAATAAGGGAAGTATCAGATTCAGATGTATCTATGGTTGTCACTAAATTCTTCAACAATGATGAAGTGTTAGGGCAACAATTCTCCAAAAAATTAGAACTAAAAATATGATCAAATAAACAATTTTTTTGCAAGGAATTGCGATTAACAAGGAAATCATGGGTATGACCATCTTTAGTACATTATGTGACATGAAAAATTGTATCAATGATAAAAACGTATCAGATATCTTCATCATTGTTACCATATTTAAGCCATAGAGTTCTTTGTTTTTCTTGGGTGGATTTGGCGAGGGGATATAAGGTTACCTTCTTTCTCGACTCTCCGTGTGAGATAAGCATGTCACGGGTGCGACTACTAATGTAAGAATATGATGTGGCAAGCGATGATCATCCTAGAATCAAGGGATTCCATCCTATAGGATTCTTAGGTTGTAAAACTATGAAATAAGTATGGTATTCCCAAGAGTCTAGCAAAACAATCATGTCATCAAAAACACCCTTTGGTCTAATTTTAGATCTATTTCTAGATAAAACATAATGGGTGTAGGAAAAAGGTGAAACAACCATAGTTGCTCCATGGTCTGTCTGGTCATAATATCGATCACAAATCCAAGATCACTCAGAACATTAGGGATAAGAGTATCATTAATATGGACAAAGACAACTAGATTACTAGGATATGCATATTTTTTTACTAAGGCTCGTCCTAAGATTAAATTAGTTGTCTTTTCAATGAACTAAATCATTTATGGTTCTACTCTTTTCCTCCGTAGTTTCTTTATATGGATTTCCCTAATAGTTTTACTCAAAATAGGTATTCCCTTTATGTCCCACAACAAGGGAAATTTAATACAAATATTTCTAAGCTTAAAAACTAAGTTACATTCAGGGTACAGGTTAGATTTATCCAAAGTTAGCCTCTCTAGATAGGGAGATGAACTAGAAGATGGTAAGGGTTCGGAATTTTGGGAAGTAGGTATTATTGCAACATCATTATGTGTATGATCAAAATTTTCCTCCTCCATTTCCTTCTCAATGATGACAGAGATATTTTTTAGTTTTTCCAAATCCCCTCTCGATCTCAGTTGGATGTCTTACAGCTCAACTAGTGTGATCTAATATGTAGGAAAGGGAATCAAATCAACATTAAAAATATGTTGAGTTGCCTTATTATTTGGGTTGGGTACCATTTGGGCAGGCAACAATGGATTTTTCTAGCAAGACGAAAACTCTTCTAGAGCAAAGGAAGTTGAAGTTATTCCTTGAGATTGAAAGAGCTGGGTGACTTGATAAAACTTTTGGTCTTGATCTCAACATTAACACTCATGAGAGTGCTCATTTTTATAAATGAGGAGTCTCCATTTACCCAAATTTAACCCACTATCATTTCCACTTCCCTTAAGTGAACCTAAGCTTTCTTGATCTGATCGATAACTCCCTTACATATTTCTTCCAAATTCCAAATAATATTCAATACTTTTTGCTTACAACTATCTAATAGATTACTTAATGAAAGTAGTGTGTGTGAGGCCACCAATTAGGAGTGATTTATTATTTAGAATGATGAAATTATTTTAGGTGGGTGGGGAAGGTATCTCTTGTTGGCTTATTTTCTCACTCATTATTCATTCATAGGCGGCTAGATTTTATGATTGATTACTTTAATTGGCCCCATGGTAGGCTTTTAGCACATTCTACCCTATTCCAGGTTTATGCACATATTAAAAACCTTGTTCTGAGTTTTGGCACACCCCTGCCATATTAGCGAGCCAAATATCTATATAAGGCAGCATGTAGTACAAATACATACCCAGATCCAAATTAAACCTTTTGACAGTGAGATTGAGACCCAATTCTAGGTTTGAGATGTTGAGCATGTGGTAATTGAGGTGGTGAGTGCTGCATTTGCTAAGGAAAATAAGTAGGCTGGTGTGGATAATTTTTTTGATACAATGGGTATGGCATGGGGCATGACTTCTATAGTGGCATAGGGTTGGGAAAAGTTGGCATATTTCCATAATGAGGCCCTTGCCACCCTTGTTTCCAAGGGTGACTTTGGACATGCTATTGGGGGTATCCCTGCCAAGGCATCGAGTAATTAAAAAAATTGAAAACAATTCAACTCACCAAGAAAATTAGAATAATGTGGTGTAGGATCAAATTATATACTTGAGCTTCTAAGATGCCAAGGCTTCTTTGCTCCCATTTCATGCAGCTGCTCAGGCACTTGACTTCTTCCTTGGTAGATTTCCTTCGAGCTAGGAAATTATGGACAACACCCTATCATGTGATTCTCTACACAAACAACACATTCATTAGTGACATATACATGACACTCTCCTGAGGGTTTTTTTTGTCTACATCTATGACATGAAATAGAAAGCACTTCCCTCTCTTCCTCTTGCTTCTTTTTAAATTGCAACACATCTAGTTGTAAGTTTAGATTTTCAAGCAAGTCACTTTTAAATATTTCTAATAAATTTCCTAATTCATCTTTAGTTACACCACCAGACATGGGTTTGGAATTCTTAGGGAGGATATTCCTAACTCCTTTTTTAGACCTTGCTTGACTACGAGAGTATCTCCTGTACAAATCACAAATTTGGTCAAAAGGTAATTGAGAAACATCATCATGTCCTAACATATTTAGCACATTAATAGATCCATCTGAAAGACGTATTAAAAGGATAGTTCCAATAGTTCATAATATAGTTTGTGCTGCTTGTACCATTAAAGATTGTAAAAACAAAATTCAAGATAGTCCTCAACACTCTTCTCTTCTTTCTATGTCATTTTAAAATTTCTTACCTCAAATCATGAGTTTTGCAATAATTTTTTTATTTTTAAGGAATACTCTTTGCATCCCATCCCATCCCATGTCCAGGTAATATTTCCTCCCAACACCATGAAGTGTAAAGTTGTGTCCTTAAGGGTGGTAGGAAATAATTTAATCTTTTGGGATTCAGATGAGTAATCATAGCTCCTATATAAAATATCAAACTCAAATAGAAATGCATCAGGGTCCTCAGGAGACTTACCATAAAAGTGTAGTAGAATGGATGGGGGAATGTTCTTCATATGCACTATGGAATCAAGATCCACAATAGGGAATTCAAAAGTCATTTTCTATTTTTCATTATTTTCTCCCTAACCTTCACCATTTCCTCCATTAAGAGCCTCCTCATCTTCCATACTGTTATTTGTGAATGTATATTTCAATAACCCATACTCATGTTGATATAAGTTTCTGGATATATGTTGTGTGTGAGTTTATTGATTTCCTACATTTCGAGTGGTCTCACCACCCATCATCAGGGACTCAAGTAAATCATGATAGATGAGAAAAGAGTGTTGGGGTATTTATAAAGAGATAATCAACTAGTGACAAATTGATATGAATGTTAATGTGACTGTTAAAACATATTTTTAGGAAATAAAATATGTTTATTAAAACATTTGACCGCAATTTAAAATGAAATAAAGAAATTAAAATAAATAACATCTTTTTAAAAGTATTTGACCATAATTTAAGATAAAATAAAATAAATTATATTTATTAAAAAAAATAACCGAAATTTAAATGAATTAAAAGGAATTATTAAAATATAAATAATAATTTTTTGGCCACAATTTAAAATAGATTAAATTAAATTAATATATTTATTAAAAGGATTTGATCACAATAAAATAAATAAATAAAATATTTTTATTAAAATATAAATAATAAGGTTTTCACCACAATTTAAAATAGATTAAAGAAAATATTAATTAGTCTGGTATTAATTTTTTTCTTTATTTTATTTTATTTTATTTTGTAATGAAAACCTTATTCATAAATCCCTGATGGGGGTGAGAATCCCTGAGCATGTGGCAAATTGAGTCCCGTGACTGCAAACAACTGGCGTGTGGCTGGCGGACTGGCCTCCCTGTCCTCTCATCTGAACCGACATACTAGGGGGTGTAAAGGCACTCGTGTGAAACATCTTAATGTATCGACAAGTGTGGATGGTAAATATTTAAGGAGCGGGATGGCTCATTACTATGGTTTTTGTGTTGGCATTTTAGTTCAGTGTTGTGCTCTCGATTGGTATTCTGCAAGCAAACAGAAGCAACGACATTGGATTTTCGGAGCAGGATGGCGGCTGTTGAGCTTCCCCTTCGACTCTTTGCCATGAAAATTTATCATTGTTATTCTCCAAAGGCGGCACCCCATTCCTTTTTGTGCATGTACAATGTGGCATAAGGTGGTTTGGGTATTTCAGGTTACGTTGGAATTTAGAAGGTGCAAGTTGTTGATCCATTGGAGGCGGTATAGTTGGTGGTCTTGTTGGGGGTGGTGGTTGGGGGTGGTGGTTGTGCGTGGGATACTCTATCTGAAGCTTTTGGACTGAGAATTAGCGTGCCTTGTGTCTTAGTTGGCGTTTTCTTGTGTGTTGTGGGGATAGTAGAATTTCCTCCCTAAAGGTTACTGTGGAGGTGTGCTGGTGTGGTCTGCAGGAGGCCCCTTGGGGAGCTTCGGCCAGGGGTGAGATTAACTCATCCATTCTATCTTTGTTTTCTCAAGCTCTCAATGCTCTGAAAGGATGGAAACTTAGAGTGCACAATTGGTGGATTGGCAGTAACCAAATCGTTGCACGTGGTTGTTTGTGGAGTAGTGTGGGTGATGGGATGTCTAGGCTCTTGTGAGGTGGTCTTAGCGATTTACAGTTGGACATGGCCTGAATATTATCAGTGGTTCTGACACTCTTGAGTCGGGTACATGTAGTGTTGTTGTTGGTCTATTTAACATGCGACCTTCCCTTCGGCATGGGAATTCCTCCCTCCCTCCCAAGCTAGGCTCAACAGGGCATGGGGACCAGGACAGGTCAATTCAATTTGTGGAGCTAGGAATGGTGGCAGTTGGGACATACTAGGGTGGAAAGACGTTTTTTCACTCCTAGCATATGGGTGTTAGAATGCGTGGTGGTAGCGAGCATGTGACCTATCGTGGAGGGCAGTCTTAGCAACGTCAACAACACGATGGTGTCCGGCGTGGTGGTAAGGTCAGTTAAGGGTCTGGCATAAATTTAGCTCCTAGCCCATGGGTGATTCAAAACTGTTGCCTGGAGAATTTCTATGAGCTAATTCAAAATTTTCTAGATCGGGAGGTCTATGCTCTTGGTGAGGTGGTCTTGGCGATTTACAGTGGATCGAGCCTTGAATATTGTTGGTGGCTCCAACACTCTTAAGTCGAGTACAGGTAGTGTTTTTGCTGGTATGTTCAACATGCATCCTTCTCCTCGGCGTGGGCATTCCTCCCTCCCTGCCAAACCAAGCTCAATGGGGCATGGGGACTAGGACAAGCGAATTCAATCAGTGGAGCTGGGAATGGTGCAGTTCAGACACAATAGGGTGGCAAGACTATCGATTGCTCTTGTAGATGGGTGTTGGATCACGCGGTGGCCTTGGAGGTAGCAAGAAGACAACCCATTGGGGAGGGAAGTCTTAGCAACCTTAGCAATGTGGCAGTGTGTGGCATGGTGGTAAGGTCAGTCAGGGGTCTAGTAGATGTTTAGCTCCCAGCGTGCTGGTAATTCAACATTGTTGTCTAGATAATTGCCACGAGATAATTAAAACTTTTTTGTATCAAGTGGATTTTTCTGAAAGGATATAAAGGGAGGAGCATGCTGAGCTGGTGGCCACGCTAGATAGGATGCACTACTTTTAGTGCCAGGTTAGAGAGCACGTGGTGGTGGTCTAGCATGGCCAAAACCATATTTCAAAAAAAGTGGAAAAGTTGGAGACATGGATGGTGCACTTCGAAGGGCATGCCCAGTGCAACTTCCGCTCTTCGCCTCCTCTAGGAACAACCCCAAATATCGCAACATCCATCACGTCGGATGACTAGCATGCCCTCAGGTGTTTTCTATGTGTTGTTTATCTTTTGGTGTCTGTGGCATTCCCATTTATGGATGATGTCCTTATTCTCTTTTTGTATTTTTGTCACATGCTGCAAATAATGGTCAAAAAACCTACTGGGGGTGAGACCACCTGTTTTTTGTTCCTCTGGGAGTATATCTCTTTTGCTAGATGAATATAATTCTAACTTAAAAAAAAACCTTATTGATAAATAAATGCATATTTTAATAAATATAATTTAATCTATTTTAAATTGTGGTCAAAATACTTACTATTTATATTTTAATAGTTTCTTTTAATTCATTTAAATTGTGGTTAAAATATTTTTAATAAATACAATTTATTGTTATTTATTTTATTCTATTTTATTTTAAATTATGGTTAAATATTTATAAAAAATATATTTTATGTATTTTAATTTCATTATATTTTTTTTTTATTTTTTATTTTAAATTGAGGTCAAATATTTTTAATAAACATATTTTATTTCCTAAAGATATGCTTTAACGGTCATATTAGCATTCATATTGACGGTCATATTAACGGTCACTAGTTGTTTCTTTCTTTATAAATACCCCAACACTCTTTTCTGATCTATAATGTGTTACTTGTGTCCCTAATGATGGGTGGTGAGACCACTTGAAACATAGGACAAATGTAAACTCGCCACAACATATATCCATAAAGTTATATCAACATATCATTATTTCCGAACAAACTATATTTAGTCTTTAAAAGTGGTTACTAACTTTGATTAGTTTCTACCTTTGGATTAGTCCTCCCTTCAAACTCAACTATAATAGAAGAGTCAATATTGGGAGATACCCTCTTGTCTTTTGAAGGTTTAGATACTGCAGAGATACTCTCTCTAGAACACAAATGCATGTTTATAGATTTGTTAATCTAAGTCTACTTGGACAATTTACCTACAACTAATCCAACATTAGGAAAAGGAATTTCAAAAATATCAAATTTACCTTTAACCTTAGTTTTAGGTTTGGGACCTTTTCCCCTAGTCATGCACATTTAAAAAAGAAATTGCTAGAATAAAAACAAGGTAAAAAAAGTAAACCAGACTGTTGGCTTCTAACGATCTTGACTCAATTAGCTTCAACAAAATTGTATTTGCTAATAAAAATCACACCATGCTAAAAGAGAAAACTCAGTTCTGTAAAAAGTAAAAGAAGCAAACCATACTGCTATCTCTTGACGATCCTAACTCAGTTAACTTTAGTAGAATTATATTTTCTTGAATCAAACCACATTGTTTGAATTAGTACCACAAGGGCTTGTGGGGCACACCTGAGGTGGTAACTCAGGTTCTTACCTCCTCTTGTCCACCGAGTCTTAAATTCTAGGGAATCCAATTATAAAAAATCATATCGCCAAGGTTATTTCCCTTAAGCGCCTCCTTGACAACATGCCAAAATGTTGGGTGGAATAATTGATAGGGATTGAAAGCAAAGACACTACACAATTTTTGCATGGATTGAAACCAAAGAGATATCATTGTTAAATATCTATCTAAATTTCTAAGAAAGTTTCACATATGACAACATAAAAAATTGCATCACCTTGGATTTCTATTGAAGAGTCAACTCCTGGACTACAACGATTGAAACACCTTCAGTGGTAGTTTTCACTCAACTTAATTAGGATATCCTAACAAAGGAACCACTAAGTTCCGAGTGCTAAACCCTCTTGGACTGATTGACCTTCCCTACCCTCAAATCTTCAAGTGGACAAAGGACTGATGAACTTATTATGGGTTCTAAAATCGCATTGCAAGAAAGGAAACTTTGGCTTTAACAAGAAACTCCTATCAACTAGGAAATTCTACTGTCACACATATTTAAAAAGGAAAGAGTGTCTGATCCTAAGTTTCCCCTAAGGTTACACCACTACTAAGCACTCATTGGCAATCTAGATATAAGGTGGACAAAGTTTAATGTGTATATCATCTGACAAACTCTACTTCAAATCATCAAAACACAAGTCAAATCCATGGATGATCATTTATATAACATCATACATATATTGATTTCTTATAGGGAAAGAACAAAACATAAACAATATTTTAAGTTCAGATAGAAAGATTCACCGTACTTGACACTAATAAATATTGTACATTGTGAACTATAGCAAGAAAAAATAGCAATGTCATACAAATACTTAGCACAATCTCTTTATGTTCCTCATGTATTGATATATTCAAAGCTCAAATACAGGTAAACTTCACAAGGTTATATACTATCTCTACATACATTATCCATACATTTATCGAGATACATGGAAATAAAAGAATTCAAGCCACGTTATATAACAAATGTGAATGATTTGAAGTGCAAAAGACTACTTTAAGGAAAAACTTATATCATCAACAAATCCTTTGCAAAATGTAGTTGGTAACCATAAGCTAAATGTTTCAAGCTACAACACATAGTGAATGGAAAAACCTGAACATCAACATTGATATTAGAAAAATCTACAGTCTTTACATGAATCAATACAGATAAGTTTGACTAAGTGGTCTCACTGTTGAGAAGTATTACAAACTCAAAACAACAAAGAAACCTAATGATCCCACCACTAACTTGGCTCATGGCCAGCGTTAGAATTTTATAAAAAATACAATACATGATAGTGGTAAAATGAGCCATGCTCGATTTGGATTCTAAACAGAAATGAAATATATTTGAACGGTCTCCAATCTTGGATGGAAATGATAACAAGGCTATCTAAAATAGGGGTGAACTAGTGCAATATGGTTAAAGACTTGATTAGAGGATCTTTGAGTCTTGACTTTGTTGTTGAATGAAATACCATATGATGAAAGTAATTAGGCACTTAGTGTTTGACCAATGATTGAATTCATGGAGTGATAGAGTATATTGATGTTGCACTCTAAGGGACCCACATGCTACTTTTCTATTAGAAGTTGTATACATAATCCCACTTAAAATTTGGTTGAAAGACATGCAAAACCTTCATTAGTAGCCCTAGAATAGTGGTTAAGCATTAATAATGCATTCAAACTATAGATTTTCGGCATAAATTAAGAATTTACCTCATAGCCCTTTTAGTTGTCATGTTTTAGCATGATAATTCCTTGTTATATGAAAACAAGACTATAAGGCTGCAAAATTAGGGTTTGGAGGGGGTCAAAAAGGGTATTTTGGAAACAAAATATTCCTCAACTTCTATCCCCAACAATTACACAATCACAATTTTAACATTACAAAAATAGGGGATGACGCCGTGGGTGTTGTTGAGAAACCAAATGTAGCATAGATTAGGTTTGATTCCTCTTCTTGATAATTACTTGTGAATGCTATATTTTTTCTTGTTATGTCTTCTTCATCAAGTGATTATAAAAATGTTCAATTAACCAAAAAATATAGAGATCACAAAGAGACAAGAGACACCAAAATTAGGTTTCTATCTAGGGAAAAAACCATAAGAGGAAAACCAAAAAATCCTTCTCTTATAGAATAGGATCAAAGTGAGAGACATCCAAGACAATAGCAAGTAAAAAAGTCCACCATAATACTATGTCAAACCCTCCTCCAAGTCACCTCCAAGAGTTAAAGTGAATGTTAGTCGAACTTCTTTAGATATGGTCAAGTTTTTGAAGGACCTGCAACAAAGGGGGGTTGAAAATAGGTTTGCAACTAACTTAGAAGTCTCAAACTCTTTCACACAAATCCTCCTCCACACATGTGATATTTTTCTTTGTGTAGATTTTCCTCTTCTCTCTCCTTTAACTTGGTATATTTCTCCTTGTTAGGTATAGAAAGTACTTCATGTAATTATGAGTTAATATGCTCCAAAGAGGTCGAACTATATTTTTATATATAGTTTTCCAGGAGGTAGAATAGGTGTCTTTTGGAGGACTGGGCTGACTTGTTCATTTGGTGGTCTTATGACTGAAAGAAAAATTCAAATTTATTTTTCTTACAAATTTCCAAATGGGACATGACTTAAATACATTTTCTTTTGACTCATAATAAATTATTTTTGAATATTTTGGACTCTCTAAGCATGAATAACATGCTTTGACAAAAAATATAAATATAAATACAAATACATCAATGATAAAATTTATGTTATGAAGACTGACTCTAGTTACAACTTCAACACCCTTTTAACTAGGGAGGTATTCATAATGACCCAACAGAATAATTTCAAGTTGAAATATTCATATAAGAAAGGATCCAGATTGATAAGCATTAGTGATGATAACATCATCATAACTATCATTGTCAAAATATCAAGGCCTTTACAAGTAAGTCCGATCTCTCCACTAGATCAGAGAAAATTGTTGGGATACATTCAATAGGACACCACCACTTCTCAAGGAACATACCCCACCTAGGTTCACCAAGGTATGTCCTCACATGACCATTTCTTGCTAATCCAAAGGAAATGTTCATCCACTGGACCATTCTTTAACCAAATCCGTTTACTTGACTTACAAATGTTAGTCCTGGTCACAGTGCAATACTCAAGAATGTTTTTTCAAGATTCTTATCCAATCCACCATTCTCCCTACCCGTGTTAATGCACTAGGCTTATGGTTGTTAGTCCTAGTCATATTACGTGACACATGGAGAATAAGGTGTCCATCCTCACTCCCTCTCAAAAAAGGAGGAGATATACATAAGCCCAATATTTTCAAAAATTCCCATCCTTTCCTTTAGGAAGGGACTTCATCAATGCATCAACTACATGTTTGTTAGTGGAGATATTATTGTAGCTTCACGACTCCATTCTACATCATGTCATGAATCATAATGTTCTTCGACCTTCCTAGTTCTTTGAAAATATTCATATAGCTTTAATTTATTGAATCCAACATGTCATCAAATAGTCCCTTGAATGTATTACAAAGGAAATCTGCTTCACAGTTGATTGTACAAGCTTCCGTATATTTTTCCTTTAATAGAATTATACTTCATATTCTTCCAAGAAATCGTACCAAATCCCAAGCAAAACCAACCATTGGTAGTATTTGTGTTTATTATTAGTACTTCCAACCCAATCGATGTATCCTTAAGTCCCAAGTTATAAAGTCCTTCATGTCAAATTATTCTTCCAGCTCCCTCTAAAGTCAATATTTATTCCTTTTAATCACAAGGCTTCTTCAAAATTTTGGATAATTCTTCTAATTGAGGCAGTCATCTTAATACAATCCTCTCCCTCTTACTAGATGAGTCTATATGTTGTTATTAGGTGCATGCTATATCTAATGCATACTTCAAGATGCTTTCTCCTTCTTTCTCCTTCTTCATTTACATCTACTATGAGTTAGGAAAGTCTTCACGCTTTGTTGCAATTATTTCATCTTTTGTCAAAGCCTAGGCAGTCCTTGTAATTGACTTGCAAAGTCTACTAGGAGGATATGAAAGGACAAATATGAAAAGTGCATATACAAAAGACTATCAATAGTAATAGTAGTAATCAAAGAAAGAATATGTAGAGTACTTATATTTTTGTGGAAAGACAACCCCCCTTAATCTTTAACCTTTTCACCAACCTTGTCTTCATATCAATATAATTTCATTTTTTCCATTCTTAATATTGAGGGCTTCTTCTTACAACAAAAATGATGGGTTTTATAGTTTCTAAATCAAACCTTTGTTGGCTTTACAAACCCTAGATGTGTCAATGTCCAAAGTCTTCAAGACCTGCCATTCTTTTAAAAAATGCAATTTTTACAAGTACACTAATGTGTTAGTTTCAAACCCTAGAAATGTTATTGACAAGTCTTCTAAAGATGTATTTTTCCTTAATCACAAAAACTGATCAAATATGTCACAATATTTAATATATCTATACAAACCCTTTTATAATACATCACTATCTTTGAAAAGGGCATAAGATCATTAGCTTCTTCATGTTAATTTCTAGATGTGATTTCACCATGACCTAGAAAACTTAGCATTATATGAAATATAATTGACATAGGTCATTAGTTGCAAATAAACAAAGAATATACCTACCTCTTCAATACTACCTATCCATCCTTCTAGAGATCTTGTCCTTTGACTTTTCTTTAGTTGACTGTATCATCTTCCTCCAATAGAGGTACCTCAGACCTTCAATCACTGATCTAGGATGTGAACCATAAATATTGCTTTGAGTTGCTTATAATGTTGTTTGTCCAGGTTTAAAGAATTTAAACATACATCGTCTATAGACGAGGCTTAGTCTCTCTATAATATACAATCCCTTTTATTTATATCTATTAAACTTCATTAGGTATTTGAAAGAATAACTTCGGCGTAAATCACATGTAGAGAGACATTTGTCGACGCGTTTCGAACCAACAAGTGTGGTTCATCGTCAGGACAAGTTGAAGAAACAGATCCAGCTTAGCATGTTAAATAGTCTGAGCAGAGACTCCAACGACTAAATTGACCAACGACTAATTTTGACCTTAGGACCTAGGTCAAATTATTATTCATTAATTTAATATTATTATTATTTTTAATATTAATACATAAAATATTTTTAATGGTTAGTTTTAAAAATTAATTAATTAATTTATTAATAATTATAAATATAAATATAAATATAAATATAAATATATATATATATATATATAGATATATATATATATTAATAATTATAAATAAATAAATAAATAAATTTTTAAAACTAACCATTAAAAATATTTTATGTATTAATATTAAAAATAATAATAATATTAAATTAATGAATAATAATTTGACCTGGGTCCTAAGGTCAAAATTAGTCGTTGGTCGATTTAGCCGTTGGAGTCTCTACTCAAACTATTTAACATGCTAAGTTGGATAAGTTTCTTCAACTTGTCCTGACGATGAATCACACTTGTTGGTTCGAAACGCGTCGACAAATGTCTCTCTACATGTGATTTACGCCGAAGTTATTCTTTCAACTATTATGGATCACAGAAGCCTCAATTCAACTATTCATTAGGTATGTCAGCTTTATTGATGTACTTATTCCTTCTTTTATGTATAGGAAGGAAGTCTTGGTAACATGGTTACTTCACATACTTGTGCCACATAGATGAGCTTCATATACCTTCATATTCCTTATCATGGTCCTTCCTTAAATGAGATATAAATTACTTCTTAAATTGTATTATTCTTAGATATTGATAATTCGACTCTTACTTTCACAGAGAAACATCCACGAGGGCTTCACTGGGGAGCAATACCATACCACGTGGGTTCATATTTGGGGATATATATTGAGGAAAAAATGACATAATATATTGGGGGATATATAGGGGGTAAAGGGTTTTTATATTGGAAGGTATAAAAAATGGAGTTCAAAGTTAATGAAAAAATATAAAGGGGTATAAAAAATGTTAATGAAAAAATGGATACCTACAATATCTAGTGGAAGTAGGGGTTTTTTAAATTGGGAAGGTGTATTGGGTTCGTATTGGTAGGGGGTTAAATAATGTGATTTTTAGGGGTATTTTCCAATATGTAGTCAAATTAAGGGTATTGTTTAATATGCCACGAACGCACGTGATAGGACAAAGGTTCATTGAGTGAAGCCCCCGTGGAAATATCTCAGATATGCACCTTAGTAATTTGAATCATTACTACAGAGATCCCAAAATATTGATATTTAATTATAGTGATGATCCACATAGTTTCGGTCCCTTCCATAGATCATATACCAAAGTATTTTGGTCCTATAGTACTTAGATGATCTCATAATTTTCAGTCTCCAGGTTCCATAGAAATTTGGTTCCATTTTTCCATAGAGGTATACCATATAGGAGCTTGACCTTTCCAAGAGATATGCTACAGCTAAATATTGCCTTGATTTTTGATGAGCACCAGTATTGCAGCAAGAATGTTGCAACTCCTGGGGTTACCAACTTTATTTTATCAACCCGGGGTTCGTACAAACTTGGAGGTGACAGTGTTGTATACACAAGCAGATGTGATGGGTCTTCTCTTTGCACTTCTAAGTTGGTGATAGAACACTATGGTTTCTCAAACCAACCTATATTGATTTAGAAGAAGCATGATTATCAATGAGGAAAAGGGAAATTTACACTATCTGAAATCTTGTCTATTGTAGTAAGGAAAAGCTGAGATTAAATGCTTAAACACACCATTCAAAATAATGCTAAGTTAACATATGTGTAATCCTACTATCCTAGGCATGCAATCTGAAATAACCAAATAATCTACTGTTGTCCATGTAAATCAACACATTAATGCTTTTTTCCCTTTTGTATTTTTTGTGTGAAAATGCGACTGCTAAATCCTCTTGGTGATGTGGTAGGTGGATTAGTGATGATGGTGAATGGTCAGATGGTTTGGGAGGCAAGTAGGGGTCTTCTCCTATCTTCCTAGGTGCTTTTTCCACAATTAGGCCTCAAAATAGGCCACTATAGGTCGTCCTACAGGATGTCCTAATGCCTCCTATAGGATGTCCTAATGCCTCCTATAGGATGTCCTAATGCTCCTACAGGATCCAGCCGAGAGCAATAGGAGTGATTTGGAAGGTGGTGTAGGGCTTAGGGAAGGTGAATGGTGGGAGAAATGAGGCAAGGGAGTGGCTAGGACCCCTTCAGAGCCCAAAACATAGTTTTTGAGATGGTTGGATTTGCTCAACAAACTTGGAGAAGTGTTCTTATGAAATGATGAATTTGGTGAGGGACTTAGTGGAAAAAGTGATAATCATGGATGGATGAGGTTAGGATGGGATTCCTGGTCATGAAATCCCCCTGCACTACTAAAACACCATGAACTACATCAATCACGGTATTTATCCATAAATCATGTCAAATAAGAAAGATTCTCAATCAAGTAAGAAAACAGATTTTCATTATCTAGTTGCCTATTTCATGCATGGAAAAACTCGCAGAATAATGTGAAACACTATGAGATCTAATACAAGGCTGAAGACATTAGAAATGACAATTGAATCCTATTCTTGAAAACTGATCAAATGTTAGCCTAAGTAGCAGAAAACCCTAAATTCCATAAATATCAGAATTCTGTCTTTTTGGGGCTGTATAGGAGTTCTTTCCTCAAACCGCGGTCCCTAAAGGGACGAGTGAGGAAAAATCTACCTACTATCAACTTTTTGATATTCCTTTATCTTCCTAAGCTACTGCTGAAGAAATGCACAAATGGAAGCAAACTAATCAAATCCACAACTATTTGCAATGAAATAATGCTAAAACCAATTCAATCATTAATCTATGAAATCAACTAAGCATACAAATACAAGAAGAGGAGCCTTTGTTGCTAGGGTTGGGCCCTAACCCAAGAGCTTCAACCCTCTGAGTCAACTCAGTGTTGGATCAAGGAAATTCTCATTCTCATTATCATATCAGAAAATAACATAACAATGTCTTCCACAAGTCTTGAACTTGAAAATGCCTAGTCCTTTTACATCAAAAATATGAATCCTAATGAGGCTCTAGGCCTATTTATTTATACAACTGAAGTCTTCAATGTCTTTCTTAAATCTAGGGAGGCTCAGCTCCCAAACTCAAGATGAACTGGCTCTTTCATTGTCACTGGCTCAACTGCCTTTTGATCTTCATGACTCGGCTGCTTGCAACTCCGAGCTAGTGTGATTTGATGGAGGAATATTTGAATGAGTGAGGATTAAATGAGGACGATCTATCTCTTACAATCTCTCCTCCTCATCTCATTCGAGTTTCTACCCTTAATTAGCCAAAATTGCCACGATTTTCTCTCAAAACCTACAATCAATGCACATTAGTCCACTAGAGATAACATCACACTTTTACTCATCTCATTAAGAAAAATATAATAAAAATATGTAAGGAATTATGTATACAGAATTTTTCGGAAAAAGTCACATTGAAGATTTTGGTCAACACGTTTCGAACCAACAAGTGTGGTTCATCATCAGGACACTGAGAAGAGTTGATTTAAGTAAGCTTGGTGGTGTATCAAGGTCCATAAAGTTACCCAATGATGAGGCTCATCATCACCCCACTACTGAAAGTGTTGCTCATCCTCTGAGAAACTCAATCCATATCCATGTATTTCATTGCTCGAGTGGCCTCCCTGACATCCCATGCTTCTGCTGTAGTTTCTTCCTCTTGTGAATAGAATCCTGCTTTCCTCTCTATCTCTTCCCACTACTTTCTTTCTTCCTCTTCCTTCCTTCCTTCCAACATTCCTAAGAGTAGTGGTGGATTGAGTCTCAAGCCAATCCAATTGACTTTGAGTCTTTGTAGAGCTTGCTTGTACATGGGTGTTTTGTTTAGTGCCTCTCTCATTCTTTGAGGAGAATGGTACTCTCTGATTTTCAGGTTGTAGGGAAAAGTGTTCCATATAGTTTGGAAAGCTTGCATGTTTTCATCCCCTAACAACCTGAACATGTCTTCAAAGTGTGTGATTGCTTGCTCTTGGGAAGCAAGGTACCTAGGTGCAAGATTAGGGTCGTCTACAATCAAGTTGTGGGTGTTGATGACAACCATTGGATTTCATTGCTTAGCTCTTATCATGAGGGATTCTATCTCTTCTCTTTCCATTACTTTCTTCATCTCTACATCTCTTGCCTCCTCATGATTCATTCATGATTCCAAGGCCATCAATTGCAAGTCCCCTAGTTTTGAATTTGGGTCCCATGCATTCAGATTTGCCAAGCCAAGTTGTGTAGGTAAAACTTAGACATTTTAGCTCTATCCTCCAAGCTGTTTTTATCACAGAGATCAATGAATTGTCTATAGTCCTGGAAGGGCATAGTGCATCTCTGTGCTAAAGTATTAATTTGGAATTGTAGCCATTATTCCTTAAGATACAATCCTTAAGACTTTGCTGGCATCTTGCACTAGATTGCCTCTAAGGATAAATTGGCCATGGCTACCAATTTAATTTCTCTCTCTTGTAACCATCCCCTTAGCCATGCATTCTCTGCTTCCAACTAAGCTTTTATCATTGCCTCTCTATCCCTCTTGCTGCTTAGTTCTCTACCCATCTCCTTTACTTTCTCCTCCATGTGGCCTATATCCTCCACTCCTTTAGATTTGGAAATTTGCATCCACCTATGTGTTCTTTCCCTTTCATTTTCAAGCTCAAAGAATAAGGGGATCACAAATTTCTATGGAATGATCCTACCCCCTTCAATGAACCTGTAGTAAGAGTCAAGGTTGGGTTGAGGACTAGGTTCCCTTAGTTCTGGATCATCCTTCTTTATTTCTTGCTGAGTGATACCTTCTTGGTCCATTTTCCGAGTTTCATGTAGGTTTAGCAGATTTCCTTGTAGGATGGTCTCTGATTCCTATAGGTCCTTCTGTGTCTCTTGTAGGAGACCGTTTCCTTTGGATGAGGTAGACCTGGTCATAGGTATTCTAACATAAGTGATGGGAGATTTTGGAGAGGCTTATCCTGATGATCCTTCTCCTTGATTTTTCATAAGAGGAGCTATCTTTTCTTGCTGTTTTGGTGAGTCTTCAATGACAATAGGAACTTTGCTAGGTGTTTGAGTTCTTCCTTGCCTGATATTTGTACTTTTTCTTGTCCTAAAGTACAATGGCGTTTGTCTTTGTCTTTTCCCTTTTTTCTTGATGGGTGTACTTAGGGTAATAAGAGCAGTTGTTGCCTCTTTCACAGTGGGTTCTAGAGATACCCTTGGTTATTGTTCCCCCATTTTTCCTTGAACTATAGACCTCTATTCTTTCTTGCCCTTTGTTTCCTGCTTTCCATTCTCCTTCTCATCCTTGTCTTTCTCTTCTTCTTCTCCCTCTAGTTCCTCACTATGTTCATCAGTTTCTTCTTTTTGCATCTTCTTTTGTCCACTTTCCTCCTCCTTTTCTTTCTCTTCTTCCCCCTCTATTTCCTCTTCATCCCTCTCACTGGCAGTTGGCCTTTTGTCATATTCAAGGGCTTCTATTTCTCCCTCTACCTGCATGTCTGTTACAGATCCATTTGGGCACATCAACCCCAACCTACAGATCAGTACTATTAGGTCCCATCAAATCCTAATTCAGTTGTTACATGCCCTAAAGAAGTCAACCATTAGAATTCCTAGATTCCCAAGAAGTTTCATGACTAAAATCATCCCAAAATTGCCTCTAAGAAGATCAGTGCAAGTAGAACTTCATTAGGGTGCACTGCAATGCAGACCATACACTAATAGGGTGCTATGCAGTGCACTTGAGCCCTCTTTGGCCTGTGCTGGGCAAATTTGAGTGAATTTCCATGAGGGTTTGAAATATTCCTTATCCATTAGATGCCTCTAGAAGTTTCTCAAGCCTATCTACTCCTTTGAGCTCGTATTTGGATGAGGAAGGGAGTTAAGGAACATCAATCCCTTTATTCCTTCCTCCATGGAACTAAATCCTAAGTTTGGGAGGGCATTCATTATCACCATTTATGGCATAAATTCCTTCATTTACCTACCACTCATCTAAGTGATCAGGGGCTGGAAATTATTGAATTATAGGGATATGCTGTTAGTATGAGACTTGAGTTGATTTCAAGTATTGTAATGATGTCAAAATGTCTTGCTTGTTATGAGGAGAGGATGGGATTAAACTAGAGGAGTGATGCTGAATCAAGCAATGGGTTGTAACTCTTCCTTTTACTAATAAAGTGTTCAAATCCTTTTCCATATGCTTGTGTTATTCATTTATGCTTTCATATGTATACCATGTACTTGATTCCATCCTATGTTTAATCAATAGATCATTATCATATTCTTTTATTGGTTGTTGTTTTCTGTCTGTGTGTAGGTACTCTTCAAGCAGATTAAGTACGGAGAGGAGTGACATAATCAGTCAAGGGAGATAAGGAGCAAGCGAAGGCTACAGGTAGGCTTCTTTGCCTCTTATTTAATCTGTTGATCATAGGAAAAGTAGAGAACTCTTTAAACTGTTCTTCTATACTTAGCTACTAGTCTAGGGGTTTAAGCGTTTATGTGTAGACACTACAACTTCCCAAAACAAATTGCCGACTCAACTGGGGAGCGATCATCCATCCTAGTAGCTTATTAGCCTCTTAAGACATTTCTACATACTGTACCTGTGGTCATTCATTGAATTTTAGTCTTCTGCCATTGAAAATTGAGCCAAAACTGTGACAAATTTTCCTCAAATTTGCTTACTATCACCAGTGCAGTCCAATGAAGGACACAGTGTGCTGCAATGCACTTCCCGCGAAGACACAATGCACTTCAATGCACTGTCTCTCACTGCTACCTGTGCTGATCCCTTAAGGTCAGTTTCCCATCTAGGAGCTGAAGTTTTTGAGCCAATTTTCTCCTGTTTGAATGATTTCTATGATGTTTTGTTTCTGAAAATAGTGTTTCATCTCCTTGTCTGGCCCTACTTAGACTAGGATTGATAAATTTTTCTCATGTATTCACTTTATCATTTTCAATATATAGTCGAAAGTTAGTTTTGATTGATTGATCTTTAGCGAAAGAAAGTGTCGTAAAATCGCTTTTTCCTTCGAAAATTGAATTGTTGCCAAATCTTCATTCATTAAAGGTCGATTGATTGATGTGTGCAAATGATTAGTATTTTTGTTGAAAGTGTCATTATTCCTCATTTCTTTGAATGAAAGTGTCATAAAATATTCCTTTCCTTGAAAAGAAATTGTCGCAAAATTGTCCTTTTCATGAAAAGAGTTATTTGATCGATTGTGCATATTTCCTTTTTGTTCATTCACATTAAGGGAAATTGAAAAGAAATACATGCATGTTGCATTGAAAAATTTTGTGTGTGTTGATAAGGAATAGTGTAGGGAATTTTCATTTAGATTGTGCTCTTTTCTCTTTGATAAAAAAGAAATCTGATTGCTCTATCCCTAAGTAGCTAGGATTTTCATCGTTAAATTGAATGGAAAGAATTCTTATCATGATAGTTGCATTCCTAGGAATTTCAGAATACATCACGTGGTGATCTTGAAAGGCAAATTCCTAAGCAAGATCAACTTAAAATAAACATCAATTTACCTAATGGAGCATTGTCATTAACACAAACATTTAGTGGTTCTAGGCTAGAGACGTGTTCCGGTGTCATAAAACAAAGTAGTTTTCGCTAACTTGTCTGCAATACATCCTGAGTGCGATACCTCATTCCACGTACATGAGTATATCATAGCTCGTCCACATACCTTCGGGTATATAGGGCGGTGTTACAATATGTAAAGTCTATGGGAATGCTCTCACTGTGCGGTTTTGCATTAGACAACGCTTATACGGATTGGGCCTCCACATACTTTTGGGTATATATGGGAGGACAACGCTAGGTTGCTATCCATCCTTAGGTAACTGAGTCGGTCGCCTTGTACACTATGATACACTGAACATAGCATTCGAGGATATTTCTTGCCCATACTTCTTGGTTTGCTAGGAGGTATTCTACAGTTCACAGTTGCTTGGTAAACCTTTTGCCTATATTATCCCTCTTTTGTTTTGTTATGTTACTTCGATTAAAATAAAATTAATTGACCATGGATAACATCCTCCACTTAGTTGATCTTAGGTTGAAGCATATGGCGACAAATCCGGAGTCCACCGATCAAGGAATTACTTTTGATGGGAATCCTAGTCTTTTTCCTCCTTTTGGAAATATTGGTGCTCCATATATGGCTACATTGTCCCTTCTGGGATTTACCATTGGCTTGCCAGTATGGTTGTTTTCAACCTCCTTGGTTCAAAATGTCATGATTTCTCCGCAATCGAGTAGTCCTCCAACTGGAAAAAATCAACCTCTAATTGATCCTAAAGTTGACCCTTTGCCTTCTTCGTCGTTTGTTTCTTCCTCCCCTTCTTCCTCTTCGCCTGGTGAAAGTGTTGGTACTAGTAACCAAGTGGCTAAGAAGAAGAAGAAAGGGAAGAATAAGAAGAAGAAGCAAATTCAGCAGAGGGGAAACCAAGCAACCATTGCTTTGAATGCAACATCTAATGAGAAACCATCCGTCAAGCCTCACAAAGTTCTATATCCATGCAAACTTTGTGCGGGAGACCATCTTCTTCGAAATTGTCTTGATATTCCTCAGATCATAGAAGAATGGTCTCCCTTTTCACATCATCCTATGCCATCAACTTCTGGAGATCATGTTGGTGATGCAAAATTAACTAATATTAGTAAAGTTCATGGAAAGAAGGGAAAATTTAAGTTTCCATGTAGGTTATGTGAAGGAAATCACCCCATTCACCTTTGTCCCTATCTGGATGAAGCCAAAAAAGTGTTGGATAACCGTCCTGCTTCACTGCAGCGACTTCCATCTGGTTACAGGAAACTCTCCCTAAATCCTTCACTAGTTGTTGAATTGACTGACCAAAAGCAACCGTCGGTCGAACCCACTCTCTATGAAAATGAATCCTATGAATCTATCCCAAATCAACAGGTCAAGGTAATAGTTGACCCGATTTCACCTTCAGTAAATCGTATTGTTCCTGAAGAGAGTGAATATGATACCACTCAGGTTATTTTTGTTTTTCCAGATTCTAATGAGCTTGGGGGCAGTCCTCCTATTCTATCAAGATAAGAGGAAAATCTTCCAGTTCTCATAACTCAAGGGCTTAATTCTCCCATTTCTACGGTAGCCCCTCCAAGTAGTCTAGTTACTTCCTTTGATTGGAATCGACTAGAAGGATTCCGTCTTCCTTCTTATGTGCCTTTCCAGATCATAGTACAGGTTTGTAATATGATTGTATCTGGCACTATTATAGATGAAGGTGCATCTGTGAGTATCCTTTCCTCAACTGCTTGGCAAGCGCTCGATTCACCGCCGCTTATGCTTATTACCCACGATCTGTTGGCTTTTAATAGAGGAACTAGTCAACCATTAGGGATCCTCCCTCAGTTACCTATTACTTTGGGAGGAAAAATCGTTTATCTGAACGTGATGGTAGTCCTAGGCCCATTAGATTACGATTTAATTCTTGGGTGTGACTATGTTTATAACATGGGAGCTATTGTTTCAACACTCTTTCGAGTGATTTGTTTCCTGCATGAAGGCAGAATTTTCATCGTTGACCAGCTTTCATTTCCCAGTTCAAATATAGCTCCCAGTCAACCATCTCCCCTAATTGGTCCTTTTGTACCAATGGTATCATCCCTTCCATGGGTTAATTATGTGGCAACCTAGTCCATACCTACATCGACTGACGATCAATTCAGTGATGTTGTACATCATGTATTGGGGGCATTGGAACCAGATCTCTCCTTCATGACCACTGATGAGTTGTGATCGCAAGGATATGAGGATAGTTCTTTTACTGTGTCAACCTCGTTAAAAATGGAAACAAGCCCATGAGGATAGTTCGTTGTCTTGTGTCAACCTCGTTAAAAAATGAAACCAAGGAATATGAGGATAGTTCTTTTACTATGTCAACCTCATTAAAAAATGAAACAGCTCCTATGAGGATAGTTCCTTGTCTTGTGTCAACCTCGTTAAAAAATGAAACAAGGAAACAAAGAATATGAGGATAGTTCCTAATCTTGTCTTAACCTCGTTAAAAAATGAAACTAAGGGTATGAGTAGAGTTCCTTTTCTTGTGTCAAGCTCATTAAAAAATGAAACAAGGTCCCTTGGAGCAAAGTTCCAAGTCGAGTCTTTGATTAGATCTCTTAAAATCTCAGTTGAGTCTTTCACTTGATCTTGTAAATGAACCTTCATTCCATCCACCTGATAGCCACAAGTAGTCTTAGGTGAATGTAATGAAGCTTGGGGGGCATACACCTAATGGTAAAGTTAAGTTTCCCTATAGGTTATGTGAATGGAATCACCCCATTCACCTTTGTCCCTATCTGGACGAAGCCAAAAAGGTGTTGGATAACCGTCCTACTTCACTGCAGTGACTTCCATCTGGTTACAGGAGACTCTTCCTTTCATCATGCTGGGGGCATGTAAACCAATCTCAAGCATAGTTTTTCATTTTAAGCTTGTGTAAAAATGAAACTGAAGTCAAGCATAGTTTTTCATTTCAAGCTTGTGTAAAAATGAAACAGAATCTAAGCATTGTTTTTCATTTCAAGCTTGTGTAAACATGAAACTGAATCCAAGCATAGTTCCCTATGGTTCAAGCTTGTGTAAAAATGAACCCATTTCCTTTTTTAACCCTTGTGATTTCCATTCTATCAGCCTTTTCTATCAGATGAGCCTTAGTTGTTTACATCCCATCGCCACCATCCCTTTGGCCGATCATACACTTTCACTTGGTTGTTTTACCCTTTTTGAGGAACAGTTGCAATGAGTGGTCTTATTAGCTAGCCTCTTCACATAAATCAACATGTTTTGAGAAGTTCCAACATTTCTGGAACTAGTTGCTATCCTAGACACCACTCATTCCTAAAATTGGAGTCCTCTTTAAGCTCTTTTTAGACTCTCTAAACATGAAAAGATTGCCGAGCGCTTGTCCTTTCCATCTCGTTAAAGGATTGGAAACGATATCTCTCTTGTATTATTTTACGCTTTTTCAGACTTGAGAGATTAATTTATGAAAAAGAACTTGTGGAGTTTTCTTTTTTTCCCTTTTCAAACTCTCTAAACATGAAAAGGACCGAGTTATCTTTGTTGTTAAACTTGTTAAAAACATCAAATAGCGAAAAACTTGTCCATCTAGATGAGACCGAGTTTCACCTTCGCTAGACTCGTTAAAGCATCAAATAGCGATGGATTCACCCGAAGGGTGAAACTACACAACAAGAATATGTTATCCTCCTCAAGCTTGATTAAAAATAAAGAGGTACTGGTCAACAATGACTGGGGAAAATTGGAAAAAGGGGAAAACACTTTATGGTAGCAAGTCGCTCTTGAACATGACACTTTCACCTCATCACCGTGACTATGTGGGTTGGGTCATTTAGCTTGATGGTTATCACATCATTGGTATATCATACCATCCATTACATTGTTGTGGTTCAATGCTACCAATTCATCTTAGTGTCGCCGACATGTTCAAGAGAAGTCATTCAGTTCAAACTTCATCCTTTGCAATACTGTAAACCTTCATTTTCATGACCACCATTCCTGAACCTTTTGTCGTCAATCAATTTTTCATCTCCAAAATCATTTACCTCGTTTCATGTCATTGATGTGGGATACATCAAGGCCCTCCTGTGACGAGTCACTTCTTGTCGACATCAGCACATCATCCAAGAAGTTGAATTAGAAACACCCCTTCAGTACCTTGAGACTTGCATACATCAATGGCAGGTTTCTCGCTTTCGGCGATAGGTTGACATCATTGGCCTTCGACCGAAAGACTTTGTATGGTGTTAAACATCAAATAATTTATTCACACCATGCAAAATGTATTGTAGTACCTTGAGGGTCATCATCATTATCGGTGATTCCTTTCGTGTCTGTTAACGGCTTACATCATTGGCTGGTAATCAGAAAATGTCTTCCCATGTTCGACTTCAGATCATCTATTCACATGGTTAGACTTGTACTTGAACGAAATATTGAACGATATTGAAGACCCCGGATCTAGTTTCATCCATCTGGGCTATGATGTTTTCAGGAGTACTAAAGCAAATGTACAATGGCCTTACATTCATGGTCATCCATTCATCGGTCTATATCTGTAGAAGACTATATTTGTACATGTAATGAAAGTTTATAAGTTGAGCATGGGTATGCCTTCCCTCAGAAGGTTCATGAGAAAAAATCAAATTATCATGATATATGTATTGTAATTGATGCAAGTCACCTTCCGCTTTGAAACCTCCTCTCCACATGATAAAGCATTTCACTCGACATACATATTTACGACTTCATGCTTTAGGGGGCAACTATTACAGATCCATTTGGGCACATCAACACCAACCTACAGATCAGTACTATTAGGGCCCATCAAACCCTAATTCAGTTGTTACATGCCCTAAAGAAGTCAACCATCAGAATTCCTAGCTTCCCAAGAAGTTTCATGAATAAAATCATCCAAAAACTGCCTCTAAGAAGATCAGTGTAGGCAGACCTTCATTAGGGTGCGCTGCAATGTAGACCATACACTAATAGGGTGCTATGTAGCGCACTTGAGCCCCCTTTGGCCTCCGCTAGGTGAATTTGAGCGAATTTCCATGAGGGTTTGAAAGATTCCATATCCATTGGATGCCTCTAGAAGTTTCTCAAGCCTATCTACTCCTTTGAGATCGTATCTGGATGAGGAAGGGAGTTAAGGAACATCAATCCCTTTATCCCTTCCTCCATGGAACTAAATCATAAGTTTGGGAGGGCATTAACTATCACCATTTATGGCTGGAAATTATTGAATTATAGGGAGATGCTGTTAGTATGAGACTTGAGTTGATTTCAAGTATTGTAATGATGTCAAAATGTCTTGCTTGTTATGAGGAGAGGATGGGATTGAACTGGAGGAGTGATGCTGAATCAAGCAATGGGTTGTAACTCTTCCTTTTACTAATAAAGTGTTCAAAGCTTTTTCCATATGCTTGTGTTATTCATTTATGCTTTCATATGTATATCATGTACTTGATTCCATGCTATGTTTAATCAATAGATCATTATCATATGCTTTGATTGGTTGTTGTTTTTTATCTGTGTGTAGGTACTCTTCAAGCAGATTAAGTACGGAGAGGAGAAATAAAATCGGTCAAGGGAGTGTTATAGCTCCAAATCTCACTCTTGATGTTTGTGATGCTACACTCATGGCCTAGGGCAACCCCCCCTTCCAGACCTGGTTCAAAAACTTTAAAAACAATGTTTTACTCCCTATACACGACATTTCCCTAAGCTAAACATGTGTGTATGTGGGTCTATGTATACCCAACCCGTGTATATGTCTTAAAACACTTAAAAAAATTAAATCTCCTTAATTTTGGGTGGAGATCATGGGTTTTACCTGTTTATTACCTATTAGTGCCCGTGAACCAACTATTCCCAATGAATTCCCAACTAAAAAACTACTTTGGGAGAAGTATAAAAAGGCTTCAATGGAAAGGCCTAAGGGGGAGAGAATAGAGAGAAAAATCACTCTGCTGAGATTATCCCTAATCAGGTCTGAAGATCCTTGTGCTTCCAGCACTTCCCCCATTATAGGAAACCCTTGTTTCCTTGAGTTATGATGTCTTTCCATTAGTAGAGATATCCTTGAGTGAGTCATGGAAGGAGCTTGTTGAAGGCTTGAGTTTGGACGAATTCGGAGGATGATTCCGCTTGGAGCCTGCAAAAGGAAGACTCAGGTGAAATCATTCCTTTTTGTATTTTAGTTATCTATAATAAAAGAAACACTTGTCTTGTTCTTGATATTAATCTTCTCCTTGCTTATGATATCAATGTTATGATTTACATATGAATGGTTGTTTTAATTGTATAACTAACTACCTTTCAATATGCTATGAAGTTGATTTCTTTATGATGCTTGGTCAATATACTGTTGTGCTTTCTTGAATTGATTTTTTTGCAAGTTTAAGGATCGAAAGGAACTCCAAGAGGGTTTGGACCTTGGTTGGATCTATCCAAATGAAGGACCCCCAGGTGCACCTCTCTTTGTGTAGTTTGTTTATATTAGCATCATGGTTGTGTGGCATGCTTGTTTTTCTTTATAGATAACCACCGCTCTGCTAGGGTATTGACCCAAAGACCCTAGGGGACCTTGTCCCTCAACATAATTGGCGACTCCGCTGGGGACAATAGTATTGTTGTTCCTAGTTTGGGTTTATTCAAGCCAATCAGGGCTCAGCTGTTTATTTTCTTGCTGTGACTGTGTAGTCAGTTCCTATAGGAGCTTGAACTATAAGTTTGATCAGTTTCTTCAGACCTTTTTTTGTTTTTTCTTGTGATCTGTTATATACGCTGTTTTTCCAGTTTACAGAAGCGTATATACGCAAGTTTCCTCAAGTGAACCTGCGTATACACATGTTTCCTTGGGCTGAATAGCATATACACGCAACTATGCATTAACACAGTCGCGTATACCCTAGAATTTTCAAGATTTTTCAAATATTTTTGTTTCTTAAGATCTGTCTGCTGGTCTGAGTCTTTCCTGAACAGTTACTTTTCTGTGTCAGTCTTTATTTTTACAGCAAGTTCATGATTTCAAACTCTCTCCAGTTGTGGAAAGTGTTGGTCTTGTTTTGTTTTGTTGCAAGCGTCATCATTTTTGTTTAAGCACACAAGATTTCTTTCTGGGAATCTTGGCTATTCTGGTCTTCCAAGGCAGAAAGATTGGTCTCAATCTTTGTGGAAAATCTTGTTTTGGTGATCTTTTTGTTTGCGTGTCAAAACTGCATCTTTGTGGCCATTTACTTTTCTTGCTTTTTGAAAGTTGTTGTGTGACGATTTTGAGAGTTGTCTTTCTTGATCTTTTGATCATTGTCACCAAGCTATTTTTTCTGCTTTTTGGTTGTTGAGAGCATCTTGAAACACCTATTTTGTTGAGTTTTTGCCCATTTTGAGTAGATAACTTGCAAAGTGTTTTGGTTGCTTATTCTTCGGTCTCAAAGTTTTCAATAGTATTTGGAGCACTTTTGAAAAGTCATTTTTGTTTTTGCTTTTGAAGAAAACTTCTTTAAAACTTGGTTTTTTCTTTCTTTGGCCTTGTTTTGATTTAGTTTCTTTTTTGCGAGTGAAAGTGCATTTTTGTTTGTCTTGAAATTTGCTTTTAGTGTTTGGACGAAAATGAGCATTAGAAACTTATATTCTATCTAAACATCTTAAGTGGCTAATTAGAATTAATAAACAAGTCACTTTCATTCTTTGATTTAGAGAAATCTTAAGTTTCTTGCATCTTCATTATACCTTGCATTAATATAATTTTGCATTGTTAAAGCATTTTTTGCGTGTGTGAAGTGTGTTGCAAGAAAAAGAAAAGAAAAAGAAGGTTTTTTCTTTCTAGGTGCTTCTTAGAACCCGAGTAAGAGTGCTTTTCATCGAAAGAAAAATGATTGCATTCATGTAGCTACTTTTTCTTTGATTTTGGTTGAGACATACACACATCATCAGTTTCACTCCCATACCCTTGACTTTAAAGAATAGCCTTTAAAAACAAGTGCTAATTAAAATACACTAGAACTTTTTATAATTGTCAATTTAGACACACCAACAAGTTTTAGGATATTTTAGGGCCTTGGATTAGGTGTGTGGAGAGTAAACTCTCCAAGGCCATTTTAAACTGTCAAACATAGGAGTCTAAATAGTGAGTGCAAATCCAATAGCGTTAGGAAGACCAGGAAAGATCTGGATTTGGGAGTTAAGCACGAGGGATTTTGAAGATAAGGAAGAGAGATACCCCCTCTCCTACTTGTCAGATCTTACCTCAAGACTGTTCCGCCTGGATTTTGACACGATTTGGTAACCTTAGTTACTTCTCCTAGGGATCTACATAGGTGGCTGCGGAGGGGAATCCCGTGGCACCTGAGGTCGACGTTGTATCACTCTCAACGGTACTACTGGAGGGCACCCTTGCGAAGCTTGGGGGCTTGCACTGGTGCAGGCTGTTGTTAGGAGGTCAGCGTAACTTCCTTTGTTACCTTCGCTGGTAGGACTAGGCTGTCATTATCCCAAAATATCTTCGGAAGGCCCCTTACTTCACTTTCTTGTATTTTGGTGTCTAGTCCTCATCACCTAGAGCGGAAATACTTGAAAGTTGCTTGATTGGTTGTATATTTAGGGACTTTATAGTTGAGTGCTCTTTACTCCTTGTATATAGTTGGCTTTAGGTATTTTTTTCTAGTCACTTATTGGACTTTGTATCCTGAGTGACTGACTTGCCACTCCACCGATCTTGAAAGGCTTTTGGTTGTTCTTTCGAAAGTTGTGGAGTTGCCTCCTCAAGGGAAAAGGTTTTGATTGTGTGTCTATCTTCCTTGAAAAGTCATTTGTACATTCCTGTAAGGGAAGGGTCTACGAATTAGTTAGATATGGCCCATATTCCTGTGGAAACCAACCAAGGTACCCTCCCAAAAGGTGATCCTTGTGCTTTTCCTTTCTTTGGAAATGTTGGTACTCCCTTGATGGCCACTTTGAATATTCCTGGATTGAATGTTGGACTACCCGTTTGGCTGTGGTCCACTCCGAATATTCCAAATGCTCTTGAAGCTTCTCAGTTGAATGCTTTATTTCAAGGGCATCACATGGGTGCTAATTGTTCATATTCTTTCAAAGAGAAATCTGGGATTCCTTTTTCTCCTCCTTGTAATAAGAAATCTAAAAAGAGGAGAAAGAGGAAGTCAAAGAGGAAGAATAATTATATCCATTCATCATCAACCTCTGTTAGTCATGTTGAATATGAGCCTTCGGCCACTGTGAGTCATGCTAGGGGCACGAGTCTAGTCACTAGAAGTCATACTATCACTTCATCATCAACCTCTGCTAGTCATGTTGAAGATGAGCCTTCAGCTGCTGCAAGTCATGCTGGGGGCACGAGTCTAGTCACTGCAAGTCATACTAGCACTTCATCATCAACCTCTGCTAGTCATGTTGAAGATGAGCCTTCAGCCGCTGCAAGTCATGCTGGGGGCATAAGTCTAGTCACTGCAAGTCATACTAGTAAAGAGTCAGGATCATCTGCAAGTCATGTTCAGGACTCTCCGCAAACCACTGCTAGTCATGTTGGCAGAATGGAGGTTGATAAGAAACCTGGACGTAGAAGTTTTAAACCTGTTAGGTTCCTATAGCAATAGGTTTCATTTTTCATGATTGATAGTAGAAGGACCAAATATGTTCATCCTTGCATGCTGCAAAGGTTCCATATTTTGTAAACAAATCAAGAAAATTAAAAAATGAAAAGAGGGTATGCCCTAGAAGAAAAACCAAAGGGAAAAAAGAGTAAATTGGTCAGAAAAAAATGATGTTAATGAACCCCAAACCAAAAGACCAAGAAAGTGTGCTAGTTTAAATGCCACTACTGTTCCATTGTTGCAGAGTTTCATTCTGTACTGATGGTTGATTTTGGATACAGTTGATGAATAGCTAGACAGTCCAATCCTGGCTAGATCATGTTTGAATTTACTTGTCTTTAGAATAGAGAATAAAGATCTGTCCAAACAGTTCAAGCTTGGCAGATGAGTAAACAGGTAGAGAAACAAAGGAGCCCAACTGCTTAATCTGGGCCCTTGGAAGAGATAAGGGTAGATTTAGATAGGAAGACATTCAAAAGAAAAAGAGGAAAATCAGGGTTTGCTAGTCCAAATGCACCCAATCAAAAGGAAGAAAAAATGTTAGGTGTATTAGGCTGGGTAGGTAGTTTGAGGTTGCAGAAGCAAGTTGGTGATCATTTTTGTCTTATCAAGAAAGACTCTTCTCATCAATGACACAAATACCATGGCAAAGTAACTACAGGACAGTGGAAGCATGACTAATTTCCCCTATCATTCCCCCAGAAATCATTTACTAACATCCCCTCAAGGACCTTGGGATCTGCCTAATAGTCCTATTTCACTTCATTTTGTGAGAAATGCTAAGTTGATCTCTGAGTTTACTTAGTTAAAAGAAGCCACATTTCTTGTGTAAAAATGATCATTCCATACTCCTTTCATTTCCCTATGCCTAAGTTTTCACTCTATAGACTTAGCATTTATTCATGCAGTTTCATTCCATAAAGTCATATTAACATTTAACTTTATTATTTAACTCCCTTATCATTTGCCTTACCCCTATGCTACAAAAACTATATAAAAAACCAAAAAAGTATTTAATATTCCCACCCTTGGCAACTATAGCCATATAACAAAGTTCGGGAATTATTAAGTCCATTCGGGACCTTAGTAATAACCCTTCCGCGTATAAACTGTCGGGGTTTATTTAACATCAGGTTAAATAAATAACTGCATTACACCCCCCACATAAACCATATGTTAACTCTCGTGCCCATATACATATCGCATTTTATTGAACTTTCGGTTAAAATGAATAAACGTCCTGTCGTAACCAAAGTTTATACCCCCCTCGAAACATTATTAAACGTTAAATAATGTGCGGGCCCCGGTGTTGTGAACCCCCGCTACTTCAATCACCCATCCACCGTCCGATCCCGCGCCGTAGATCTGACGGCTGGCGGCGATATCGGAAGCCCTCGCCTGTCGAACATTAGCGTCCAGGGGATGGGCGGTATTGCTGTCGTACCCCTGCCACGCGTCGGCTTCCTGACGTGATTGGAGCCCCCTCCTGCAAAACCACCCTGAGCCAAAGGCGGTGCGGGGAAAACCGCTTACCGCCCGCCACCTGCCCCCTGACGTCAGGCCCACGTCACCCGATGACGTCGCGTCCACGTCGCCCGCCGCTCCTCTGCAGTACTGCCACATCATCTGCTAACATCACCACCCCCCACCGTGTCATCTGCCACGTCACCCTCAGTACCTGCTATGTGCCAAAAATATGTCATGATGACATCATCAAAAAAAGTGCCAAAAAGCGCTAAAATGTCCAAGTTTCGTTAAAAAGTCGTGAAAACAACGGTTTGTGTTTATTTTTATTTATGCGCCTGTGGAGAATGTGCATGCCATTTATGACGAATTTGCCTCCAGAACTCCAATCAGCCAACCAAACGAGTTCATCCTGCAAATTTGGCCCCTCAGCTCAGCATTGTACCTGCTAATTACCCTCTGCGCCATCGAGAAACAGGTATTTACCCATTTGACCCCGAACCCTCTGCATTTCTAGTTTTTCTCTGTCTCTGAACCTGTAAAACCAATAAAATTGCATTAATCAAGTCGCCATCCCTTGCCAAATCTATTGTCACCGTCCCTGCTTAATATCCTCTCCACAAAACGGCCAATTTTACCCAGTTTCAGGGTAAACCGCACTCTTAAAACAAAAACGCAATCCCGCACCCAAACCTGTACATTATATCTGTTGTTTTTGACCGGTTTACCAAAAGAGCCCCTCAAATTCCACTTCCCTCTGCAAAGTTTCGCTCATTTGGCTCAAACTCAATCCCATTTCCTCTGCATTTTACTCACAGAGCCTGTAAATCCAGCAAATTCAGTCAAAAACCCTGACTAAACTCTGCAAAATTTGCTTTTTTACCATAAACTTTACACAGTGAGGCCATATCTATATCAAAGTCTAGTCTGCCAGCTCCCTGACAAAGCCTCAGAGGCAGTTTTCAGTATTTCAGTTGTTGCACAAATCCAAATTCCAGATTACAAACACAGAGAATTTAAAGATGGCCACTCCAGCAGCCTTGAATATCACTCCTCTCAATGCACCTCACAAGGAACTAGAAGCATTACCTTTGGCTGATAGGGATCACTTAATTCAAGACCTGGTTGGTGACAGAAACCACCTGCAGACCTTCTGTCAGCTGAGGAACAACAGTGACATTTATGGCATTTGGGAATCAAACTTGCCCATCTACTTCCTCCCTTCTGTCAATGTCTTCCATGAAATAATTCGCCTCTGCTGTGAAAAATATGACCCAACTCAAAGGGTAGTCAAGTCTCCATCTGGGAGCATCCTCTTCCAGATAACTTCTGACTCCATCAATCAAATGCTAAACTTCAAGCAAACTCAGCTTCTGGTCCCTCTCTCTATGAACTTCCTGCTTGATGAAGGTCCTAAACTCTCCACCTCAGAGATAACCCAAATTGCCAAAGTATTCATGAGAGCAGACCGCCAGCCTACAGGGCCACCTCCTTTTCTCTATGTATGTTTCAATGAAGTGGGCAAACTACTAGTAGATATGATATCTTATGTACTGGGCTTCAAGACAAGTGAGCATATTGATGATACTATATTGGTCTTGCTATCTGCATTTACCCCAGGACAGCCCCCTGCTGTCAAATACAACTATGCCAAATTCATTGCCAATAAGATACATGACCAACTGCTGAAACTGGATAGGGAGGGAGTCTTCAAATACTCATCTTACATCTATCATCTATTCATGTATTATCAGCCAGACTGTTTCCAATGCCCCATCAAAAGATTGGACTCCAAAGGAGAAAAAAGGTCTGTGATTTTTTGGACCTCAGTCTTTCATGAAGTCCACAACTCCCCCTACTCTTACTGTGAGTTCATTGACCTGTTTGTCTATCCAGTCTCTTGTCTCCTGATGAGAACTCCTCCTGCTAGGCTATCCTATGACATGCAGAAAATATTGCAGCTTTCAAAGAACTACAGAATAGGTGATTGGTACTTTTACCAGAATCACACTGTCATTAGGATATATGGCTGTGAGCTCTGTCCCTACAGGCTGCCAAGATATGTGCCAATGAGACTGTTTGCCTTAGAATATTACAGGCAATTTATCAACTCTGATTTAACTCATTTTCATAGCACCAAGAAAAAGGCTCAGTTGAAATTCAAAGACCAACTAGGCCCCTTTGTCATGAACAAAAAAGAAGGATGGCAAGATGCTGATCAAATATTGGGGGAGAAATTCAGGTTAAAAAGAAGTTTTTGGTGGGTACCTTATGACCCAAATGGTTTTATCAATGCCAGAAAAATAAAATATAGGCTGTCAGCCTATGAACATTGCAAAATCCCACAGATTGAACAATTTTCCAACCAAGATGAGTGGGTGGCAGGGACACTAGTTGAAGAATTCACCCAAGAAGAAATAATGGAGCAAAATGTAAAAGATTTGGAAAAGACTCTTGACTTGGATTCTTTTGAGCAGGTGACATTCAAACTACCAAAGCAAGTTGGAGAAGGCACATTAGCCGCTGCTCCACAACCTGCCTAAGAAAGGTCTACACCAGCAACAGGGACAGCAAAGGGCAAGGAGGTAGTTGATGCAGAGCAAGAAACAATGACAAAACAACCAACTACTTCAATGAAACAGAGTCAAGGGAAAACCCCTCCACTACAGACAGAGGCTCCACAGGTACCATCTTTACAGACTCCTCTCAATGAGGAAAGAGGCAAGAAGCAGGATAGGGAAGAAACTACACCTGCTAGTGGCTCAACACAATAGCCAGAGGCCAAAAGGCAAAGAATAGATCCTCAAATTGAAGAGGACATTAGTGAAGAAGTCATAGAGAGCCCAAGGAGGGAGAAGGAAACCAGTCAGCAAGCATCCATCAGCTCTCAAAGACAGGAAACAAAGAGGAAACATGGTATGGAGGTATCCTCCTCAAGGGAGTAAGGTGCACAACCATCTGGCATTAAAGGAACCTTCATGGAAATCAAGGCCCAAAATGAGATATTGAGGATACAGTTGTATGATCAATTTCTGAAGACAACAGCCTCCAAACAGCAGAGATTAATGGCAACTTATGATATTAAGGAGGACAAAATGATATTAAGTCATTTCAAACCAAAGATACCATAACCACAAACAACTGTAGATTACATAAAAACAAACTTGGAGGTCCTCGCCAAGGACACACACTCGATGGACCAAATTGAGCTACACAAGCAGACAGGTGAAATGGTCTATGCTACTCTAGCAGACAAGGCAATGCTAGCCCATCAAATGAAGGAATCATTGAAAAATACAAATACTCAATTGGATTTGGAGAGAATGTCTTCATTGGCCAAAGACAATAGAATAAAGACATTGGAGGAAATTATCATGGAACTAGGGCATGATCCTAAGGATGCCAAGGGCATCAAATCCCTTATAAGAAAAAAGGAAGAAGATATTGCTGCACTTAGAAAGCAGCTAAGGCTACTTGCAACCATGCACCCTCAAACTACAGAACTGGTGCAAGAGAAAGAAGGTGAAGATACAATGGATTTGCTCATGAGGATGAATCAAAGGATAATTCAAATGGAGGAAGAGTTGGAGAAAGCATTGCAAAGCAAGTAGGGAGAGTCAACCTCCCAGCCACTGGTAATAGCTCCAACAGCCCCCACTGCCCTTCCCACAGCAGCAACAATTCCTCCTATCATTCCAGCATCAACAACAGCTACATCAACTACAGATGCTACAGTAGCAACAACAACAACAACACCAGAATCTAGCTTAAGTATGGAAGAAATGATGAAAGCAGTCAAAGAGATAGAAGCCCAAATGACAAAGTTGAAAGAGGCCAAGGAAAAGTTGGCCAAACTTGAAGTAAGCTATGACAAGTCCGAGGTAACAGTGGCTGAGAAAACAAGGGAAATAAAAGCCTTGGACAATAAAATAAAGTCCTTAGAAAAAGAGATTACTCTAGATAAAAATCTAGCTGAGATCAAGAAAATTTTGTGGGCCAAGATTGGCCAATCTATCACTGACCAGTGGCAATCAATCTAAACTATACATGAGAAAATAGATTTGACAGGTAAAGCTCAACTTGATACTCAAAAGGCTAGAGCAGCATTGGGAAACATGTCTGAACAGGTCAACAGAATGATTCAATTTTTGAACACTCATACTAAAGAGCAGCTGGCAGCACTAGATATCAGGAACAGGACAGATACCATTTTGATAGTGAAAAAGGTGCTGACCCTGAGGAATTTTGTGCAGACTCTAGAAAGAAAGTGCCAGGAAATGCAGGCAGAAATAAATGACTTCAAAATAAAGTTTGCAACATTACAGAGCAAAGGACTACCCAGCTTACTAACCAGCAGTGGAAGGCTGCTAACACATGAACAATATGCCAACAGGGTGAATAATTATGTTGCCAATCAAATCACAGCATCCTCTAGTACCTCAGAAGAAACAGGGCCTCCCTCTGGACAAAATCTTTATGATAAATTAGAAAATTTGTTCTACATTGAACATGAGATAAATCACCTTTTTGAGGTTCAGCCCAACTTTTATAGATATACTGAAGCTGATGAAACACGGATAAAAATACAAAGACATCAGTTGCCTACAGAAGACTGGTGGCAGAGAATGCTGGAAATTTTACCAAGGTGATTTTGTTTCTATTTTCCTCTTTTTTGGTCAGCTACAGGTCAGCATATTCAAAGGCAAGAGCCACCTGTCAAGGAGTAAAAACAGCAAAAAGAAGAAGTAAAATTGTGACTGCAGCTCATTAATGAAAAAATAAAGCACTGATGACAAGGCCAACATAGCAAGACAGCAAGACAGCAAACGCAAGAAACGCAGAATAAAGACGCAGCCATTAGCCGACCCACTCAATCCAGAAAGTCAAATATCTCTGACAAATTGGACAGCTAGCACACCAACATTTACTGTAGTATTTATTTCTCTCATTTACTTCTTCTGAAGAGTTGGTGAAGGGAGTTATTGCATGAAGACTTATCTACAAGATATTTTGTGTCTCATTTTTTGTATAAATACCTCCCCATAAAATGTATTTGGGGTTGGTGATTTTCTCTCTAGACTGTGCTGTAAATTTTGAGACTGTCTAATACAAAGGCTGTTGAAGTTCACTGTTGCTAGACCATCTGAATGTGGATTTGATGTGCTGGGAATTGCTACAGAATTCCTGTGTCTTTCTATGGATCAATAAGTTGCTCTAACCTATGTTTATGTCTTCTGTGTTTGAAAATATCATATATGTTTCATAGTCTTAGTAACAGAGAAAAAGAATAGCCCAGAATTTGTTTAAATACACTCTGTGTTCAATCTCTACTATTAATTATGTTTTCTTCAGAATTATTCATAAATAGGAATTCTTAGCTGCTCCTGTTTTCACTAATTCTTTCATTTTGAATACTATTTAGGAATTCTTAATTGCTCCTTGATAATATTCAAGCACCTTCCCTCTACCAGCATGATCAAGGATTCTTGACTGCCCTTCATCCACTGGCCTACATTCCACCAATTTCCAGATTTAAAAATTGTTCCAAAACTGCCTATCTTGCTCTGTAGCATTACCCTTTACCAAAGAAACACCTTCAGTAGTACACCATCATTGACTCCATTGCCCAATGGTATAAACTGTTTTCGGAATTGCATCCCAGCTCTATTTGATATCACCATCCAACAAACTAAAAACCAAACTCTGTGCATCATAACTAGCCTAAAATACTTCAAAAAAAAGCTAAATTACAAAGAGAGAGCCCTCTCTGGTTGCAGATTGGCTAGAATTTGCAGCTAAAAGATTGGTTAGTGGTTACCTCGGCCATATTCCGTTCTGGAGGCAGGGAACAACCTGAGTGATAAAAAAACCTAAGTTCCCTTGTAATATATGCAAGGGAGACCATCTTACTCATTTATGCCCTGGTATTCTAGAGGTAGAAAGGATATGGTCCAAGTCTGAAAGTTCTTCTACTCCTGCATCTGATATGGTTTCTCATCAATCCCATCAACCATTGGTTGATAATGTGGTAGAGACAGTGAAATTGCTAGCTGATTACACTCCTCTTTTGGGGGGTGAAGTGCCTAACAAAAGAGTCTGCTTGATTTCTAGTACATAATCTTCTAGTATAGGGGGCATTCCAGTTTCTTGGAATGTTCCCCCTCCAAGTTCTAGGAGTGTTTTCTTTGATTGGGATAGTCTTGTCAAGCCTCGTCTTCCTTCCGTTGCACCTTTCCAAATAAAGGTTAGAGTTAATTCCAGAAACATCTATCGGTGTATGGTGGATGAAGGATCCTCTGAAAGTGTTATATCCTCTTTGACTTGGAAAGCTTTGGGTTCCCCAAAGTTGTTGATAGCTCAGAGTTAGTTGTTAGCCTATGATAGAAGACCTGGTGAATCTATGGGTGTTCTTCCTCAGTTTCCTATTACTTTAGGTGGGAAGACTGTCTTAATCGATATGATGGTGGTTGATAGCCATTTATACTTTAATATACTACTTAGGCGTGATTATGTCTATGTTATGAATGCAATGGTGTCTTCACTCTTTCGAGTGATGTGCTTTCCTCATAAGGGAATATTGTCACTATTGATCAGCTTGCATTTGATAATTACCACCCTAATTCGAATTTACTGCAGAATACCCCTTGGTTTATTCCAAGTGTTCAAGTAGACTCTACCCTGCCACGGGTGAATTATGTGGCATTGAATCCTCAATGTTAAATCGCTTCTGAGAAGGATCCTTTGACTTATTATTCTCCTTCTTGGGACTTGGTCCTGGAAACTAACTGAGAGATTCTTCCTATAGGGACATGGGACCCCTTAGTTGCCTCTTTTGATCCTCGTAGTCCTCATGATTTCTCAGAACTTGATTTTCCTTCACAGGAGGAACTCTTTGAAGCCATGAGTTTTGACTACCAAAGGAGTCCTTGGCCTGAGCCCTGCGAGTGGTTTATCCAAAAGAAATATTATACGTAAGCCACAAGGTTGCATGGATCCCTGTACCATATTGTATATATAAGTTACGCATTTTCAAGTTTTGAATTCTATAACACAAGATTTTATATGAAGTTTATATGTGGGATGTATTAACTTCTTGTCTAGTGTTCCTATTTATGTTTACAGAACTTGGAAGATTTCTGCCTTGGGAATTTTTATGGTTGGTCCATTCTGATAGGTATTGGTTTTCGAAACTGGCATATAGGTTAGGTTTTTCTGCCCGCTTTATGTACTTGTCAGTTTCCTTTCCCATTTTGGCCTTAGGATAGACCCCACCAAGTTATGGTGTAGAACCTTCTCATTGCTTAGAAGTATCATGACTTGTGTGGTAGAGCCTACCTTATCATGGGTGCCCTAGTTAGTACCTTGTTTTCACTTGGCACTCATGCTGATTTTTCGTCCCTAGGCTCGGGAGTCCTCTTTTGTCCCACCATGACTTATGCACTGAAGACTCATTCCTCTTTTCTTCTTCGCTTCGTTCTGGCCTTATACCCTAGAGGCTCCTTTGTGTTGAGTTGTACTACTGCATTGCATTTTGACCATTTGCGCCTTTTTGCCTTGAGCCGGCTTCACTTGGACTCGTGTTTAAGCCAACTTTTGACCATGCTGAATGCAAAATCAAACTTGCATGCCCTTGACCCGTGGAAGGAACACACCTTTGAGTGTCTTTGTCCAGTTTTCACCTCCCTGCATTGAGCATAGGATTGTTCCAATCCCAAGAACTAGATCATCTGTTTCACCGACATTCGTTCTTTCCACTGTACTATAGCATTATTTTATTCTTTTTCCAGCTTAAAGAAAAAGGCAAAAAAAATTATATATTCCAAAAAAGAGCGGGAACAGGACAATATTTCCACTTATTATTGGTAGCTAGAGTCAGTCGTGTCGCCCTTGAACAAAGCACTCAAAACAAAGTCTCCTTCATTTGGGCGGGATTTAGTTTGACTTAGGTATGCCTTAACCTTGTTATTGAGTCAGTTCTCCCCCAATTGGTTATCTATTCCAATCATATGGAGGGTTCATTCGTGCCTCCTGCATGACGAACTTATACAGAGTCATCATATGCTACCACATAGTCACATTGAGTTGTGCTTTTGTTCAAGGAAAGTTAGCCTCAGTCAACCTCTCTGCGGTGTCTCTTGACTCATTTTTCAGTCGGCCATCCCTGGTTTTCAGTGTCTTGTCTATCATCACATCAGCTATATTGGTCCTTTACTCATGCTGGTTTGAGAAGGTCTCAATTGACTTTTTGCTGGTGGGTCTTGTTCTTATCGACGATGACATCTTGCTCTGAGGACAGGCCTAGAGCTGCACCCTGGCCCTATTTTCATTATTGATAGGTCACCTTGTGCTCAGTATCGATCAATATCATGGGTCTTTGACTGAGTGGTTTCCATTGTGTTCGACATCAGCTTACACTATCACACATTAGGATTCATGCAGTACCTTGGTTTCCATTTGACCCTATTGGTGGATACCTCGCCTCTATGTCAGCTTTCATTATTGGTTGGTTCAAAGGGTTTCTGTCGTGCACTAGCCACATCTTGTGTATGCCGGAAATGTGCTTCGGTCGGGTTACTACATCTTTTTCGTCTGATTCCTTCCACATTATTGGCCTACGGGTTACACTCGCGCTAGATTGATGAAGGATGCCTTAATGCCTTCCTTCTAGCAGATCTTTCCCTATAGACTACAACTCATTTCTCTGGGGCAAAGATCTAGATTCCATTTGGCAGTACCTTGGGGTTTGCATTCATTAGTGGTAGATCCTTCGCTATTGATAGTGGGAAACCATCATTGTCTCTTGATTGATAGATTCTTATAGGTGTTCAACTCCAGCTCATCTATTCACACTTGTTAGATTGTACTAGGTACCTTGACGCTCATTATCATCATCGGTGAGTAGTCTCGCATTTGTTAACGGTATACATCAATGACCGGTAATCAAACAATTTCTCACATGGTCAACTTCAGATCATTTATTCCCATGGTGTAGAAATGTACCACGGCAGTCAGTGAAGACCTCAGGTTGCATCAACATTCATTGGTTCACTTGACAGTTGCTCCTATTGCTGCTAGTTGATACGACTCCACCTTATATGTTGCAGTCATTCATGGCCACATTCTATATGTTGGCACCTGAGTTTACAGTGTAGTACCATCTTACTCCATCATGTTCATTTGGTACTTTTGGGATTAGTTTTTAATATTAGTGATTCGCTTCATCCTTCAGCATCATTGATGGTCTTATATGTGATATTGAGACATGTACTTGTTCAATCGTGATCAGATTATCCATTATGTATTTTCCAGTTTTCTATACTTGTATACTTAGTGGATCCACTTGTACTTGATATGCGGACATGCTTTACTTTCTCTGAGCATGGGTATGCCCGCCTTAGATAGTGTTTCTTTCTGATCTCCTTTTGTGGCTTGGCAGGCTGAACTCTGGTGAAGTCCTTCTTGGTTTTTGACAGGTTTCCTTTCTATGCACTTACTTAATACATTTCAGCCATCATGTACCCCTTCTGACTTCATATATTAGGGGGCATCTGTTATAGCTCCAAATCTCACTCTTGATGTTTGTGATGCTGCACTCATGGCCTAAGGCAGCCCCTCCTTCCAGACCTGGTTCAAATACTTAAAAAACAATGTTTTACTCCCTATACGCAACATTTCCCTAAGCTAAACGCGTGTGTATGTAGGTCTGCGTATACCCAACCCACGTATATGTCTTAAAACACTTCAAAAAAATTAAATCTCCTTAATTTCGGGCAGAGATCACGGGTTTTACCTATTGATTATCTATTAGTGCCTGTGGTCCAACTGTTCCCAATGAATTCCCAACTAAAGAACTACTTTGGGAGAAGTATAAAAGGCTTGAATGGGAAGGCCTAAGGGGGAGAGAATAGAGAGAAAAATCACTCTGCTGAGATTATCCCTAATCAGGTCTGAAGATCCTTGTGCTTCCAGCACTTCCCCCATTACAGGAAACCCTTGTTTCCTTGAGTTAAGATTTCTTTCCGTTAGTAGAGATATCCTTGAGTGAGTCATGGAAGGAGCTTGTTGAAGGCTTGAGTTTGGACAAATCTGGAGGACAGTTCCGCTTGGAGCCTGTGAAAGGAAGACTCAGGTGAAATCATTCCTTTCTGTATTTTAGTTATCTATAATAAAAGAAACACTTGTCTTGTTCCTGATATTAATCTTCTTCATGCTTATGATATCAATGCTATGATGTACATATGAATGGTTGTTTTAATTGTATAACTAACTACCTTTCAATATGCTATGAAGTTGATTTCTTTATGATGCTTGGTCAATATATTGTTGTGCTTTATTGAATTGATTGTTTTGCAGGTTGAAGCATCGAAAGGAACTCCAAGAGGGTTTGGACCTTGGTTGGATCTACCCAAACGAAGGACCCCCAGGTGCACCTCTCTTCATGTATTTTTTTTATATTAGCATCATGGCTATGTGGAATGCTTTTTTTTCTTTGTAGATAACCCCCGCTCTACTAGAGTATTGACCCAAATACCCTAGGGGACCTTGTCCCTCAACAGGGAGATAAAGAGCAAGAGAAGGCTACAGGTAGTCTTCTTTGCCTCTTATTTAATAAGTTGATTTTAGGAAAAGTAGAGAACTCTTTAAACTTTTGAATAATTGACCGGAGAATCCACAGTTTTGTCATTTTTGAACCAACGTTTCAAATCCCAAGTGGGATCCATCATGATGGATCCCACTTGGGATTTGAAACGTTGGTTCAAAAATGACAAAACTGTGGATTCTCCGGTCAATTATTCAAAATATTCAAGCCACAGATCTCTGAAATCCAACTCTTTAAACTGCTGTTCTAGACTTAGCTACTAGTCTAGGGGTTTAAGCGTTTATCTGTAGACACTAAAACTTCCCAAAAAATTGTCTCTGAAAGTTGTCCATGTAATAGGGAGTCTTAGGTTTTGGATGTCATCTTCTATGATAGGTTTGATTAGCCCATGATGGGCCAACTGTTGATGTTTTCCTTCCTACACTTTGATGCTCATATCTATCACTGATTGAAGAAGAAAGTAAGGTATGCTTAGTCTGTTTTGAGGAGGTGTGCTTGCTCCAAATCTCAATTCTTGGAGAAGCCTGAAATGGTATCCATATACCACATTATATCTTTCTTCACATGATATATACTTAAAGAGGTGGTAGCTAATTTCATTCCAAGGGTATGGCAGGACTTCTCTTCTAACCCCATATTTTTCCTCCATTGCCTCCTCTCCTTTCGAAAATAATTTCTTCTTTGCAAGTTGGTTGTTACCCTTATCTTCCTTTCTCCAAGGCAACCCTAAAGGAAGTGTGGTGATTCTGCCTATGACTTCAAGGGTGATTTCTAGTGAGAGGCCTTTCACCACAACAGTGGCATGGGTCCTAGTTAGTGGTATGAGGGAGAGAGAAAAGTCTCTGGCCACCTCACCATCGTATCCCCTCATTTTTTCAAAGAAACCCATCCAATTGTTCTTTGTGAAGATTTCTACTACAGGAGGGTGCTGATGAATTCTCACTGTGTTTGTGGGTTCCATCTTATTGAATCCCCCTGTCATTTTTCCTCTGATGATTGTGGAGGCTTGTATGGGTATACTTACAAATTCTAATGGGTGAGATATTTTAAATGAAAACTCTATATATAATTTCCCTAGACTACAATTTCCTTAACCAAATGGAAGGTCTTTCTATACTTTTTTAACTTGGAAAGTGTGGGAATGTATAGGTCCTATCTCCTGGTTACTACCTGATGAAGCCAACCTTTGATTTTTTTCCTCTCTAAATGCTACTTCTAATCCTATAGATGATTGCTCTATATCCTGTAGGTTCTCTTGTAGGATCCTATGGGTTTTCCTATAGGATCCTGTAGGTGCTCCTACACTGAAAAACTACTCATTGTCTTTCCTGTAGGCATTGCTTCAAGAGCCAAGAGCAACCTTACTTCGATGTATCCTCGAGATTGCAAATGCCTCCTTTGTATGGGAATCAATGTTTTATTTCCTCATATGGGTGATTGTGTGGGATGGTGTGCTGGCTATCAAAGTATAAGCACCCACATTTGGACCGTTGATCCCACTACCACTTCATCATTCCTCCTTACCTCATAATCATCTCCCACTTCAGTCATCCGTAACTTAACCATTTTTGGACTCATCTCCTTTTTCTTCTGATTTGATTGCTGCCACATGTGTAGTGATCTAACTGTATTCTCCTCGTCGACTGGACGAAGGTGGCCAAGTTAACTGGCCACCTTTGCTTATAAAACCAACTCTTACACAATCCTACTTTTTTTTATCATATTATGCTAATGATAGAGCTTAAGCGAGATGACATACCTATGGGTAAGATGCATTGATGATGTTGCTTGTTGGAGAATGATGTCCCTGTGATGTGTATTTGCTGCATATGTTTTTTTTTTTTTTATTGGCCTCCTTTGATGCTTGTTTCCTTTGATGTGTAGGTACTGGACGGTGATGCTGATGATCCTGCTGCTGCTCATAAGCTCTGGAAGAGCTTCCTTAACAATAGGATCTCTACGCTAAAGATGACCCAAACATGTGAATTTTTTTTGTGTGTGGGAAAGACTACTACAGGATTTCCTACAAGAAACCTATATGATGTCCTATAGCTACCTCTCCCCTAAAATTTTATTCTTTTCTTCACTTCTGGAGCATGAGGATTGTGGTCATGGGTAGAGAAGGGGTCTAGTGATTGGTAGGTGAGAGATATAGTCTTCAGGTATTGTCCCCTTGTCCTCTATTCTCACCTTCTTCTATGTGTGTTTTTTCTCTCTGAAAACTGTAATCATTTTGGAACTGACTTATTGGATGAATGCAGGGGTAATCATGGTGGTGAGAGTCATGATGGTGAAGTGGTGGAGTAACATTTTATTTTTTGACACAGTCTGGTCATCCCCTTCCTCTAAGGTCACTTTCCTTGGGATTCAAAATCCACTATAATTCTTGCAGGATCATCCTATAGGTTTTCATGGAATCTTGTAGGTTTACAGGGAATCCTGTAGAAAATACAGAGCCCGTGTAAATTGAGCTGGATGAGTTCATAAATGGAGCGAATGATGGGATGATGAAGAATATGGAATGGAGGAATGAAAACATGAACTGTATAGGTCCTTCTGCTCCTCTCTTATTGCTCTGATCCTCCTCCTGATAACCTGCAAACAACATTTTCAAAGTTTTTCTTTTCTCTCTTTTTTTTATATATTTTTTGTTTTTTTTGTTTTTAAACAACTAGTCTACCTCTAAGAGGTTTTCATCCTAGCTGCTTGCTCTGGGTGCCTCAAAAAAGGTTTTCACCCAGAGATATTTTTTCTTTTTGACACCATTGGGCCACCTCAAGAGGTTTTCAACCCAACAGTGGGACTCAGATTCCTCATTGAGGTTTTCAACCCACCAGTGGGACTCAGATGCCTCATTGAGGTTTTCACCTGAGTCCTTTATTTTTTATTTATTTTATTTTATTTTTATTTATTTTTTTCAGGGACTTGATGGGGTAGAAGCTGAGACTTGCTCCACCACCATCACTGTCTTACTGATCCCATTGATGAATTCTTGCTTTGACAAGGGCTTCTTGTAGACCTTCAATCTATGCCCATTGACAAGTAAAGGAATGGCCTCTGCATCAATGGTTCTTACCTGTACTGAACCATTATCATGACATTTTTCTATGACATAAGGCCCTAACCATCTAGTCCTTAATTTACCTTTAAAATCCTTGTATCTGGAATCATACAACAGAATCCAATCACCTTCTTGAAACTCTTTATCCTTTATGTTCTTGTCATGCCAGATCTTCCTTTGAACTTGAGTCACCTCTGTGTGAAGGAGGGCTTGCATTCTAAACTCATCTAACCCATTCAGCTAGAGAAATCTCTCTTATTGTGCCTTGATGAGATCTACATCTAGTTGTGTTGCCATTCTTAAGGCGTTGTATTCAAATTCAATGGACAACAGGGCCCTCTTCCCATAGACCAACTCATAAGGAATGAATCCAGTGGTGGTATTCCAAGTGGCGTTGTAAAGTGGCATTGTAGTCTCAAGTGGCCTCAACTAATCTATCTTCCCAGTCCTTTCTGCTGCTGCTAATCACTTTGGTCAAAATTCCCTCCAGTGCTCTATTGGTTACCTCCACTTGCCCATTAGCTTGTGGGTGGTAAGGAGTGGATGTTCTATGCTTGATATTGTGCTGGCTTAACAAATTTTCAATGATGTGAGATGTAAACTGGCTGCTTGATCCGTGACCAGTTCTCTAGGGTACCCAAACTTGTAAAATATATTTTCCCTTAAGAACTCAGGCACTTTCTCCTCAGTCGCTACTTTGATGGCCTTGACTTCATCCCACTTGGTTAAATAATCAGTGAACATAATGATGTATTAATTTTTCCTAGATGGAGGGTCAATGGGTCCTATGAAATCCGTGCCCCACTTGTCAAATGGCTTGAAAGTCACTTGAGGTTGCAAAGGCATTTCCTCCCTTGGGGTAGGTTTTCCAATCCTTTGGCACCGATCACTTTGACTAGTATACCTCCTCACATCTTGGTGAAGAGTGAGTCAGTAATAACTGTTGTCTTGTTGGGGCGTGACCCAGGTTTAGAGGTGATTTAGCCAAACAAATCTCGGTACTACTAGCCATTTCGACAATAGTTTGTGAAGAGTGGACTGAGGTCTCACCCGAAGTAGTATGGGAGGGTGCTAGAACCAGGTTTCCACACCCTGGAGATGTCTGATGAGTTCAAGTGGTTTGCGGTTCGTCCCTGCATGCATGTCGCTGTGCACACTTTCCTGTACCTTGCAGCCTGAAATGCTGCCTTTGCGTAGCCCTACTCGAGGGCCGAACGTTGTTATTACCCAAGTCCTTACTAGTATTCCACCGTTAGTTGATTAACGTAGCTTACTTGCACGTGTAAAGTATACTAGCAATATAAGTCATTGATACAAGTGTGCACAGTAAATAAACAGTATATTTGCAATTGATATCAAACATGTAATAACTCAAGAACAGATACACAGAATTTGGATAAAACTTCTCTTTATTATTCTCCTTTTTGGTTACAGACTCGACTCTGCCTTGCACACTCAGCTGTAGGGATCCACGCACTCAGCTACGGACAACTAGGCCTCTACGCACTCAGCTGCAGAGCCTTCTCCTACTCTATGACCCAAAGACACACTTAGACACTTACAACTCAATCCCTTAGACTTGTTCCCTATCCTCTACTTGGTTCTCTCTTGCACTTAGAGCCTCGCTCTATTTATACAATCCATGGTCCGTGGACCATGGGTAGGCTGACATTACATTACATAACTAGAGTGGACAACCCTATGACTCTAAAATACTTCTGCGCCTGCAATTCGTGGGGCTTTATAACATTATTCGGTCAAAACATGGGCTTTGAGCCCCAAAACATGCCTCGGGGGGATTCCATGCCCAACAGGCCCCCAACACAAACATTGTGACTCACCCTCGAGTCACTTTGTTGGCGTGGTGATCTTGGCATGGAATTCCTCCAACTGTCCTTGAATTGTGCTGATGTCGGTAGCACACTGAGCTGCTGCTTGCTGAATCTGCTGCATCTACTATTCTGAGACCTCTGTGTCTGAATTATTTCCATAGATGTGTACCGGTATCTGCTGCATATGTTTATAGTCCCACGCCTTTGTCCGGCTCCTCAGAGCACAAAGACTGTGCCTCTACTGGCTAGTCAGATAGTCAACCCACCCGTATAGGGATTCAAGCGGCTACCATTCACTTTGCCTGGGAAGGGCTCTCTATTTAGTTTGACTAGCTGGACCATGCCTCCATCGATGACCTCCTTAACCACGTATGGTCCCAACCAATGCATTCTGAATTTTCCCGGAAACTTTTCAAACTTACTGTGGTACAGCAACACTAAGTCATTTACCTTGAAGGTGTGCAATTTGATATGGCAGTCGTGTCAGGCCTTTTCTCACTGATTTTGTACCTACTGATGAAATCCATCCAAGAACCGTTCCCCCTAAAGCTCTTCCAAATGCGTGAGCCTTTCCTCCAGAGCTTCACGGTTTGTCATCCCTGTGAGCACTGTTATGTGCAGACTAGGTACGATATCTTCCATTGGCATGACAGCTTCCACGCCATAAACTAACCGGAAATGTGCTTGTCTCATCAGTTTCTTGCACATTGTCCTGTAAGCCCATAGCACTGCAGGTACGCACAGGTCCCAATCGCTTCGTTTCATGTTGCACACTTTGTTCAGCGCGATCTCCAGTGTTTTGTTGAATGCTTCTATAGTCCCATTGGCGTATGGGTGATATGGTGTACTTTTCTGATGATACACCTAGAACTCTGAGCGCGCTGATGGTTTCATTCAGGAAATGTGTTCCATGATCACTAATTAAGATTTTCGAACATCCAAATCGGTTCAACACGTTTTCAAACAAAAGCTTCGTAGCCGTAGCGGCCATGCAGTCTTTGACCGACTGCGCTTCCACCCATCGTGTTAGGTATTCCGTCACGGTGATGATGTAGTGCACACCCATCTTTCCCTGAGGTTTGATAGGTCCCACAAAGTCAACTACCCATTTCTCAAACAGCTGCAGTGTCATTTGTGGATTCAACGGCATCTCATCCCTCCGCAATGGTTTTCTGGTTCTTTGATATATATCATAGGCCTTACAGTGTGCTTTTGAATCCTGGTGAAGTGTTGGCCACCACAACCCTGCGCGAAGAACCTTTTGTGCGGTCGTTTGTCCTGCATAGTGTCCTCCTGTAGTGCCCCCATGTGCTTCCGCGAGGATCTGACTTTGTTCAAATTCAAGTATGTACCTTCGCAATATCTCATCATTTCCCATTTTGTATAGGTGCCCCACGATGACAGAAAAGTCTACCGTGCGAACCACCAATTCCTTCTTTTATTGGATGGAGTATTCCTTTGGCATGGTCCCTGTTGTCAGAAAGTGGATTATGTCTTTGAAGTGTTCATTTGCGACACGCACAACAAAGAGTTGTGCGTCAGGTAATCCTTCCTCCAAACTAGTAGGTTCCTCACCCGTTTCAATCCACGACAAGTGATCTGGTCCTACATTCAGGCATCCCCGTTTTACCATGACCTCAAAGTCATATTCTTGGAACAATAAGAGCGACCTACATATGCGCCCCCCCAAACATAGGCTTATTGACCAAGTATTTTAGCGTGCAATGGTCTGTATACATTTTGAAATGTCCTCCTAACAAATAATGCTGGTATTTTTGGCGCGCGTAGACCATCGCCAACCCTTTTCACTCGATTGTGCAATAGTTCTTCTCGGCTTTGGACAATCTATGACTTGCAAGCACAATAGGGTGATCCAAGCCTTCTCTGCCCTCCTGTGTGAGCACTGCTCCTAATGCAATACACGACGCATCAACATGGACATGAAACTCCACATTCCATTTTGGGAAGACCAGGATTGGAGCGGGGGCCAATTTCCCTTTTAGGACATCCAAGCTCTTCATGCAATCATCATTCTAGCAAAATGTGACATCCTTTTTCAGTAATTTCTCCATCAGCATGGTGATTTGGGCATAGATTTTGATGAATTTCCTGTAGTACCCTGTGTTTCCCAAGGTAGTGCGTAACTGCTTAACACTTTGTGGTGCTTCCAAATTTAGAATCATTGCGATCTTCACAGGGTCCACCATCAGTCCCTGTTTTCAGACCACATGTCCCAACAAGTTCCCAAAGGGAATGAGGAATGTACACTTCTTAAGGTTCAACACGATCTGGTGTCATCGGCAAGTGTCCAGCATGAAGCGTAAGCTTGCTACTTGGTGCTTAACCAATCCAAAGATAGTCCAATCATCCAGATAGACCTCCAGGAACTTGCGGATGAATTCTTTGAATGTGGAAACAACAATGCGTGAAAAGATGGCTGGCACTTTCTTCAACCCAAATGGCATGACAGTGTATTGAAAGTAGCCCGATTACGTTGCGAAGGTCATCTTGCTCCTGTCTTCCGATGTGATTTTGATCTGGTGGTATCCTGAGAACCCGTCCGTGAACGAGTATGCTTCTTGTAAGCCAACATTTTCCAATACTTCATCTGTGAACGGTGTCGGGAATGGATCGTGTACACAAGTGTCATTCAGCTTCCTAAGGTCCATGCATATTCTTATCTCGCCCTTCTGCGTTTTCTCTTGTACTACTATTGGGCTCACCTAGTCAGATTCTTCCACCAGCTCAATAATTCCGGCTGTGAGCATTTTGTCTATTTCTACATGGAGCTTTTCCTTATACTTCGGATTCAAGTGGTTAGGCCTCTGCTTAACTAGATTTGCGTCAGGTTTTAGGGTGATCTTCATCATCCCTAAGTCGCTAATAATCCCTTTTAAATCCGTAATTTTTGTCGGGAATAAGTCTTGGTATTCGCGAAGTAACTCAGCGACCTTGTCCACTGTGGCATCATCCCAATAATCACCGAGTGTTGCATACTTTGGTTCAGCCTCTGCGCCAATGATTACCTACTTTGTTTTTAGCGATGCGGTCATGTCAGGATCTTCAATAAATGGTCCTCACACCTAGTGACAACCTTCAGTTTCTGGAATGTTATTTTTCTGTGGATCCTCATCCTCCTCCTCAATATTTACATTGTAACACTCTAGTGCGTAGCTCCACTGGGTTTCCCATTCTGGCTGAAGCACTTCCATTGGTTCCTGGGGTATTTTGAAGATAACTGCTCTTACTTCTTGTAGCGCATCATCAATAGTATCCCACCAACGATCTTCAAACGTGAAGGTTAACAATAATCCTTCATGCAAGATATATCATTTTCTCATGCCATAGTAGAGCTCTGTCTCAGTATACCAATTCATGGTTATGACATCCATGGTATGATAGAACAAATGCACCCATTGAGGTCGTGGCTCTTTCCCGTAGACCTTTGTCCATTTCGCAAGGTGTGCACATGGATCACCCCATCCGTCATACTTGTCTGTTAGCTGCATCTATGGTTTCCCAAAGCATAGGTGCATAATCCTTCTGCATCCCTGCCAGTCCTTAAAATTCTGCTGGTGCGTACCCCACCACCTTGCGGGCGCAGCACACAGTACCCATTGCAAAGCATCAAAACACTGTTATTTCAACGCCTCTCTTTAAAATTTGGTTAGGAAATCATCTACTTCGCTCAACCCATCATACACAGGAAGATCTCTTACCTCTGTTGTCATGTAGCACAGTGATCTTACCATCATGTTGCAATTGAGCATGGTTACCTTGTGTAACCAGTTCTGCCATCATTCTATTTCCTCATTCGAATATGAGGTGTAGAAGCTTTCGCGCTCCCACGAAATTGTTCCATCTGCTATAGGATTCACCCAGTCCTACTCCTAAGTGGTTATCTTGTATATACAACCTAAATCATCATCATTCTCATTGTTGCGCACTAGCTATATGTAGCGTGATCCTTCCGTAGGGTCTAAAGGTACCACTACGTGTAGTGACTTTTTCTCAAAAATCATCTTGTGCTTCTTTAGATTTATCACTCCATTCATATCAGTGGCCCAATCTATTCCTAGTAGCGCGGGATAGTGATTGCTGTCATTGACAATCTCTATCACTTCAAAATATTCAAGTGTGCTTGCACCTTCGATATCTACCGTTATTCCCTAAAATCTTCCCATCGGTAGGATCTTCTGCTAGTTCGCTATTCACAATTGAATAGGAGACCATTGCAACGCGGTTCTGCCCATGCGCTCCCACATCTGCTTTGGCAGTATGTTCGCGTCCGATCCTAAATCCAAAATCACTTTATCCATTTAATATTCCCCGATTTGTGCAGTCAATCTCATCTCCCTTCCTGTTCGCGTTCTGTGCTTCCCGAGCTTCCAGACTACACATGGTTCTTCTGAGCCAGTGCACCTAGTGATGAGTTCCTATAGTCCATTCACAGCCTTGCTATCATCCAACAGCTTCATGCATGTCTCGAGAAAGGTAGTAAGCATTGATGGGTCCATCTCCGGTTCTAGTTTGCCTTTACTACCTGAAGTGGAGGTCTCCGTGAAGCTCTTCTTAGCTTCCATGAATGTCTCCTTCATGCGCTACAAATCAAACTTTGGTTCCTTTGTAGGAGCCTTGCGAACCCAAGCACTCTCTTTGGGTTTCTTGCCCTTGTCATCTCCTATCATGATATCGCTTCAAAGCACGATGTTTACATTCAGGTCCTCTTTGTGCGACTTTGACCTCATCATTTTCAGGTTCTGAGTCGAGGGAGGCTGGAACGTTCCTCTATTGTGCAACCTCGCTATCAGCGTAGGGAAATCCTTCGTCTCATGATCAAACTAGGTACAATATAAACATGATGCTCTCATCGGATTTGTATAACCGTGTGCATAATGCCCTGGCTCTCCGCAATTGTAACAAATCAGTTTTCCACGACCCCTTCCTAGTCCCATTCCACCTCGACCTCGTTCGCGCCCCTGAAATCCAATGCGCGCCATCCCTGCATTTTGATCAAGGGCTCATGTTTTGGTCTGAACTCTGTAGGTAAGAGTCTGATCCATCATTAGTTCATAACTCCTACAGGTACGCTCATCATGCCCTACTGACCTGCAAAAATTATAGAACTGTTGGGACATCTACGTATACTTTTGTAACAGGTGACAGTTATCTGTAGCATGCTTCCCTCCTATCTGACAAATCATGCACCATAATGCAGGCACCGCGCTCGACCCTACTTGTGCCTCTGGTCTCAATGGAATTGGCCCTCCTCCTGCTAGGTAGTTTGCAAAGACTGGATAATGGTCCTTGTCATGCCCCTGGAGCTTGCATTTTATGCACCATACCTCCCCGCGTGCTTCTGGGCGAGTGGTCCTGTCCTATTTCAAACTCTGCATTTCCAGACACAAATTTTTCAGTTGCACGTGGATTTTTTGGACTCCTAGGCTAGGATCTTGTATTTTGGTCTCGTGCAGTCTCAGTGCAATCTCTAAAGCTTCGACCTAGGTGGATAACTTCTGCTATGATAACGCCATCCTTATATGTGGCGTTAGTGATGCTATAAACCATGCGCGGTGCTGCCCATCTGTCAAGGTCATTTGGCTTTGCGAATCATACCCTTCAATCTCTAATCTAGCTCCCAGGGGGTCTCGTCGGGTGTTATCACTCAGGTTGTTCCCTAAGCTCCTCGAAGGGAATACGGCCGAGGTAACCACTAACCAATCTTTTAGCTACAGGTCCTAGCCTACCTGCAACTAGAGAGGGCTCTCTCTTTATGATTTAACTTTGTTTTGGTATAATTTTAGGCTAGTTATGATATACAAGTTTTTGTTTTGAATTTGGTTGGATGATGGTTTCAAATAGAACTGATATGCATCTTCTCAGAATAGCTTAACTATTGGGCAATGGAGTCAATGGTGGTGTACTGCTGAAAGTGTTTCATGGAAAAATGTAATGCTACAGAGCCAGACAGGCATCTATGGAACAATCCTTGAAATCTGAGATATGATGGCATGAAATCAGGGAATGAAAGGCAGTCAAGGATCTTTCACTATGCTGATAGAGGGAAAGTGTGAGAATATTATCTAGGAGCAATTAAGAATTCCTAAACAACATTCATAATGAGAGAATTAGTGCAAACATGAGCAATTAAGAATTCATATTTATGACCAATTCCGAAGAAAACATAATTAGAAACAGGGATTGAGCAGAGGGTGTATTTAAACAAGTCCTGAGCTATTCTTCTTCTCTGTTTCTAAGATTATGAAACATATATGTGAATTTTGTAAACAAAGAAAAGACAAAACATGGTTTAGGAAAACTTATTGTTCCGTTAAACGACACAGGAATTCTGTAGCATAACACAGTTGATTACTTTCACATCCAGACAGTGCAGAGACCATGAACTTCACTGGCCATTTTATTATAAAGTCTGAGAATTTACAGTGCAACGTCTTATAGAGAAAATCACTAGCGACCAACCCAAAATATGTTTTGTGGGGCGGTATATATACAAAAAATGAGATACAAAATATCTAGTTGATGAGTTAATACCTCATAACTTCTTTACCAACTCTTGAGGAATAGTAGATGAAAGAGTAAATGATGCAGCAGATATTTAGGGTATTAGCTATCCGTTCTATCAGAGAATTTAGACTTTTGGGATCAACTGAGTCGACTGAGGCTGTGCCTTTAATTTGCGTTTTTTGGGCCTGTTGCCCTAGTGCTTTGCTGAGTCACAGCTTTGTTGTCCTGCTTTCGGTATGCATACTTGGCCTTTTTATAAAATTTCCATAGGCATATCTTGACTGCCTCTGCCTGCTGTCTTTTCTTTAGTTCTCTATTTCCAGCATTGCCTCTTGCAAATTTTTGGGTTTTGCAGGTAGCCGAGCAATAGGAAGCTCTCCGTTTTGAGTAAATTTTTTTAGCGATGCGCGATTAGCGCTAGGCGCTAATCGTGCATTGAAAACTACCTCTGTTTCTTGATTCAGGCATTCTTTGATGCGATTCTCACCCTTTGTGCCTTTTCTGTGATGATGTCAGCATGACGTCATTGGCAGGTCTCGGGTACAGTAGGGTGACGTGGCAGTGACGGCAGCGAAGGTCATGTGGCAGATGACATGGCATTACGGCAGGGTGATGTGGCAATGACGCCAATGAGATGACGTGGCACAGGACAGAAGGCAGTTTGCAGTTTTATCGGACCGCCTTCTGTACGGGGGTGGTATGTGTCAGAGCCCTCCTGATGCAATAAAAGGCGGACACGCATCCTTTGTACGACGGCAAAACTGCCGTGCTATCGGATGCTAACTCCCGTGTGTCGAGGGTGCCCCGAAATCCACCTGGGCTATTGGATCTGGGAGGGTGGATCGGAGGGCCGACGGAGTGCGGAGCTGGCGGCAGGTTAATGTACGAGGGCCCGCTATATATTATATTGATTTATTTATGTGGCAGGGGGTTCAAACCTTTGGAAAGTGGGTTATATGTGTTATATGCGCTGGAGAGGAGTTTAATGTTTAATAAACATTTAAACACCAAACTTTAAAATATGAACGTGAAGGGTGTAGTAACAAATTTTAATGAGCGGAGAGGTGGGCAGTGGTTGTTATTTTAACCAGAGGTTAAGCTAACTCCAGGTTAAGACGCGGAAGGGTTCATAATAGTCCCAGATGGACTATTATTTCCCAGGACTGTATTATAAGGCTATAGTGCCATGGGGTGGGAATATTTATTATTTTTTGGAATTTTATATAGTTTTTTGTAGCAATAGCGATAGGAACATAGGTTAGGGAGCTATATGAATAGAATTAGAAGCTAATATGAGTTTGCGAGGTGAAAGAGTAAGGCAAAGGCTAAGTTTATGGACTGAAACTTAGACATAAGAAGTGAATGGAATGTGGAGAAATGATTTTTACACAAGAAATGTGGCCTCTTTTCAATGAAGAAAGTCAAAGCTTGACTTAGTATTTTACAAAAAAGAAGTGATAACAGGACTGGTTGGGCAGATCCCAAGGTCCTTAAGGGGTGTTAGTAAGAAACTTTGAGGGGGGGTGAAAGGGAGTTAGACATGCTTCCATAGTTCTGCCACCAAACAACTGCCTTAACATTTCTGTGATTGATGAGATGAGTTTTGTTTTCACCATACAAAAGAGATCCAAACCTTGCTTCAGCAACCTTAACTACCTACCCAGCCTAATAAACCTAACATTTTTTCTTCCATTTGATTGGGTGCACTTAGACTTGCAGACCCTGATTATCCTTTTTTTTTTTTTACTGTCCTCCTATCTAAATGTACCCTTATTTCTTCCAAGGGCCCAGATTAAGCAGTTGGGCTCCTTCATTTCTCTACCTAGCTACTCATCTTCCAAGCTTAAGCTGATTGGACAGGCACTTTTTCTCTATTCTACAACAACAATTTAAACATGGCATGGTCCAGATTGCACTGTTGGGCCACCCATCAAGTGTGAAAACAACAATAATTTCTCATCGTGGACTTGCAAAATAAGGTAGTAGTGGCATTTTGACTGGCCACTTTCCTGGTCTTTCTTTGGGGTTCATTTCTATTATTTTTTCTGACCAATTCATTTTCTTGCCTTTTGATCATTCTTTTAAGGCATACCCTCTTTACATTTTTTAATTTTCTCTGTTTCTTTTGAAATATGGAACCTTTGCAGCATGGAAAGGATGAACATATTTGGCACCTCCCAGTCAATCATGAAAAATGGCACCTATTTGTATAGGAACCTAACACTGGGAAGCATCGCAATTTCCTTAAACCTAATAATCGAATGTGTCTCTAATTTTGGCCTACTAAATTCCCTGTTCAGCGTGGATTGGATATCCACGATCCCTGCATTTGGATTGTCATTAGAATGCTTAATGTACCATGTCAGTGCGTGATCCTACAACACGCTTACCAACATTGCCTTCTTTATGTTGTCATCTGTGACTCCTTGCGCTTCCCATACAGCCTTTACAATGAACCAAAATTGGTTCGGATCTTTGTTCCCTACTCCTTTGAACATAGACAACTTTATTGCACTCGCCATATTGAATTTTGGTGGTGGCGGAGATGGGGGTGAAGATGGTGAAACTGGTGGTGGTGTAGGTGGAGGTGGTATGCGTGGAATTCGCTGCCTTATCAGACTGATCACACTTCTTAGTGAAACTTTCATGAGCTCTTCCTCACTTTCTCACCGAGGCAAAATCAAGGGGCTATTCTCTATCTCTGCGCTACCTTCCTTTCTATAGATCTTCCCACTTCGCGTAGCCCTAAAGATCAATTTATTCGCATAACCCGCTTTTCACACAGTAGCATTTTAATCCAAGTGTTCAAAGATTTAATGTAATTACCTCGCAGTCCTTTGAGGAAGCGTTGTTCCGCCTCGCTGTAGCTGACTGATGTCTATCGTGAATTCGGTGATAAATCCTCCTATAATTTGATCAAGACAATGGTCCACAACATGCACGATCTTATCTTCTAATGCTTCTAGTTTGTGCACCAACTCTGGAGTCCATAGAATCGGTTTGTCGAGCCTACACCTTCGTTGACTATCTGCTAGCTTCGCGATCCACTCGTACAACTCAGAGGGGAAAGAGGCAAAGAAAATTTCGCGGATTTCTGTATATAAGTAGTGCTCTAACAACTGTTCCTTCGATACTCGTAGATTCTTGTTTTCCTGCGTTGTGAACTCGTGAATCTTTCTGTCCAACCACCCTTCAATTTCTTTCTTTGTCATATTCCAGTGACACGACATCAAACATCTCTTATGCAGATCCCGGTCCCAGCAACAGAACCATTTGTTGGCTTGTTGGGGCCTGACCCAAGTTCAGAGGTGATTTAGCCAAACAAATCCCGGTACTACTAGCCCTTTCGGCAACAGTCTACGGAGCATGAATTGATGTCTCACCCAAAGTAGTATGGGAGGGTGCTAGAACTAGGTTTCCCCACCCTGGATATGTCTGATGAGTTCAAGTGGTCTGTGGTTTGACCCTGTGCGCACGTCGCTACGCGCACTTACCCGTACCTTGCAGCCTGAAATGTTGCCATCGCGTAGCCCTACTCGGGGGCTGAACGCTGTTATTACCTAAGTCCTTACTAGTATTCCACTGTTAGTTGATTAAATTAGCTTACTTGCATGTGTAATGTATACTAGCAATACAAATCATTCATACAAGTGCACGCAGTAAATAAACAGTATATTTGCAATTGATATCAAACATGTAATAACTCAAGAACAAATACACAGAATTTGGATAAAACTTCTCTTTATTATTATCCTCTTTGGTTACAGAATCAACTCCGCCCTGCACACTCAGCTGCAGGGGTCCGCGAACTCAGCCGTGGACAACTAGGCTCTGTGCACTCAGCTATAGAGCCTTCTCCTACTCTACAACCCAAAGACACACTTAGACACTTACGACTCAATCCCTAAGACTTGTTCACTATCCTCTACTTGGTTCTCTCTTGCACTTAGAGCCTCACTCTATTTATACAATCCATGGTCCATGGACCATGGATAGGCCGACATTACATTACAAGACTAGGGCGGACAACCCTATGACTCTAACATACTTCTGCGCCTGTAACTCGCGGGGCTTTACAACATTATTCAGTCAAAACATGGGCTTTGAGCCCCAAAACATGCCTCGGGGGAATTCCATGGCCAACAATAACCAGCTTGTAACACCTTCAATGTTTTCCTCTTGGCTGAAAAGTGACCTCCACAAGGCCCATCATGACATGTCAAAAGGATGTCAAAGACTTCCTCCTCCCTAACACATCTTCTCAGAATTTGATCCAGACCTAGTTTGAATAGGTTTCCCGTAATCCAAGTGAATGGGGCGCTCTTCCTCACAATCTTGATTTTCTCTTTGGAGGATAAGTTTGGTGGAAACTATGTAGTCACCAAGTAATTTGCTATGTCAACAAACCATGGAGAGAGAAATGAAATGACAAATAAGTGTTCATCCAGTAACTGATCATCAACCATTCCTTCCTCCCTCGCAGGCAAAGTTAAGCTGGATAAAAAATCTGCAACAACATTCTCCTTGCCAGGCTTATCAATAATAGTTAGATCAAGCTATTGTAATAAAAGTAACCATATAATAATCTGGGAATTCACATCAGGTTTATTCATCAAGTATTTAATTACAGCATGGTCACTATGTACAAAGTTTTGGTAACCTGTAATGTAATGCCTAAATTTTTTCAATGAATGCACAACAACTAGGAGCTCCTTTTTAGTCATTGTATAGTTCAGTTCGGCCTTTGACAGATTCTTACTGATGAAGTAAATGGCATAAGGTAAATTGTCATCCATCTGGCCTAGAGCTGCTCCTATGACTTTGTGAGAGGCATCAACATGTATATGGAAAGGAAGGGCCCAATTTGGGCCTTAGAGAATAGATGCAGTGGTCAACTTGTCCTTCAGGGTGTTTAGGGTCTCTTGAAAGATTTTTGACCATAAAAATTTAGAGCCTTTGGCCAATAACCCAAATAGAGGAGAAGCTAACTTGCTGAAGTCTTTTATAAATTCCTGAAAATATCCATCTAAACCTAGAAAAATTCTGGCATCCCTCTGTTTTTGCGAAGGTGGGACCCTTTGGATGATGGCTGTCTTATTTGGGTCAACCTGCAGTCCTCTCTGGGATATTGAATGACCTAGAACAATCCTTGCAGTCATTCAGAACTCACATTTTTTGGGACTGAGGGACAAGTTCATTTCAATGCATTGTTCAACACCTTACCCAAGTTGGACAGAGGCTCCTGAAATCACACCCATAGGGTGTAAAATCATTCATATAAATTTCTACTGCATCATGGACTAGCTCGGCAAACATACTTAGGATTGCCCTCTAGAAAGTGGCGGGGGAATTGCATAGGCCAAAAGAAAGGACCCTATAAGCGAAAGCACACAAAGGACAGGTGAAGGTGGTTTTATCCTGGTCTTCTGGGGTAATTTGGATTTGATTGTACCCGCTAAACCCATCTAGGAAAGAGAAAAACTTTTTCTCTGCTAGGCCATCTAGCACTTGGTCAATGAAAGGTAGAGGGAAATGGTCCTTCTTTGTTGCTTTTTTTAACTCTTTGTAGTTGAAACAAATCCTCCACTTCCTATATTTATTTGGAACCAACACCAAAGGAGAAACCCACTCACTGTCTGAGATAGGGTAGATGAATCCTGCATCCAATAGCTTTTGCAGTTCTTCTTTGACTCTATCCTTGAGAGCTGGATTCATTCTCCTTTGGGGTTGTCAGACTAGTTTACAACCTTCTTTGATATAAATGTGGTGCGTACACAACGAGGGGTGCACTCCCTTCATTTCCTTGTAACTTCAAGAAAAGGCATCTAGATGTTCATTTAGCATGTTGCACAACTTTTATTCTTGGTGTACAAAAAGAGAGGGGTTGATTTTAAAAGTTCTTTCAGGGCCAAATTCTATTGTTTTGACATGGATAGGGTTTGAATCAGCTAAGCATAGATCAATTCGATGGTTTCTCTTGGTTTCATTTACTACTTCCTCTAAGGACAAGGTGTTGGGACTTGGACTTTGGAGTATGTGTTCAATCAAATCATCTTGATCTGGTTGTCCTCCTCCCATGGTTGTTTCTAAGGTATAGAATTGGGTTGAGTAGATTTCATCTTCTTCCTCCTATTCTAGCCACAGGTAAATAATGTTCTAGAGATGGCTGAGTAGGAGGGTACAAGACTAACTGCTTGGATAGAGGCCCATTCTTGATAGTCATATTTCCAGCCCTACAGCTGATGTAGGCATCGATGGTGGCTAACCAAGGCCTCCCAAGTATGAGAGGATAACCAGTAAGCTTGACCTTAGGTTGGAGAAATAGGAAGTCTGCAAGGTACTCCCAAGAGTCAATGGAGACCATCACATCCTCAACAATCCCCTTAGGGGTTACTGTGGAACAGACTGTAAGTTGCAAGACTGTTGTGGTCTTTCTTAATGAACCCTGGAAAATGAGCTTGAGCATGGTGTCCTTAGTCATTACATTAATGGTAGCCCCAATATCAATCAAAGTGTGTGGGACAATGGTGCAATTGATGTGCACATCTACTACAGGGATTCCAGGGTCCAAATATTTTGGAAAAATTACCTACCCCAACATTAAGTCGGACATCTGTCCAATGACATTAATGGTAGGGGTGTCTCTTTTTTGCCTCCCTGGATGTTTGAAACAGTTCTCTTTAATCAACTTGTTGTAAATAGGTACATCCTTGACGGCTTGGAGAAGTGGAATTTTGATACATAGATTTTTCAATTAACCCATAAGTTCATTCTCTTCTGGGGTAGGCTAGACTAGATGAGTTAATCTTTTAGGAAAGGGTGGTGGATTCACTCTAGGCATGCTTTCCTCTCTTTCCTCCTCACTCTCCTTAGGTGTAGGTGGAGGTTGGTTGTCCAGGAGTACTCTCCGAGATCTCAGGTTGACTTCTTGAATCTCCACAGCATAAGTAGGGTAGGATGCCTCTCCACTATACACTTGTTGTGTCTGTCTGTTGTTCAGGTTCAGATTTCGTTGGGCAGACATCTGAGGTTGTTTAGGTGGAGCATGGTGTAAAAGGTGTGGTTGAGTAGGATGTGAAGGCAATAAATCTGGAGCATTGTTGTATGGGGGCCTCCACCCTTGGGGTGGTGCATTCCACTGAGGCTATGGCAGAGTATACGAATGAAATGACTAGATGGTCGGCTAGGAATGGTACTAAGGTGCACAAGACCAAGGAGGAGGTGTAGACCAAGAGGGATGAGCAGGGGGCCCCCAAGAGGGAATGGATGTGTTCTAGTTATGGTTGTAATATTCATGGGATGATCCTTGCATTACTTGCTGGTATGGCCAAGGCCCATGAGGTCTCCTTTGATTTATGTAGCAGAGCTGTTCAATCACCCCTTCTTTTCCCTAATACACAACTTTTAGTCCAAGTAGAGAAGGGAACTTGTCTGTGGAGTGGTTTTCTTCACAAACCGAGTAGATTTCGATCAGGTTTAATGGAAATTCATTGCTAGGGGCTTCCTTGTGCATTTAGGGTAGAATATGGCTAATGCTCTTTCTACTTCCTCCTGCTTTCTCTTGATGTGCATAGTGTCCATCTATAGGGCAAGGGTTTGCAACATTTCACTCTTGAAATCTTCAAGCATATTTCCAATTTCACCTTTTATGGATGTATTGGAAAAGGATGGGCTGGCCATTGGTTGGCTACCCCTACCCTTTTTCCTAGCTACCCTAGAATGATTCCTAAAGACAATCTTGATATCTTCATAGGGTAGCTGGTAGATGTCCCCTCTTGCTAGTAGGTTTAGGGTATCCAAAAGATCTTCCCTTAGCCCTCGGAGTAGGACTAGCTTCAATGACTCAGGATCAAGTGTGAACCTGGCCCTTTTGTAGCTAAGCTAGAATCTTTCTTCATAATCCTCTAGGGATTCATCATGCCCTAAGGTCATCCTAAAAATTTATTCTTTAGTGTCTTTGGGCATGCAGTAGTCTCAATAATTTTTTTTGAAGGCTTGCTGCATCTGAGCCCAGGTTGTGATGATATCCCTAGGTAAACCCATGAACCAGTGTAGAGCTGCATCCTTGAGAGTGTATGGGAATAGTTTCAATTTCTGATCATTAGTGGTGTAATCATAAGTTCTGCATATGACAGTGAACTCAAATAAGAAAGTGTTTGGATCCTCTGATGTCAGGCCATGGAAATGAGGAAGAGCAGAGGGTCTTATGTTTTTCATCTTGGTATCCCCATTAGTTTCTCTGATGGGAAAGGCACCCTTAATTCTCTCTCTATCTCCTCTGTCATTTCTATTTTCAGACATTAGGTCAGTTGGAATGGGTTCTCCTTCTTCTTCTTCCCCTCTAGGCTCTTCAAATATCTCTGAGGGAAGGTTGGCTGTTTGAAGTGGTGGGGTTATTTGGTAGAAATTTTCCTAAGTTATCACTATTCCTACAAGGCATGAAAGAAGTTTTTTGGTTGTTTTTGTGTTTTTTTCCAAGCTTTGAGACTAATTACAGAATTGAAATCACAAACTGAATGGAAACTAACTGCTTGAATGAAATCTCACTTGCATAATGGAAAAGAAAGCAAACTAAATTACAATTAATTTTACAGAAATGAAGCTAATAGTAGAATGTCAGAGATAAGAAATGGAAGAAAGAAAGAAGAAATCATATCTTACTCAGACACCTTTTTGGCAACAGTGCCAAAAAGTGATGAGCACCAGTATTGTAGCAAGAATGCTGCAACTGCTGGGGCTACCAACTTTACTTTATCAACCTGGGGTTCATACAAACTTAGAGGTGACAGTGTTGTATACAAAAGCAGATGCAATGGGTCCTCTCTTTGTCACTGCTAAGCTGGCGATAGACCACTATGATTTCTCAAACCAGCCTTCTATTGATTCAGAAGAAGCTTGACTACCAATGAGGAAAAGGGAAATTTACACTAACTAAAATCTTGTCTACTATAGTAAGGAAAAGTTGAGATTAAATGCTTAAACACACCATTCATCTAATTACTACTAAGAGGCTTTGCTTCAAAAGAATGCTAAGTTAACATGTTTGTAATCCTATTTTCCTAGGCATGCAATCTGAAATAACCAAACATTCTACTATTGTGCATGTAAATGAACACAATAACTTTTTGTATTTTTTGTTTGGATTAGGGATGATGGTGAATGGTCAGATAGCTTGGGAGGTAAGTAGGGGTCTTCTCCTATCTTCCTAGGTGTTTTTTCCATAATTCGGCCTTAAAACATGCCACTACAAGTCGTCCTACAGGATGTCCTAATGCCTCTTATAGGATGTCATAATGCTCCTACAGGATCCGGTCGAGAGAAATAGGAGTGATTTGGAAGGTGGTGTAGGGCTTAGGGAAGGTGAATGGTGGGAGAAATGAGGCAAGGGAGTGGCTAGGACTCCTTCAGATCCCAAAACAAAGTCTGTGAGATGGTTGGATTTTCTTAACAAACTTGGAGAAGTGTTCTTATGAAATGGTATATTTGGTGAGGGACTTAGTGGAAAAAGTGATAATCATGGATGGATGAGGTTAGGATGGGGTTGTTGGTCATGAAATGCCCCTGCACTATTGAAACTCCTACATTGCATCAATCACTAGCATTTATCCATAAATCATGTCAAACAAGAAAGATTCTCAATCAACTAAGAAAATAGATTTTCATTATCTAGTTGCCTATTTCATGCATGGAAAAACTTACAGAATAATGTGAAACAGTATGAGATTTAATACAAGGCTGAAGACATCAGAAATGCCTATTCAATCCTATTCTTGAAAATTGATAAAATGTTGGCCTAAGTAGCAGAAAACCCTAAATTCCATAATAAATCAGAATTCCGTCTTTTTGGGGCTGCATAGGAGTTCTTTCCTCAAACCACGGTACCTCAAGGGAGTAGTGAGGCCAAAGATACCTACTATCAACTTTTTCATATTCCTTTATCTTCCTAAGCTACTGCCGAAGCAATGCAAAAACGGAAGCAAACTAATCAAATCCACAACTACTTGCAATGAAATATTGCTAAAACCAATTCAAGCATTAATCTATGAAATCAACTAAACATACAAATACAAGAAGAGGAGCCTTTGCTAATAGGGTTTGGCCCTAACCCAAGAGCTTCAGCCCTTTGAGTCAACTCAGTGTTGGATTAAGGAAATTCTCATTCTCATTATCATATCAGAAAATTACATAACAATGTCTTCCACAAGTCTTGAACTTGAAAATGCCTAGTGATTTTACATTAAAAATATGAATCCTAATGAGGCTCTAGGCCTCTTTATTTATACAACTAAAGTCTCCAATAACTTCCTTAGATCTAGGGAGGCTCAACTCCCAAACTCAAGATGAATTGGCGCTTTAACTTTCATTGGCTCGACTACCTTTTGATCTTCATGACTCGGCTGCTTGCAACTCCGAGCTAGTGTGATTTGATGGAGGAATATTCAAATGAGTGAGGATTAAATGAGGAGGATTTATCTCCTACAATCTCTCCTCCTTGTCTCATTCGAGTTTCTACCCTTAATTAGCCAAAATTTCCATGATTTTCTCTCAAAAGCTGCAATCAATGCACATTAGTCCACTAGACATAACATCTCACTTTTACTCATCTCATTAAGAAAAACGTAATCAAAATATGTAAGGAATTATGAGAAGAGTTGATTTAAATAAGCTTGGAGGTGTATCAAGGTCCATAAAGTTACCTAATGATGAGGCTCATCAATGTTTTCCTTGACTTGTTTCAAAATCATCATTCGTACTTCTAGACTTGACTCAAACATATGTTACCCAAACTCATCTATTCAAAAAATTTGGAGGCTTTGTATAGTTCATATCTTAAAGATTATTTTTCTATGAGGGATAAACTTGTTGTTACAATAACTATGGATCATTGCTTATTGTTTTCATCATAGATGCCTTGATTTTGTCACTGAGATATTGTAATTTCAAGTTTTCTACCTTCATTCTTTTTTAGGTGAGAATCACATATTCTTATGAGGCTACAATATGTAATGGTGCCATATATCAAGATGATATATTATCATATACATCCTTGATTACTAGATGAATAAAATCATGTGTTGGATCTTCTTCAAGAAGTATGAAACACTTTCTCAAACAATAATTATGAGATAGATCTTTCTTTTGTAAAGTGACAGTGGAATCTTCGGATCTTCTGAGGTTTTGAGGTTTAATACTGTGAATAGAACTATTCTATGATTTGAATATTTAGACTTGTCATATGAAGATTAAAATCATTATACAAATATCACAAAAAATCCATTCCTGCCCTTGTCTAGATCCTTAGAGATCTCAATTTGAACGAAGAGAGAGACCTGAATTAGGGCTTCTATATTATATATATGAGACTTATGAGCAGTAGATGAATTCAAAATTAATTTAGGAATGTGATCTCGATGTTTCTTCCTTTCACCATAACTCTTAAACCATGTTGATAAACCAAGCGTAGTGTAGATTAGGCTTGATTCCTCTTCTCGATAACTACTTTTGAATGTTAGATTTCTTCTTATTACTTGTTATGTCTTCTTCATCAAGCAATTATTAAAATTTTCAATTAACTAGAAAATATAGAGATCACAAAGAGATAAGAGACACCAAAATTAGGCTACTAGCTAGGGAAAATCCCACAATGGGAAAAATAAAAAATCCTTCTCTTATATAATCAGATCAAAATGAGAGACACCCAAGAAAAATACTAAGACAAAATTGCCACCAGAATACTACACCAAATCCTCCTCGAAGTCACCTCCAAGAGTAAAAGTCAACATTAGTCAAACTACTTCATATTTGGTCAAGTTTTTGAAATTTAGACCTACAACAAAGGTGGGCCAAAAATAGGCTTACATCGCCTCATAAGTCTCGGTCTCTTTCACATAATTCATCCTCCACAAGTGCGATATTTTTCCTTGTGTATAGCTCTCTCTCCTTTAACTTGGTATATTTCTCCTTTCGTAGGTGTAGAAAGTACTTCATGTAATGATGAGTGAATATGCTCCAAAGAGGTTGAATTGTGTTTTTATATATAGATGTCTAGGAGGTTGAATAAGCCTCTTTTGGAGGATTGGGTTGACTCGTTCCAAGGAGGGCCAACTTGTTCATTTGGTGGTCTTATGACTCAAAGAAAAATTCAAATTTGTTTTTATTACAAATGTCTAAATGGGACATGACTCAAATGCATTTTCTTTTGACTCATAATAAATTATTTTTGACTCTCTAAGCATGAAGAACATGCTTTGAAAAAAATTATGTAAATATAAATATAAATACATCAATAATCAAATTTATATTATGAAGACTAACTCTAGTTACAACTTTAATAGGTGTTACAAACCCCACCCCCTTAAAGGAACACCATCTTCAGTCTTTCTATAACTAGAAAGAAAAAATAAATTAAGCTTTATAATAAATTTTTTTACATCTACTTAATCATTAAAGAAAAATGAGTATAATACCCCTATTTGTTTTTCCATCTCCAAGGTGGCTTCATTGGGTCCAAAGTGCTTCTAATGCACCTTGACCTACTTGATTACTTGATTCTAGAGTGTAGGCTACCTCTGGTCTAGGATTCACATTAGTTTTGGTTGGAACTCTCCCTTGGGTTCCACCTGTATAAAAAACCCACCAACAATATGATTAGTGTCATGAGCACACTTCTTAAGAAAAAAAATGTGAAAAACATCATGTTATTTCACCGTGGGTGGTGTTGACGGTGCTAGAAATCCGTCAATGAAGTTGGTCTCCCCTATGTGAAGTCCCAATTAGACCTCACACCATTTGGTGTAGGAGCCCCATATGGGATATAGGCTTGGCTGCCATATATATCAAAGATATGTCTTGGCCCTAACTATTAGCATGGGAGAGGGATGGAATGGTGTCTTCGAAAAGTAAGGGAGGTGTTCCTGGTGAGTGTGCAGTTGCGAATGTGTCAAGGTTCTTCTACTGCAAAGGGGGAAGAAATGTGAGCCTCTAAGTGAGAGGTAATAGTACCACCCAGGAAGAGACACACATGAACCAGAAGGATCCATATAACATCTTGCGGAATAGTCCATAGTAGGTGTGAAGGTCATTACAACAAAAACAAAAGGAAAGATTTGTCTAGTATCCCACAAAATAGTCCACAAGGGTGGAACAATAATAACACCATTAAAACACATTCTTAATAAGATAAGAACTAAAATAACCGAAATAGTTCAACTATCTTAGTACATGTGAAAGCAAACATGAAATAGAAATGTCCAAATAATAGTCTTACAAACATTCATAGTCCATGCATGAAGAACGCACTAGCCTTAAAAGGATTATGTTATTAAGAAAAAGTTCCGAGACACATGTTTACAATGTACATCACTAGCCCCAATATTGGGACAATGGATCCACTCCTTGCTCCTCAAAGAATTAGTTGATCTCTCTCATGCATTGAGGGAGAATCCAAGGTGAAAAATTCCTTTGATCATACAATGAGGGGGCATATATAACCAAGGGGTGATGCTTCCCCTTTGCGACTCTTTGACTACCCTCGTGACTGTTCAACTTCCTATGACTTTTCAACTTACATGACCCTCCATATTCATGTGTGTCCTTTGGACTTCCACCTTACAATACATTTTAATATAATATACATGGTCCACAATAGTGATGTGGCATATGACCACTCATGCCATGACATGACATGACACTGCTGACATGGATTTCTTGGTGATGTGGAAATGTCAAGTCATTGTTGCTGTTGAGTGTTGGATGTGTTCTTGGATATGCTTTCCCTTCTCCTTTGCATGGCTTGGTGATGTAGAGTCTTCAATGATCTTTATTCTTGGATGGTAGTTGCAAACTTGTGTCCGTTTGCTTTGCTTTGATAGATGAGATTGCATGTTTTAGCTAGAAATATGTATTTATACATGATCCCCTTCTGCATCTCCTTATTCATGATCCTGTCATGGTGTAAGAGACTACATGCATTTACAACTCACTCATGACTGAAAAAACCTAGCGCAAGATAGAGCATTTGGATTCATGAACTGAGGTGGGATTGGGTGACAGGTTAGGAGAGAAGGCCTAGTGATTGCGCAATTACATTTTTTCAAGCAGCCAAGGGTCAAGCTTGATCACTGAGATTGAACAATGCATAGCTCATGCTAGACTAAGGGAAATTTCTGCACAGTCCCCACTGAGGGAAATTTTTTCATAGTGCCCATTGAGGGAAAAATTTTCTTAGTGCCCACTAAGGGAAAAAATTGCGTAGTTCCCATTGAGGGAAAAATTTGTGCAGTCCCCATTGAGGGAAAAATTTGCGCAGTGCTCACTGAGGGAAAAAATTGCGCAGTGTCTGCTGAGGGAAGAAATTGCGTAGTTCAAGAAGGCAATGGAGGCTGCAGGATGGGGTCCTTGGAGGACAAACTGTATAGTTTAGGAGGCAAGGGGGACTGGGAAACTGAGACTGTGGAATGCGCAGCTCAGGGAGGCTTGAAGGACAAAAATACACAGTTTCTGGAAGTAGTGAGGTCTAATTGAGGGAAAGGACAATAGGAGACGCATCTACATAGTTTTGGGTGCTAAGGGAGGCTGGTATTCTATGCATTGTGCAATTCCAACAGGTAAGGGAAATGATTAAGGGCTGAAGATGCGTAGTGCACATTTCAAGAAAAACTAGGAGACACAACTGCAAAATTCTGGTCAAGATCAGAATCTGGGCTAAAGAATTGTGTAGAGAAACAACCCTAGAGGATAAGGAATGCACATTGCGCAGTTCCAAGAAGAAATGTCACATCTTAGAGGGCTGAGATTGCACAGTGTGCATTTCAGTTAGGGATCGATGAAGCTAAGTTCCTCGGTCGAGAAGATTTTCTGAAAATGGCGAAGTGTGGGATGGCTGATGAACTGTGATAAACCTTGAATGTGATCACACTTATCATACTTTGATGACATGAAATCATAGATCTTCGAAACATGTAAGAAAATAATTTCCCTCTGTGTGACTACCTCATGACAAAATACAACAATCGCGACACTTAAGATAGGCTTTACAACGACTATGATGACACTTGTGCGACGGTGTTGAAGACTTTGTGTATGGATGTGACAAATGTTAACATGGTTGGAACAAATCATATACAAAAATATTGACCTTCAAAACCATCATAAAAGGCTTGCAAATTTTGTATGATAGTAAAAAATGCCAAAAGATGACAGTTAACCCAGCATGCAAAAGGGACCAAAGAACTACGAGAAAGCTTATGAAATGAGCTCTAGTGTTTGCAACAATGATGAAAAGGGCCAAGCAAGGCTGTGAAATTTGAGTGTAAGCCAAAATTTTGGAGAGTGTTGCAACAACTACAACACTTGGTGACACATTGGTTGAACTCCATCTCCTCTGTCTTTGTTAACTTCTTCTATGAAGGGCCTTGGTTCTTCAGGCAGTATTGGTTCATTGTGCATATTACTTTGGCCTTCGCACTTATCCCATGGATAGACATGGTCCACTTTATACCTTCTCATTTGAACACAACATAATCACAATGTTTCAAGTTGGGAAGGGTAGTGTAGCTCGCGATCTTAATATTTTCAGAGTATAATTTCTCATCTTTGGTGTTGCTCCACTGCCAGCAGGCCTATACATTACCCCAACAGATTCACACAGGAACATAAACATTGCTTTGCTTCTAGAGAGCTTGGACAGTACCCAGGCAATTTTTCTTGCATCACCTCTCTGCACAAGAAGCCCTTCTCTTCTTTCACCTTTATTTATTTATTTAAGGAGGATTGTGCATTGGCACTTATTTATTTTGGGACAGAAGAGGGATCCTTATTTATTGAGAGTATAAGAGGCTGTTTCTTTAGAGAAGCATATAGATACCTATGATTTATATTTTTTCATTTAGATTTTCCCCTTCTTCATTTCTACTAGTTGGATAAGCTTGATAACACCAAAGAAAAAAAAACCAAGTATAGGCATGAGGTTTCCGGACTAGACGTGGGTTAATGGTTGGACCAAAACACTCCTTACGGATGGATTGTATTTTCCATCGGAACTTCGTCGGCCAAAAGATGTAACCAACACAAGGAAGAAGGACAGAAAGCTAACCAAATGTTGAAGTGTCACAAGAATCTTTATAGTTCGTCCACACACATACTAGGAAGCAAAACATGTCCAGGAACAAAATTTATTCACATGATGAAAAAAAAGGAGAAACTCAACAAGAAATAAAACAAGACGAAAAGAGAGAAAACACACAACAAGGAAACAAAACCAAAAGACAAGAGAACAAAATGGCTAAAGAAGAAATTATGTAGAAATAGAATAAGAAAACAAGGAAAAAGTACAGGGAATGAGTGCAGAATGAGTGCAAGATAGGGAAAACTCGGATAAATTAATCCTACTCCTAACCTAATAGCTAGAAGGTCGAGGTCACATATAATGAAATTTCCCACCTGCATTCACACAGATAAGAATAGTTAAAACATATATAATGAAATTTGCATTAGAAAAGATAAGAACTTGAAAAAATTGCACAAGAAAAGGAAGGTCTTTCCTGTGGGCAGAAAGATGTGCCACAACCACTACTTTCATACAATTTGCATTCTTACCTTTCTTATGAATACCATCTTTCAAAAAACCTTGGAATCTTCTTTTTGATCTATCCCCATCTACACTAAACTCTTTAGCAAGCGTGAGGGAAGATCGAAACTTGTTGCTCATGACAGAGCTTTCCACGTATAACTGTTCCAATCATTCGGTGATTGGATCATACAATTCGTGACAACCCTCTTGTAATATTTGAAATGATGAGTTTTCAATTAGAAGCATGGGATTATGATGAGAATCTTGCAGGGGAAAATATATCTGAGCATTTTCAATAGTCACATTGAGACAGTGAGGACCCGACATAACTATCAACAAAGGTTGAGTAGTTTCAATTACTCGGTACAAATATGAATAGTAAGATATTAAATATTGAAGGTCAAGAGATGTAAAACCATTGTCCTTGGGTTTGCTAATGGGAAAATGATAAGCTGAATGATAGTCATCAAGGACAAAGGCATGATCAGTTGAGATAATTGAAGCATCCGATTCCCAGTTTGTGATCAACAAAGATAAATCATTTTGAACAGTTTCATGAACGTTTTGAATAATAGAATCATCTTCTTTGCATGATGAATGTGATAGTCTATTTCTTCATAACAGGTGACACATTGTGCTAGCATCATAATCATCGGGAGAAGTGGGAAGGGAGGCTTGTACAACAGACACATGACACCATTTAGGATGGAATGAACAAAAAGGAGATTGATTCACACAATAACCCATGTGTATATTCGCACTCAAGAGGGTTTCAGGTGCAATGAAGGAGAAGATTCAAGATATGATATTCACAAGAAATTCTAGGAGTTTCTCATCATGAAATACATACGATAGAGATGATTCCTTCGACCAAATATGGTCTTTGGAATGATCAACTTCCATGAGAGGTACACATTCCAAACCTGAGTTTGCTGCAAGAGACTTGCATGAAGATGAATGAACCAAAAAAATTATTGAGGCCAATTAGAAGTAAAATATTGAGAGTTTGAAAGATTACATTCGAAATACCAAACATATGTGAGAAAGATATTTACACTGAATGAAACCATGCAAAAAGAGGGATTGTGTGAGAGAAACTAGATCTGACTTAGTATGGGGGGCTTACCAAAGTCATGAGATCCTGACGTAACCATCAACGGAAGTTGAAGTGCCTCAACTCCCTAGTAGGTCCTAGAACTTCCCAAGATTGTAGAATCACATTTTAAAGCTTGAACCAGATCATGCATCGTTTGAGGATAATTGTTGTTGCTTGTTTCAACACTGCTCACTGGATGACAACCATCTCTATCACATGTTTCACTAGTATGATTACTCAAGTGGAAAGGTTCCTCTGATAGCAAATTCAAAGATAAATGAATCAAGGAAATTCTGTGAGCAAGTTGATTTGAAGATTTTTCTTGATACAAGAAAAGATATGATGAGGGATGGGAAGGGTATTCTATGTTTTTATTGTTTTCAATCTCATCGTGGACAACCTCACCACCTTGTGATAACTCATCAAATGAATAAACTGAAGAGCATGGAGTATCTCCATCATAGGTAGATGCATTGCAACTAGAAGAACACAAGAGACAGTGAGGTGAAGAGGAATTTTTGATAAACACATCTTCTTTAATAGAATCAGATTTTGGATCACAAGTAAGATATTCATGAGAAACTGAAAGATCAAATCATGCACTTGGGAATTCGTTACCGTGAAAACCACTAAAATTATCTTCATCATAATAATTGTTTCCCAAGGCTACAGATTGATCGAAAGAATTTATTACACTTGATTCACTACCGGGATTGGCGGATTGACAATCATCCAAGAGTGGAAGTGAACATGAAGGATCTCGAAAAACATAAGAAAGATTGAAATCACCTTCACCTTCATGATCCTCTACTTGTGTAGAGTGACTTCCTTGTACTTGATCACAATTTGATCCAGCAATGTGCAATCAAGAGAGTGTGGAAAACTAGTTGGTGGAACATATTGCTTAAGTGGATCATGGTACAAAGAGTATTGGCCTATAGATGATAGAGGATAGTAGTAATCTAGATTAGTTTTGAGAATAGAGTTATGAATAGTGACATCATATTCCAGAGTGGAGGAGTTAGTATTTGCCATAGGCCTCATAAGCCATTCTAGAATTTCCTCCATTGAATCTGAGTCATGAAAAGTAGGAGAATAATGAGAAGATGGATTGGGAGTTTGATTTGCAGACTTTTCAACTTTGTTACCATCACAGAGAGGCACCCCTATCAGAACTGGAAAAGGTGGAGGACAAAGAACAAAAGGAATAGTAAATTCCTCCTCTAAAATTAGAGGTGTCTCATGATTCACAAGAGTTGGGGAAGTAGAAAAATCAGGGGGTTCAGGTTCACTACATGAAGAGATAAGAACCAAGTGCTCAAACTCTTATTTCAAGAATTCCCAATTCAAATATTCTTGAGGAATTTCATAGCAAAGGTGAAGGAATCGATTAGAAAAATTCCCAACTGATTCATTAGGTTCCCTTCTTAAGAGATTGATTATTTTACAAATATTTCAGTAATTATACCCACTAAAGGCTTGATGAAGCTCCCTGAGGAAGTGACAAAGTGAATGAATAGAAGAGGGTGGCAAGGTATGGTACCACTGATTAGCACAAACTTCGAGGGTGAGGAAGAAAAGCACACAAGCCAACTCTTAATCATCAATTTCATAAGGTTCACAAAATTTAAGAAAATCATAAATGTGCTCAGTTATAGATGTTCCATCCTCACCATCAAACTTTAACTGGGTCAAGTAATCGAGACGCTCATCGGGGACTAAAAATTGATGAAGGAAAAAATTGGAGAAACATCCCGGATTATGATTTGTGTATGAACCGTTTTAGATAAAATATTAAAACCAAATGAAATGGGCTAAAGTTGTCATCTGGCACTACTTCTAGCACCATTTGTTGATGATGCTGGAAATACTTCAAGAAAGCAGGTCTCCTTGGTGTCCCAATTAGACCTCACACAGTTTGTTGTAGGATCCCCATCTAGGATATTAGCCCGATTTCCATATATCTCAAAGATATGCCTTGGCTTTAACTTCCAGCATGGGAGAGGCACTGAATGGTGTATTCAAAAAGAAAGGGAGGTGTGCATGGTGAGTGTGAAATTGCAACTGTGTCAAGGTTCTTCTACTACAAAGTGGGGGAGAAAATTAAGCCTCTAAGTGAGAGGTAATAGTGCCACCCAGGAAGAGACACACATAAAATAGAAGGATCCATCTAAAATCCAGCAAGATAGTCCATAGCGAGTGTGACATTCATTACAACCAATAGACAAGGAAAGATCTATCTAGTTTTAGGAGGCAAGGGGGCCTGGGAAACTGAGACCACAGAATGCACAACACAGGGAGGCTTGAAGGACAGAACTCGATAGTTTCTGGAGGCAGTCAAGTCCAGCTAAGGGAAAGGACATTGGGAGAAGAATCTACGTAGTTTTGGGTGCCAAGGGAGGTTGGACTTCTACACATTTCACTGTTCCAGTAAACAAGGGAAAAGCTTGAGGATTGAAGATGTGAAGTGCACAGTTCAAGACAGACTGGGAGACAATTTTGGAGGTCAAGATCGAGAGCTGGGCTCAAGAATTGCATAGAGAAACAACCTTGGAGGAAAGGAACTATGCATTACATAGTTCCCAGTAGCAAGGTCACAACTTAGAGGGTTTATACTACGCAGTGCGCAGTGTAGTCAGGGAACGGTGAAGCTAAGTTGCTAAGTCAGGATTTTCAAAAAATGTTCAAGTGTGCGATGGGTCATGAACTATGATAAACCTTAATTGTGATCATACACTTAGCAGAATTTGATGACATGACAGCATAGATCATCATAACATGTAAGAAAATAATTTCCCTTCGTGTGACTGCCTAATGACAAAATACAACAAGCGCGACACTTAAGATAGCCTTTAGGATGACCGTGATGACACTTGTGTGACAATGATAAAGACTTTTTGTATGGATGTGACAGTTGTTTACATGGTTGGGAAAAATCATATACAAAAATACCGACATTAGAAATCGTCAAAAAATGCTTGCAAACATTGTATGATAATCAAACATGCCAAAAGATGACACTTAACCCAACATGCAAAAGGGACCAAAGAACTACGAGAAATCTCATGAAGTGAGCTCTAGTGTTTGCAACAACAATGAAAAAGACAAAGGAAGGCTCTGAAATTTGAGCGTAAGCCAAAATTTTGAGGATGTTGCAGCAACTACAACAGGTGGTAACGCCAATATGTAAGCCATTTGCCCCACTCTTTTCAAAATCCGAATGGTCTACAAAAGTTAGGTGCTAAATTACCACAAGACCCCAATTTTAGTGAGATATTCCTTAGTATGATACATAGATACACATGGTCTCCCACTTGGAATTATTTGTCCATTATCTGTTGGCCCACATAACTCTTGTTCCTATTCTGGGATGATTTTAATTTCTCCCTAATCTTGATTACTTCTTACTCCATTTATTTCAACATGTCAGGTCTAGGAACCATTATATTCACTAGCTCATATCAACTGATAGGAGCGTTACATTTTCGACCATATAGCGCCTCAAAAGGACTTATCTTTAGTGAATCCTAAGATAAATTATTTTATGAAAACTCCACCAATCGTAGGAAATCTTCCCACACTTTTGGTTGATGCATGACATACATTCTCAACATGTCCTCTAAAAGTTTGTTCACTCTTTCCATTTAGCCATATGTCTAAGGATGATATGTGATACTAAGCTATCTAGGTTCCAAAAATAGTAGAAAATGCCTTCCAAAATTGGAGGTGAACTTGGAATCTTATTTTGAGATGATTTTCTTAGGCATGCCATTCAATTTGAATATTTCATTCATGAACAATTGAGCTATATCATTGGCTTTATGGGTGGAATTTACAACTATGAAGCAAGTTTCCATACTCAAATTTTCCACTTCTACCATAACGGAATCATGTTTCTTGGTTGTTTTTGGTAATCTCATGACGTAGTCCATGGATATGACTTCCCACTTCCATATAGGAATTGGAATTCATTATAGAAATATTTTTGGGTGCCTACATTCTACTTTGACCTATTCACATTCTAGGCACTAGGCAATGTCTTCAACAAATTCCTTCTTCAATCTTGGCTAATAATAAATTTTATTTATGGTTGTTATCATTTTTTCATAACCATGATGACCTAAGTAAGGTCTCTTATGAAACTCATCCATGATTAGATTCCTTAATTTAGCTACACAAGGAACATACTTTTTTTTGAACAACATCATACCATCATCAACAAGCTTGTATCTCTTGCTCATTTATCCCTTTGACTTTCTCTATAAACATTCCTTCACATGTTGGTAACGCTCATCCTGAAGCATTGCCTCTATGATCCTTTCCTTGATGTCAACTTCACAAGTGCTCACAACTGCCAAATGAGCCACTTGTAGACTTCTACTAAGATCATTTACTACCTTATTTTCCTTTCCTTTAGCATGATTTATCTCAAAATAAAACTCATTGATCAAATCCAACCACCTAACTTGGGCTAGTAAAACAAGCATATTAGTGCTCCATGGTTTGACATCAATATAAAATTTCTCAAAAGCAAGTAGTGCCTCCACATTTTAAGGTGTGCACTATTGCTGCAAGCTCTAAGTTATGAGTATCATATTTATTCTCATGTTCATTTGATTTCCTTAACTCATAAAAAATCATGTCCTTGCATTAGGACTTGACCTAGTCCTTCCTCATAATCATCTATACAAACCAGAAAGTCCTTTGGATCTACTACTCTCAAAATAGGTGCACATGTGAGTAATTTCTTAAGCTATTTAAGATTGGATGCACACCTTGATATCTATTGAAATTTGACTCCTTTCCTTTGTAAGGCCATGATTGGATGCTTGATATTTGAAAATTTTCAAATGAATTGTCGATAATATCCAGCCAACCCCCCGAAGGATTTGACCTATATGACATTCCAGGGAGTATACCACTCCATTATTGCCTTGATATTTTTAGGGTCCATAACCACTCCTTTTGAAATGACATGCCCCAAGTATTGAACATGTGTTTGGAAGAATTCACACTTGCTAAATTTGGAATACAACTTATGCTCCCTCAGAAATTGCACCATTGCTTTCAGATGCTCGTCATGAGCTTCTTTTATTTTCAAGTAAATCAAGATGCCATCCACAAAACCCAATACAAATTTTTCCAAATACAATTTGATGATGTTGTTCATCTGGAACATGAACATGGTTGGTGCATTTGTGAGCCCAAATGGCACCACTACAAAATGATAGTTTCCATATCTCATCCTAAATGTTGTCTTGTGGATATCTTCATCCTTAATCTGAACCTAATGATACCTAGACCTCAAATATATTTTTGAGAACATTGCAACTCCTCTTAGATCATTGAAAAATTCATCAACCCTATGTAGTGGGTACTTTTTCTTCATTGTATCTTTAATGAGACATCAATCACCAATGCACAGTCCTAGTGTGCCATATTTCTTCTTTACAAACAATGTTGGGGCTCCCATGGGTGATATGTTGGCTTGAATGTATCCTTCAGCCAAAATTTCTTTTAGTTGGATCTTTAGCTCCATAAGTTCTAGCATACACATACTATATGGAGATTTCGAGGCAAGCATTTCCCTAGGAATTAACTCACTGGTAAATTCCATGTCCATCCTCGGTGGTAATCCCTATATTTATTTTGGAAATACTTGTCTAGTCAATTTAACATCTTAAATTGCTCTACATAAATTATCAATCTGGGTATCGTAAACTGATAAAGTGTGGTGCACCTTATGTGCTTAGTTAACCTTTTTTTTTTTCTTACTTCTTTGTTTTATAGTTTATGTTGTTTTGGGGTTTTGTTCTGGTTGGTCTCCTAAAGTGTTTAATGCAAATGGAAATCCTAGTCTAAGGTTTTAAGAATACTTTTAAAGATCAAGTATGGATGTAGAATTGAAGACAAGGTTTATGCCTCTTATGGTAATTTCCAAACTTAGCACTTCAAAGATCTCAAAACATGCTATCTATAAAATCAAAACTTGAACAAAAGTGTAAACATGCAGCTACAGAAATCAAACTAAAGATGAAGTACTGATAATGAGGTTACTGTCTCTGCTATCCATCTAATTACAGAAATAAAATCTAAACTACTTCACTCAAAACCAAAAAATAAATAAAAAAGCTGGAAACTAGTCACTGATTTCACCCATAATTCCAATATTTCGTCAATTAACTTCTAAAATGGGGTTAAGCTAAAGACATCGGAAATATCATCATATGGCATGAAAGAATGACATTTAAACTATCTACTTGCAAACTAATGAAAGCAAAATCAATTACTTCACCTATAATCTGTATAGCTCGCCAATTAACTTCTAAAACAGGGTTAAGCTAAAGGCACCGAAGATATCATCATATAGCATGAAGAACTGATATCTAAACTATCTACTTGCAGACTAATGAAAGAAAAATCAATTACTTCACCTATAATCTATATAGCTCGCCAATTAACTTCTAAAACGGGGTTAAGCTAAAGGCACCGGAGATATCATCATATAGCATGAAGAACTGATATCTAAACTATATAAAAAGCAGCAAACAAATCTCACTAAAATAAAAGCATAACAAATGGAATTAAAAACTAAAGTTCAGCAGAGGAAGCAAGTCTCAGATCACCACTTGATGCAAAAGCATATAAAGAAAAACTAATCTACAATCAACCGGTTGAACACCCTTGCATGAATTAAAATTGCATGAATGGAAAATCTAAACTATCAAACTTGAAAGCAATAAAACGACATACATGAATGAAATCAAAGCAAAATTACAAAATAAAATCTACTCTACCTTACATTCTAATATGCTCCATGACATCTACTTCACATCTCCTTCCATGTTGAGAACATCAAAGCTTTATTCAAATTCTTCAAAATTACAAAGTACAACAAAGCTCTCTAAAACTTTCCAAAGCCATCAAAGAAGAACTACAAGCTCCAAGATACCAACTCTAAACTCTAAGCTAAAGAACTAAAAGCCAAGCTAACAACTGAAGGAGAGAGATCTCCTATTTATACAAAAATATGAGAAGCCATCTCATTAATGAGAGTCCATGAATCTCTCCCTCTACCTCTAGAGTCCTAATCAAAATAGGAACTGATAAGACACATGTCTTCTTAGAGTTTCAATACAATTAGGAGATGTGACACATATCCTCATGATCCCATGATTCTCCACTCAAATTTGATTTTGACCTTAGGGTGCCACATAAAGGTCTTCTAGAAGCCTCCTTTTGACCTACACATGTCAACAATATCAACCCACTTGTTAGGTATAAGCATATGCACATTATTTTCTAATTTTTAACCACAAATTCACTTAAAAACGCTAAGAATTAATAAAGTTTGGAAAAACATAAATGTGGCCCAATGATAATGAAAGTGGGATGAATGTAGTGACATAGTAGTGAAATGGAGGTGATATAATGGACATAATAGTGAAAGTGTAATGAAAATGAATGACATTTTCAAGACCAAACAATACTTCGTTGAACTACCTTAACACAGAGAGAGTTTCCATTCTAGCCTCATTGTTTTCTGACTTGTCAGTCACTTGGATTTCATACAATGCACACCCCTTCCTCTTGCATATTTTCACTTTTAGCGCTAATTTTTTTTTGAGTGTTGCATGATTATTTATCCCCTATACTATCACTTCCTTACCATTATTGTTAAGGAACTCCAATCACTTGTTTTAATGATAAATTTTGGTTTTATAGGATACTAACCAATCCATGTTGATTAGAACATCATATGAGCCCAATAATAAAAGGTTGAGAGAAGCTGAAGTAGACATGCCACTTATTGTCATGGGGAATGACTCCACCATGCATGTCACCCATCTTTTGGTTCCCCTGGCTAGCTGAACCAACCCTAATTTCTGATGGGTTTTATTTTGCATAGAACATTTCTCTACAACCTTCAGGATGATATAGCTAAAATTAGAACTTCGGTCAATTAAAATGTAAACAGGTAGGTGATGCAAATTTTCCTATAGATTTGCTAAAATTATCCCCTTAGGAGATTATTCCCCTTTCTAAAAGTGCTTAGCAAAACCACCTAGTCCAAGTTTTTTTTTATAGCCCCCAGAGTCAAAACCTTCATCATAGCCCTTGAAGCCAAGCACTATAAACACCACTCTACTATAAAGTGAAAACCTTTGAGTGCTCCCCTCCTGGTATCACCTTCGGGATGATGTGTCCCGACCCTTACCTTCATGATCGCGTAGACTTGGGGTTCCGAATAATTTCTCTGGGCTTGACATCTCCACGTAATGGAGATATCTTTGTCTCCCTCTCTCATCTATTGACAGACTCCTCCTATCACTAAACCTTCCCAACACTTAAGTTAAACACATTGCAAGCTTCGAATTTTCCAGGCCACTGGGATAGATCTCTGTTAAGGGATTTTGTAACACCCTCCTCCCACATCTACCCAAGCAACCGACCAATTGAGGTAAACATGTGACGAGAGGCCAATATGATATGATTCGACCTACTAAGTCATGTTAAGGAAGTGGAACCGATGGAAACACACCATACAGACATTAATTATCAGCTACAGGATCCTCATGAGACATGTTAGCCATTCAAACAGCCTCTCCCTAGGCCTCACTAATGTTCTGGATCTCTTAGGCCAAATCGCTCTCATATTATGGGCAAGGGAGTGACCATAAACCCAAATTCGCTCTCACAGGCTTTCCTACCAGTGACCAAAGACCAAAGTTTCCATTGTTATGCCAATGAATTTGAATTTGAGCCACTTTTTCAGGCCCAAATCCTAGGTCACTGCCCAGAACTAAACCATCTCTTCAAATCAATAAAATAACATGGAAACAATAGTATTAAAGAAAATACTTGTTTAAGACATTAACTAGACCCCTACTAGCCATGACAGGCATTTCGTCAAACATATTGCAAATGTGTAATCTATAGGTGTAATTAATAGTTTTGAGCATATGGGTCTCATACTTAGCTGAGAATTGCTAAGAACCATTGATGCCTCAACACATCAACTACAATTCCATCCATTAGGTCATAGATACATTCATCATCCAATTACAAGTAAAGCCATGATGAGAGCCACACATGGATGTTGTCATAAAACACATACATAACCAACATAATAGCAACATAAATACTCATGAAAGTACAACCATATAGACCACATATCCAAAGGCTCATAGAAATACAAGGAGAAATAACCTTTCATTAATGATGAAAAATCCAAACTTGGGATGGGACTTCCACATTCCACCTGACCATAGAATGACTGATCCAAATCTCTCTTCAGCCATTCACCCTCGTGCCATTTTCCAAGCATGAATGTAGGATCTCATAGAACACATCAATCAAAACTCATCCAGGGCTTCCAGAGGTCATCCACCTCAACCCATCAAATAGTGATTCCACCTCATGGTCAGACATCACAAAACCGTCATCAGATTGGTCTCCATCTAAGCCTTCCAGGGCTTCTAGAGCATTTTTCCAACCAAGGCTTCCAGGACTAGTAACTCAACCCACAACTTATTCAGGGCTTCCAAAGCATTTTTCCAACCAGGGCTTCCAAGACTAGTAACTCAACCCACCAAGGGTTTCTAGAGTGTTTTTCCAACCAAGGATTCTAGGACTAGTAACTCAACCCAAGTTGTTACATGGCTTCCAGAGCGTTTTTCAAACAAGGGTTTTCAAGACTAATAACTCAACCCAAACTAAGGAAACATGAGAACAAACCAAAACAAGATAATGAAAGTAAACCCACAATCACCATGGCTATCCAGGAAATAGCAAGGCTAGGAAATCCACTATCAATCTCATCCATCCTCCATGCCAATGATAAATCACAACAAAAAATCAACATGCATATGCCATTCATGCCAAAACTAGTGAAGGAAACATACATGCAAATTGGTACCAGCAAGAAAATATGATGTAGTTGCTAATCCCGATGCCCTCTTGCATTTTCCTGCTCTTCCTTTTCCTTCTTGCTCCAAAAATCCAAGTATGCCACACCCTCCAAGCATGCTCCAAGAAAACTCTAAGTCTCCAAGAGTACGAGAGAGAGGGATAATAATGACAGCGCTCCAAAACTAAACTGAAAAAAGGTTACGAACTGATCCTTTGAAGAAATTTTATGAATGAGGCCTCTATTTTCTTCATTTTCCATTAGTTTCCTTCATTTTCCTCCTCACATGCAACCTGTGACATTTGACCTCCCTTTTATCATAATTTTCATTATTTTCATAAATAACCGTGGAAAAATTCCATTTTTTCTTTCGAAAGCCTTAGCCATTTCCTTTGCCAATTTCCTTATCCATAAAAAATCATAAGTGATCCTTGTGACTAGGATTTTGCCCAAAATTCAGCTTAGAATAAGTGTCCCATCATTTGTGGTTATTATTTTTCCTTTATTTACTTTTATTACATGGAATTTTCACCAAGGCTATTATAGAACCCTCCCCCTTGGGGGAACACCATCCTCGGTTTTCAAAAAGACCTATAACCACAAAACTGTTGTAAGAAAAATATATTGTCGATGGAGTTTTATAACTTAGTTCGGTGCAATATTTATAATGATCAACCTTCTGAGAAGCAACCACATGACATCATAACAACATACCACATAGTGGAGATTTATAACACAGCTCATGGCGGTATTTACATCCATATACATATGTACATAAACCAACATCATCAAAACATATACAAAAACATATAACAAATCATATACCAAAATCACACCAAAACACCAAGCCAAAATGACTTTGCCTCAACCAACAAATAGTAAGGATACATAGCCCGCATCTAATCTGCCATCTCCCATGTAGCTTCATTAGGACCAAAATGTTTCCATTGCACCTTAACTTGCTCGATTTCTCAGTTTCGGAGCATGAGCACCTTTTTCTGCAATATACACTAAGGCTCTAGCTAGAATTCTCCATCTGGTTTCACCTGTAATACAAACCAGTAAATGCAATGATCAACATCATTAACATACTTCTTAAGCAAAGATACATGGAAAAAATCATGGAATTTCACTTTCAGAGGCAGTGAAAGTCGATAGGCTACTGGGTCAATCCTCTCAATAATGTTGAATGGTCCACAAAACTATGGTTCCAGCTTAGCACATGATCCAATTTGCAAGGATATATTCCTCAGTTTGATGTGCAAGTACACCTGTTCCCCAACCTGGGACTACTTGAACAACCTGTTCCTATTTAAATAACTCTTCTGCCTATCATGTGTTTCCTTTATATTTTTGTTGATTACCTGCATTTCCTCTTCCATGTCTACCAACATATCTGGTCCAATCAACACCCTGTTAACCGGATCACTCCAACTGATGGGAGTGTTACAACTCTGCCCATACAATGCCTCAAAAGGAGTCATCCTCAATGAATCCTAATAACCTTTGTTGTATGGGAACTCAACCAGAGGGATATACTCTTCCCACTTCCACTGCTGATGCATCACATACATTCTCAACATGTCCTCCAATATCCTATTTACCCTCTCTGCCTGTCCATCGATCTGCGGATGATAATTTGTGTTGAAGGACACCTCTGTGCCCAAACCTACAAACAACTCCTTCCAAAACTTGGAAGTGAACTTCGCATCCCTATCTGACACAATATTATTTGGAACACCATGCAATCTAACCACATCTCTGATGAATACCTATCCTACATCGCTAGCTGAGAATGTAGAATTAACCAGAATGAAATGTGCAACCTTCGTCAACCTATCCACAATGACCATGATGGAATCATGTTGTCTCACTGTCTTTAGAAAAATTGTAATGGATTCCATGGAAATGACCTCTCATTTCCACTCTAGAATCACGATCGATTGTAGCAATCCACCTAGATGTTTACACTCTATTTCTCATTGTCTGTCAAAACATCTAGCCACGAACTCTACTACATCTCTCTTCAAATTAGACTAATAGTAAAATATCTTCACTGCAGTTAATGTCTTTTGATAACCTGGGTGACCTGAATAAGGTTTCACATGAAACTCCCTCAAGATCACCTTCTTGCGCTCACTATTATACGATGCATATATCCTATCTCAGAACCTGACCAATCCATCTACTGTAAGACAATAATCCATACCCTGTGCACCTGCACCTATACCCATACCCATATATGTACCTATACTTCCACTTGTACATGTACCACTACCTGTACTTGTACCTACACCTATACCTATACCATCATCCTACTGCAACCTGTGCACAATATCCATATACCTGACATCCTGCTGACCTACTTTCCAGATCCTATCTTGTAAGGCTGTCCCATAGGAGCTCATAGCTACCAAGTGATTTACATGTACCCATATGCTAAAATCACCTTCCACCTTGTTCACTTTACCTTTCATGTACCTGATCTCGAAATCAAACTCACTGATCATGGCCAACCATCTTGCCTACCTGGCATTCATATTCGACTAGTCAAACAAATACCTCAACCCAATGTGATCACTCATAAGTACAAATCTCTATCCAAGAAGATAATGCCTCCACATCTTCAATGCATGTATGATCACTACTAACTCCAAATCATGTGTCGAGTAGTTCTTCTCATGCTTTTTTCATTTCCGGGACTCATAACACACCACCTTTCTAATGAACACCAGTATTGCAGCAAGAATGCTACAACTCCTCGGGCTACCAACTTTACTTTATCAACCTGGTGTTCATACAAACTTGGAGGTGATAGTGCTGTATATACAAGTAAATGTGATGGGTATGCTCTTTGTCACTGCTAAGCTGGCTATAGACCACTAAGGTTTTTCAAACTAGACTTCTATGGATTCAAAAGAAGCTTGATTACTAATGAGGAAAAGAGAAATCCACACTAAGGGAAAGCTTGTATACTGCAATGAAGAAAAAGACTGAAATAAAATGCTAAAACACACCATTTTTCTAACTAACTGCTAAGAGGATTTGCTTCAAAAGAGTGCTAAGTTAACATGTATGCAATCCTATGCATGCAAATTGAAACATCAAACATTCTACTACTATGCATGTAAATGACCAAAATAACTATTTTTTTCTTTTTGACTTTTTTGTGTGAAAGCTGACATCTTTTGGAGATGTGGTAGGGGGCTTAAGGATGATGGCGAATGGTCAGAAGGCTTGGGAGACAAGTAGGGGTCCTCTTCTAGCTTCCTAGCGGCTTTTTCCACAATTCGGCCTCAAAGAAAGCTACTACAAGTCAACCTACAGGATGTCCTAATGTGTTCTACAGGATGTCCTGAATTCCTACAGGATCCCTTGTATTCCTACAGGATACATCCGAGAAAAAAAGGAGGGATGTTGAAGGTGATGGAAGGATTAGGGAAGGTGGTTGGTGGATGTAATGAGGCAAGGGAGTGCCTAGGACTACTTTAGAACTTAAAACCAGAGTTGGGAGATGACTGGATTTTCTCAACAAGCTTGGAGAAGTACCCTTATGAAATGATGAAATTGGTGAGGGTTTTGGTGAAAGGAAGGAATGATCATGGATGGATGAAGTTTGGATGAGGTTGTTGATCATGAAATCTCGTACTGCTGAAACTCTTGCACTTCATCAAATATTGGCATTTATCCATAAATCATGTAAACAAGAAGGATTTCAATTAACTAAAGAAAACATAATTTCATGAGCTAGCTGCCTATTTCATGCCTTGATCTTGTTGTTGCTTAATTGCCTTCGTTTCAGCCCACTTGGTCAAATAGTTAGTGCACAAAATGATGTACTTCTTTTGTTCATATGTAGGGTCAATAGGTCCAATGAAATCCATGCCCCACTTGTCAAATGGCTGGAAAGTCACTTGAGGTTGCAGAGGCATTTCATCCCTTGGAGTAGACTTTCCCATCCTTTGGCTCACACTGACTAGTATACTTTCTCACATCCTGATGAAGAGTGGACCAATAATAACCAACTTGTAACACCTTTAATGTTGTCCTCTTGGCTACGAAGTGACCTCCACAAGGCCCAACATGACAGGTCAGAAGGATGTCAAAGACTTCCTCCTCCCTGACACAGCTTCTCGGAATTTGATCTGGGCCTAGTTTGAAGAGGTTTCCCCCAATCCAAGTGAATGGAGTGCTCTTCCTGACAATCTTGTTTTTCTCTTTGGAGGAAAAATTCGGTGGGAACTGTGAAGACACCAAATAGTTTGCTATGTCAGCAAACCATGGAGAGAGAACTAAAATGGCGAATAAGTGCTCATCTGGTAATTGATCATCAACCATTCCTTCCTCCCATCCAGGAAAAGTTAATCTGGATAAAAATTATGCAGCAACATTCTCCTTGCCATGCTTATCAACAATAGTTAGATCAAACTGTTGTAATAAAAGTAACCATCTAATAATCCGGGAATTCACATCAGGGTTATCCATCAAATATTTAATTGCAGCATGGTTAGTATGTACAAATGTTTTGTAACCTATAATGTAATGCCTAAATTTGTTTAATGAATGCACAACAACTAGGAGCTCCTTTTTGGTAACTGTGTATTTCAATTCAGCCTTTGACAGATTCTTACTGATAAAGTAAATGGTATAAGGTAACTTGTCATCTATCTGGCCTAGAGTTGCTCCTATGGCTTTGTGTGAGGCATCAACATGTATATGAAAAGGAAGGACCCAATTTGGGCCTCGAAGAATAGGTGTAGTGGTCAACTTGTCCTTCAAGGTGTCCAAGGCCTCTTGACATCTTTTTGACCCTACAAATTTAGAGTCTTTGGCCAATAACCCAAATAAAGGAGAAGCTAAATTGTTGATGTCTTTATAAACCTTCGATAGTATCCAGCTAAACCTAGAAAACTTCTGACATCTCTCTATTTTTGCAGAGGTGGTACCCTTTGGATGATGGCTATTTTGTTTGGGTCCACCTGCAGTCCTTTCTGGGATATTAAATGACCTAGAATAGTCCCTACAGTCACCAAGAACTCACATTTTTCGGGACTAAGGCACAGGTTCATTTCAATGCATTTGTTCAACACCTTACCTAAGTTGGACAGAGCCTCCTATAAATCACACCCATAGGGTGTAAAATCATCCATATAAATATCTACTGCATCATGGACTAGCTCGGCAAAGATACTCAGGACTGCTCTCTGAAAAGTGTCAAGGGCATTTCATACGCCAAAGGAAAGGACCCTATAAGCAAACGTACCCCAAGGACAAGTGAAGGTGGTTTTATCCTAGTCTTCCTGGCTAATCTGGATTTTATTGTACTCGTTGAACCCATCTAGGAAAGAGAAAATCTTTTTCCCTGCTAGGCCATCTAGCACTTTTGCAATGAAAGGTAGAGGGAAATGGTCCTTCTTTGTTGCTTTGTTTAACTCTCTGTAATCGACACAAATCCTCCACTTCCCATTTTTCTTTGGAACCAACACCAAAGGAGAGACCCACTCACTATCCGAGATAGGGTAAATGAATCCTGCATCTAGCAGCTTTTGCAGTTCTTCTTTGACTATATCCTTGAGAGCTAGATTCATTCTCCTTTGGGGTTGTCAGATTGGTTTGAAACCTTCTTTGATATAAATGTGGTGAGTACACACCGATGGGTGCACTCCATTCATTTCCTTGTAACCCCAAGCAAAGGCATCCATATGTTCCTTTAGCATGTTACACAACTTTTCTTCTTGGTGTACAGAAAGAGATATGTTGATTTTCAAAGCTCTCTCAGAGACAAATTCTATGGTTTTGACACAGGTATGGTTTGAATCAGCTAAGCATAGGTCAATTTGATGGCTGTTCTGGGTTTCCTTTACTACTTCCTCTAAGGACAATGTGCTGGGAGTTGGAATTTGGAGTATGTGTTCAATCAAATCATCTTCATCTGGTTGTCCTCCTCCCATGGTTGTTTCTAAGGTATAGAGTTGGGTTGAATAGACTTCATATTATTCCTCCTCTTCCAACCATAAAGGTAAGTTATGTTATAGAGATGAATGAGTAGGAGGGTACACAACTAACTGCTTGGACATATGCCCATTTTTTATAGTCATATTTTCAACCCTGCAACTAATGTAGGCATCGACAATGGCTAACCTGGGCCTCCCAACGATGAGAGGGTAACCAATAAGCTTTGCCTTAGGCTAGAGAAATAGGAAGTCTGTAGGGTACTCCCAAGAGTCAATGGAGACCATCACATCCTCCACAATCCTCTCAGGGATCACTTTGGAATGTATGCAAGTTGCAAGATTGTTGTGGTTTTTCTCAATGAACCCTTGAGGTTGAGCTTGAGCATGGTGTCCTTAGTCATCACATTAATGGCATCCCCAAGATCAATCAAAGTGTGTGGGACAATGGTGCCATTTATGTGCACATCTACTACAGGGCTTCCAGGGTCCAAATACTTCGAATAAATTACCTTCCCCAACATTAAGTTGGACAACTGTCCAATGACATTAATGGTAGGGGTGTCTCTTTTTTGCCTCCCTGTATGTTTGAAGCACTTCTCCTCAATAAAATTGTTGTAAATATGTACATCCTTTATGGCTTGGAGAAGTGGAGTTTTGACACATAGATTTTTCAATTCACCTAGAAGTTCATTCTCTTCTAGGGTAGGCTGGACTGGATGAGTTAATCTATGAGGAAAGGGTGGAGGATTTACTCTAGGCATGCTTTCCTCTCTTTCTTCCCCACTCTCCCTAGGTGGAGGTAGAGGTTGGTTGTTCAGGAGTACTCTCCTAGAGCTCAGGTTGATTTCCTGAATCTTCACAACATAAGTAGGATAAGATGTATCTGTATTGTATAATTGGTGTGTCTGTCTATTGTTTGGGTTCGGATTTGGATGGGTAGGCATCTAGGGTTGTTTAGGTGGAGCATGGTGTAAAATCTATGGCTGAGTAGGTGGTGAAGGCAATAAAGCTGGAGAATTATTATATGGGGGCCTCCATCCCTCAAGCAGTGGATTCCACTAAGGCTGAGGTGGAGCATATGGCTGAAATGACTGGCTAGTCGGCTGAATGGTACTGAGCTGCAAAAGGATCAAGGAGGAGGTGTAGACCAGGAAGGATGAGCAGGGGGTCCCCAAGAGGGAATGGATTTGGTCTGCTTAGGGTTGTAATAAGCATGGGACAACCCTTGCATGCCCTACTGGTATGGCTAAGGCCCATGAGGTCTCCTTTGATTTATGTAGTAGAGCTGTTTAGTCACCCCTTCAGTCCCCTGATACACAGCTTTTAGTCCAGGTAGAGAAGGGCACTTGTCTGTGGAGTGGTTTTCTTCACAGACCGAGCAGACTTCAATAATATTTAATGGACATTCATTCCTAGGGTGCCTCCTTGTGCATCTAGGGTAGAAAATGGCTAAGGCTCTCTCTGCTTCCTCCTACTTTCTCTTGATGTGCATAGTGTCCATCTATAGGGAAAGGGTTTGCAACATCTCACTCTTGAAATCTTCCAGCATATTTCCAATTTCACCTTTGATGGATGTATTGGAAGAGGATGGACTTACCATAGGTTGACTACCCCTACCCTTTTTCCTAGATGCCCTAGAATGGTTCCTAAAGATAGTCTTGATATCTTCATAGGGTAGTTGGTAGATGTCCCCTCTTGCTAGTAGGTTTAGGGTATCCAAAAGATCTTCCCTTACCCCTCTAAGCAGGACTAGCTTCAGTGACTCAGGATCAAGTGTGCACTTGGCCCTTTTGTAGCTAAGCTAGAATCTTTCTTCATAATCCTCTAGGGATTCATCATGCCCTAAGGTCATCCTAAAAATTTCTTCTTTAGTGTCTTTGGACCTGCAATAGTCTCGATACTTGTTGTTGAAGGATTGCTACATCTGAGCCCAAGTTGTGATGTTATCCCTAGGTAAACCCATGAACTAATGCAAAGCTGCATCCTTAAGAGCGGATGGGAATAGTTTCAACTTCTTCTCATCATTAGTGTAATCATAGGTTCTACATATGACAAAAAAATCAAACAAGAAATGTTTGGATATTCTGAGGTCAGGCCATGGAAATGAGGAATACCAAAGGGGCTTATATTCTTCATCTTGGTATCCCTATTAGTTTCTCTTATGGGAAAGGTACCCTCAACTCTTTCTCTATTTCCTCTGCCATTTCTATTTGTAGCCATTGGGTGAGTTGGAATGTGTTCTTCTTCTTCTTCTCCCCCTGTAGGCTCTTCAAATATCTTTGGTTGTTCACCTAAGGGTTCCTCCAATTCACAGCCACCGAAGAAGAGGGAAGGTTCGCTGTTTGAAGCAGTGGGGGTATTTGGCAGAAATTTCACTAAGTTATCCCTATTCCTATGAGGCATGAAAGAAGTATTTTTGTTTTGTTTTGTGTTTTTTTTCAATCTTTGAAAATAATTGTAGAATTGAAATTGCAAACTGAATGGAAACTAACTGACTGAATGAAAACTAACTACTTGAATGAAATCTCACTTGTAGAATGGAAAAGAAAGGAAAGAATGCAAAATGGAAAAGAAAGAAAACTAAATTAGTTTTGCAGAAATGAAACTAATAGCATAATGTCAGAGATAAGAAATGGAAGAAAGAAAGAAGTAGTCACATATTACTCAGACACCTCCTCGGCAATGGTGCCAAAATGTGATGAACACAAGTATTGTAGCAAGAATGTTGCAACTCCTCGGGCTACCAACTTTACTTTATCAACCTGGGGTGCATACAAAATTGGAGGTGACAGTGCTGTGTACACAAGTAAATGTGATGGTTCTGTTGTTTGTCACTGCTAAGCTGGCGATAGATCACTAAGGTTTTTCGAACCAGAATTTTATGGATTCAGAAGATGCTTGATTACCAATGAGGAAAAGAGAAATCTACACTAAGGGAAAGCTTGTCTACTACAGTGAAGAAAAAGATTGAAATCAAATGCTAAAACACACCATTTTTCTAACTAAATGCTAAGAGGCTTTGCTTCAAAAGAGTGCTAAGTTAACATGTATGCAATCCTACTGTCCTAAGCATGCAAATTGAAACATCAAACATTCTACTGCTATGCATGTAAATGACCAAAATAACTATGTTTTTCTTTTTGTCCTTTTTGTGTGAAAGTGTGAAAGCTAACTTCTTTTGGTGATGTGAAAGGGGGCTTAAGGATGACAGTGAATGGTCAAAAGGCTTGGGAGACAAGTAGGGTTCCTCTTCTAGCTTCCTAGGGTATTTTTTCACAATTTGGCCTCAAACCAAGCCACTACAGGTCAGCCTATGGGATATCCTAATGCGTTCTATAGGATGTCTTGAATTCCTACAGGATCCCATGTATTCCTACAGTATACAGCCGAGATAAAAAGGAGGGATGTTGAAGGTGATGGAAGGATTAGGGAAGGTGGTTGGTGAATGGAATGAGGCAAGGGAGTGCCTAGGACTACTTCAGAACTCAAAACTACAGTTGGGAGATGGCTAGATTTGCTCAACAAGCTTGGAGAAGTACTCTTGTGAAATGATGAAATTGGTGAGGGTTTTGGTGAAAGGAAGGAATGATCATGGATGGATGAATTTGGGATGAGGTTGTTGATCATGAAATCTATATGTACTATTGAAACTCCTACACTGCATCAAATATTGACATTTATCCTTAAATCATGTAAACAAGAAGGATTTCAATTAACTAAGGAAAACAAAATTTCATGAGCTAGCTGCCTATTTCATGCATGAGGGGAAACTTGAAGAATAAGATGAAACCTTGACGAGATCTGAAGTAAAATTGAAGATAGAAGAAATGATAACTGATCAAATGCTGGCCTAAGTATAGAAAACCCTAAATTCCATGAAAAACTAGAATTCTGTCTTTTTGGGGCTGCATAGGGGTTATTTCCTCAAACCATGATCCCTGAAGGAAGGAGTGAGGCAAAATCCACCTACTTACAATTTTGTGATGTTCCTTTATCTCTTATAAGCTACTGCTGAAGTAAAGCACAAATGAAAGAAAACTAATCAAATCTACAACTACTTGCAATGAAATAATCTAAATACAATTCAACCATTAATCTATGAAATTGACTAAGCATACAAATACAGGAAGAGGAGCCTTTGATGCTTGGTTTTAGCCCTAACCAAAGAGCTTCAGTCCTCTGAGTCAACTCAGTGTTGGATCAAGGAAATGCTCATTCTCATTATCAAAACAAAAAATTACATAATAATGTCTTCCACAAGACTTGAACTCGAAAATGACTAGTGTTTTTACAGAAAAAATTCAAATCCTAATAAGGCTCTAGGACTTCTTATTTATACAAATTAAGTCTCCAACGACTTCCTTAAATCTAGGGAGGCTCAGCTCCCAAACTTGAGATAAACTAGCTCTTTGACTGTCACTTGCTCGGCTGCCTTTTGATCTCCATGACTTGGCTGCTTGTACTCCGAGTTGGTGTGATTGATGGAGGAATATTTGAATGAGTGAGGAGAAAATGAGGAGGATCTACCTCCTACAATCTCTCATCCTTGTCTCATTTGAGTTTTAGCCCTTAATTAGCCAAAATTTCCATTATTTTCTCTCAAAGACCTACAATCAATGCATATTAGTCCAATAGGCATAATATCTCACTTTGACTCATCTCATTAAGCAAAATACAATCAAAATATGTAATAAATTATGAGAAGAGTTAATTTGAATAAGATAGGAGGTGGATTAAGGTCCATATAGTTACCCAATGATGAGGCTCATCACTTTCCATCCTACATAAGGACTCCACCAAGTCCTCTCTTACAAGCATATGTGCATACCACAAACTCTTTGTCCTGATCTGCAATCTATAGCACTGGCGCATGTGTCAAAAACTAATTGAGTTTCTCAAAGCTAGCCTCACACTCCTAAATCCATTCGAACTTCTTACCTTTCCTTTGCAATGATGGATAGGATAAGCAATCTGTGAGAAGTTCCCGATGAACCTTCTATAATAGCCTACCAAACCCATGAAATATCTCACCTCATCCACACTCTTAGGAGCTACCCACTCCATGATGGCTCTTATCTTTTTTGGATATACTGCAATTCCCTCCTTGGAGACAACATGCCCTAAGTAGTATACCTCAATCTGAAAGAAACTACACTTGATGAGCTTAGTATACAACTGATGCTCTCTCAACAACCTAAACACTGTTGCTAAATGCTTAGCATGATCTTCCTCATTTTTAGAATATACCAGTATATCATCAATGAACACAATAACAAACTTATCCAAATATGGACACAACACGTTTTTAATCAAACACATAAATGTAGATGGTGCATTAGTTAAGCTAGATGGAACAACAAAGAACTCATAATGCCCATACCTGGTCCAGAACGAAGTCCTGTAAGCATCCTCCTCTTTGATGCATACCTGATGGTATACATATCTCAAATCAATCTTCAAGAACACTCATGCACCCTTCAACTAATTGAACAAGTCATCAATCCTCGGAAAAGGGTACATGTTCTTGATGGTCACTTTGTTCAACTTCCTGTAGTAAATGCATAATTTTAGTGTTCCATCTTTCTTCTTTACGAACAATACCGGTGCGCCCCATGGTGACACACTTGGCCTAATGTATCCCTTGTCCAGCATTTCCTTCAACTGCAACTTTAACTCAACTAACTTAGGTGTGCTCATCCTATAAGGTGCTTTGATCTTGGAGTTTCCCCTGGCACTAACTCAATAGAAACTTCTACTTCCCTATGAGGTGGAAACTCTAGAATGTCCTCAGGAAACACATCCTTGAATTGTTGTAGAACTTGGTATCTTCTCAACACAACTGCATCCTCAACTTCCTTACCTTTATCACTAGAAATTCGCACTGCAAATAACTTGCACCCTTTCCTATGACTACGCTTTGCTTGCATAGCCATCACCATCCTAATTGATGTGGCTTTCTTCTTTCCCTATAATACTCTTGGTTCTCCACTGCCATCAACACACTCAATGGCTTTGTCATAACAGTCTACCTCGGTTATATGAAGATACAACTAGTCCATGCCCAACAACATATTGTATGAACCCAACGGTAATACATTCAAGTGTGTTGTGGTAGGCATACAACTCAAGTCAAATGCAGAAGCTCTTACCCAATGATGAACTCATTTCTTCTTACCTGTAGCCAACTTCACTATCCAAGGCTTTGCATACAATTCCTTATTCAAACCACACTTATCCACCAAGTCAAGGCTAACATAACTATAATTAGATCCTATTAGGTCCTTATAATACTAGTGATGCCCCCATTACTATTGTTAGTGTATCCCTTATTATTATTATTGTGCCCCTATTTTCCCCATATTGTTATTAGTGTGCCCATAGAAGCCCACTATTGTTATTGTTGTGCCCTTATATTATTATTGTTATGTCAGCTTTGATTATATTGTGACCCCTTAGACTCCTTTATATAGAAAGGAGGCTTAGTCATTTGTAGCATCGAAGAATTGTTCATTTTTGTAATTTAATGGAGGTTTCCCCCTCGAAGAGGCTGATTTCTAAGGTGTTGATCCTTCTTTTCTATCTTTTTGTGAGCTGGTTTCATAACATTTGGTATCAAAGCATTGGATTTGAGGGTTTCGCTACTCCAAATAGGTCATCATGGAATTTTCAGTATAACTTTTTTTCTATGACATTTCAGAAGCTAAACAAAAAACCCATTTGATTTTAAATCGTTCTAAACGTTGCATCCAAATTTCATATTTTTTCTCGCTATATTTTTGGAGATATGATCTAAGGAAGTTAGGGTTTGTGAAGACACTCAAATTACATTCCAAACATGTGATCTTGGGAAAATCGTAATAACTTTCTCTTTGAACATCAGATTGAAATGTCATCAGAATTTACAAAAAGAGGATGGACTGTAGTTTTCTTTATATATTTTTCAGATCTGAAGGTCAAAATAGTGACATGTGGCATGTCATACAATTTAGCTCTGCTGAAACATTATATAATCAGGTCATCTCGGGATATTGGGCATAACTCTTTCTTGGAGAATTAAATTTTGATCAGACTGGTGGCATTGGAAAGAGGACTTAGAAGGCTACTACATGAATCAATTGCAAACCTTTGAGATCCGCAATTACAGAGATACAACAGATTCAATATCAAGATTCTACAAAGCGAAAAAAGGTGTGTAGTTTTTTTAAAATTTTGCATAATTTTGGGTTGAAAAATTACTTTGAAGTTCAAAGGGCATAGTGAAGCATAATTATCATTAATTAATGCCCTAAAGAAAGAAAATGGAAACACCTAGTAAGCAACCTGAAAGCTCTAGCATGACTCATGAAGAAGAGGAAGAAATGCAACATGATATATCAAAATTACGAGACCAACTGCAAAAAATTTCATTCTCAGAAAAGGTAACAGAAGCTAATATTGATGGTTTAAAGAAAGATGTGGAAGCTAATATGAATGGCGTAGAAGCTAATATGAATGGCGTGCAAGTTAAGATGGATGGTATGAAAGACAACATTTAATATTTGAAGAAGGACATGGAAGGTTTGACAAAGTTGCTACAAGAAAGGCTTCCTAATGGCAAAAAGGTAATAGAGAAAACTCATGATGAGAACAAAATAAATTTTAGTCATGATTTCATAGACTCTAACGGTGGATTGAAGACCCACCATGTTCCAAAGATCAATATGAGGAAGTTTGATGGCAAGGATCTTGTAACATGGATACTACAGATGGAGCAATATTTCGATCTCCATAATGTGAAAAACACACAAAAGGTACGTATTGCAACTTTATATTTGGAACCAAATCAGTTTCTATGGTATAAATGGCTTTGCTCTCGTAAACAAATTGTCACTTGGGAAATTTTTCCGGAAGAAATGATAGCAAATTATGAGGATACAAAAAGAAACACTCTTTTTAGCCAATTGATAAATCTCAAACAAAAGGGTTCAATCATGGAGCACATTAAGGACTTTCAAAAATCGAATATAAGGGTAAAAGATATTCCAGAGGAGCATAGGATTGATGTGTTCATAGGGAATTTAAAGAATAACATCCAACATGAGGTTTGCCTTTGGGAACCTGATTCATTAGAGAAGGCATTCAGGTTGGCAAGAAAAATGAAAAGAAAAATAATGGCAATAAGGAAGCCTAACACTCACAAAGATTGAAGTGTTGTTAACCCTAGCCTTCCACAACCTACAAGGTTGACACCACAACAATTGGAAGAAAAAAGAGAAAAAGGGGTTTTTTATAGTTTTGATAGAAAATACACTAAAGGTCATAAGTGTGCTGAGAAGAAATTATTTTACATAAAAAGAAAAGGAAGAAAAGGAACAAGAAACGTAAAAAGAAGAGGATATACACTAGGAGAAAACCTTGGAGAAAGAATAAATGAATCTGACCATATCTTGTAATGCATTAGCTGGAAGTACCACTCCTCAAACTATCAAGATAGAAGGACATATAAAGAAGAAAAGGGTAATAGTGATTGATTTGGGAAGTACGCATAATGTTATTCATTTTAAGATAGCCAAGGAATTGAATTGCTTCCTATATCCAGCACCAGAGTGTTAAGTGATGGTGGCAAGTGGAGGAACCATAAATTACTCTGGAAAGTACCATAATATCAAGCTATCCATGGGAGAATATGTATTAAATAGCCCAATGCTTTCCATTCCAATGGGTGGTGCTGATGTTGTACTAAGAGTCGAACGGATACAATCCTTGGGTACAATAAATTTTAATTTTCAAGAACTTTTCATGAAATTTTCTTCGGAAGGATAGGAATTTGAATTAAGGGGTATCACAGGGAAACCAGGAAATATAATCAGCTCTAATAGAATGACAAAGCTTCTAAAGAAAGAACAATGAGGCATAATTGCACAATTATGTTCGCTAGAGGTTCCCACATCGAAATCATCTATTTCTCCAGATCTCCAAAAAATCTTGGACAATCATTCCAAGTTATTTGAGACTCCCAAAGGCCTCCCACCTATTCATGATCATCATCATGCTATTCATTTTATTCCAGGAAGTGTTCCTCCAAACATTAGGCCTTATAGATATCCCTATGCCCAAAAGAGTGAAATTGAATGTATGGCTGCAGAAATGCTAAAGGTTGGTATAATTTAACCTTGTCAAAGTTCTTTCTCTGCTCCAATAGTATTGGTTTCCAAGAAGGATGGGTCATGGCACATGTGTCTGGATTATAGGGAGCTCAACAAGCTCACTATTAAAGATAAATTTCCCATTCCTATCATTGATGAATTATTGGATGAATTGCATGGATCAATTTACTTCACCAAGTTGGATCTTCATTCAGGATATCATCAAATTATAATGAAGCCTGAAGACATTCTGAAAACAACATTTATAACTCATAAGGGTCATTATGAATTTTTTGTCATGCCTTTTTGCCTTACCAATGCACCTTCTACATTTTAAGGTTTGATGAATTCCATTTTCAAACCCTTAGAAAATTTGTGTTAGTATTTTTTGATGATATACTAATCTATAGCAAATCTTGGAAGGATCATGTTCAACATGTTGATAGGGTGCTCAAACTATTGGAGGAGAAACAATTACATGCAAAAATCTCCAAATGTTTCTTTAGAGTACAAGAGGTGGAATATTTGGGTCATATTGTATCTCATGAAGGTGTTAAGGTAGAACCTAGCAAAATTAAAGCCGTTAAGGAATGGAAAATCCCCACATCCATAAAGCATCTACGAGGATTTATCGGGCTGATAGGATATTATCGCAAGTTTGTTAAGAATTATATGAGAATAGCAGCACCTCTAACAACAATATTGAAGAAAGATGCATTTTCATGGACTCCAAAAGCAACGAAGGCCTTTGAACATCTTAAAGAGGCAATATGCCAAGCACCAGTCTTAGCTATGTCGGACTTCACAAAAACCTTTATTGTGGAATGTGATGCCTCAGGAAATGGAATTGGTGTTGTTTTGATGCAATAAGAAAGACCCATTGCTTTCGAAAGTCATCCAATCAAATGAAAGTATTTACACAATGATATATATGAGAAGGAAATGTTGGCAATACTACATGCACTTAAGAAATGGTGACCCTACCTCATGGGAAGACACTTCAAGATAAAAAAGGATCATGATAGTCTTAAATACTTTTTAGAACAAAGATTATCTTTAGAAGAGAAGCAAAAATGGGTCACAAAGATGTTGGGTTATGACTTTGAAATCATCTACAAAAAAGGAAAGAAAAATGTTGTGGCAGATGCACTCTCAACAAAGGATGAGGATGTGGAAGCATTTCTTTATGCCATTTCTATTATCCAACCAGATCGGATAAATGAAGCAAGGGATGAATGGAAGGATGATGAAGAAGTGTGGGCACTCATTCAAAAGTTACAACAAGATCCTAGTACATCTGATACATTTAGCTAGAAAAATGATTCATTATGGTACAAAGATCGCTTATACCTGGGCAAGAATTCCCAACTCAAACAAAATATTCTTATGGAATTGCACACTTCTCCCTTAGGAGGGCACTAAGCATTTTTAAAAACCTACCACAGGGTTAAGAAGGAATTTTTTTGGGATGGCCTTAAATCGGATATTCAAAAGTTTGTGGCGGAATGTTTGGTTTTCCACAAAATAAAGTTGAAACAATTAAGACCCTAGGTCTATTACAACCTTTATCCATTCCAAGCCAACATTGGGAGGAGGTTTCAATTGATTTTATCATAGGTTTACCCAAGTCCGAAGGAAAGAGTGTCATCATGGTTATAGTTGATAGACTTACCAAGTATGCACACTTTTGTGCATTATCTCATCCATTTAAAGCCAGTACAATCTCTAATGCATTTATGGAAACAATTCAAAAGCTACATGGAAACCAAAAGATTATTGTAAGTGATAGAGATCCCATTTTCACTAGAAATTTTTGTACAAAATTGTTTTCTTGTCTTGGTACTCAGTTAGCTCATAGCTCATCTTATCATCCTCAATCTGATGGGAAAAATGAGATAGTAAACAAATGTTTGGAACGATATATGCGTTGCTTTGTCTTTGATAAATAGACACAATGGGTGAAATGGTTGCCTCTGGTTGAATGATGGTATACACTTCCTTCCATACTGCAACAAAAACAACCCCATTTATGGCACTTTATGGATATCATCCACCACCCATCACATCATATTTAAAAGAACATTATAAGGTTCAAGCAATGGAAGATCACATCAAGCATCAACAACAAGTTCTCCAACTCTTAAAGGATAACCTTACTTTGGCGCAAAATAGAATGAAACAAAAAGTTGATCAACATCGCAGTGAAAGAAGTTTTGATGTAGGTGACTAGGTATTCGTACGGCTACAACCATATAAACAAATGCCCCTCAAGCAAGCTAAGAAGGATAATAAATTATCACCAAAGTATTATGGTCCATACAAGGTGTTGCAAAATATTGGTACAATGACATACAAATTGGAGCTTCCTGTAGCTTCCTAAGTGCACCCCGTTTTCCATGTTTCATATTTAAAGAAGGTTATAGAGGACAAGCTCCTAGTTCAAACAACATTTCTAGAACTTGACGAGGAAGGAAAAATCATATTGGAACTTGAAGCAATCATAGAAACAAGAACTTGACAGCTGCGAAATCAATCAATTTTGGATTACCTCATCAAGTGGATGAACTTACCCACTGAAGATTCCACATGGGAGGATTAGAATTTTATACAGAAGCATCCAGAACTACTCAAGCATTGAGGAAAACACTTTTTTGAAGGAGAGGGGCATGTTAGGTCCCTATAATACTAGTGATTCCCCCATTACTATTGTCACTGTAGCCCTTATTGTTATTATAGTACCCCTATTATCCCCATATTGTTATTAGTGTGCCCCATAGAAACCCACTATTGTTATTGTTGTGCCCATATATTATTATTGTTATGTCAGCTTTGATTATATTGTGACCCCTTAGATTCCTATATAGGAAGGAGGTTTAGTCACTTGTAGAATCTAAGAATTGTTCATTTGTGTAATGTAAAGGAGGTTTCCCCCTCGAAGAGGTTGATTTCTAAGGCATTAATCCTTCTTTTCTATCTTTTTGTGAGCTAGTTGCATAATAGATCTAGGGTCAATCAAAATAGAAATAACTTGATCACAAAGATTACCGTCCATCTCAATTATAGATGCCTTATGCTTTGCCTATTTGTTATCCAATGCTACATAAATACGTGGAATACTCTGACCAACATCCCCAATAGTTTGTGCCTCCTGTGCACTATATATCTAAGGTCTACCACCTTGATTCTGGGAAAAGTCTCTCCTGCAATGATCTTTGCCACAAGTCCAACACTCAATAGGCTTCCAACCTGTCGCCTTGTTTTTTTCTCCTAACCAGAATACCTATCCTCTATCTGATGTTTTGAACTTCTTAAGTGGTGCAACATTCTCCTTGTTACCTGTGTCCTATGGTCGTACTCACTTATTGTCCCATTTTCCTTTGTTCTTCACATTACCTTTCTAGTCTGGCTTAGTCTTAATTTTGCGCTTCAATTGATCATAACAATGCTTTAGTTTTTGGATGGCCTCCTCCAATGATCTAGGCTTGTTGAAATCAATCCTATCTTTGAATGAAATTGATAATCCACTAACGAATCTATGAATATTAGCATTCTCCTCGAGGTAAGGCACATACCTCAACAACTCCAAAAATATGTTAGTGTACTCATTATTTGTCATGGATCCCATCTTTAGCTCATAGAATTCTTTTTCCCTATCATCAAAGTATCATTCCGACAAATACTTCTTCTTGAATAGCTGCTCAAACTCACTCCAAGTAAAATCTTCCTCATTTATACCTCTAACATTCTTCACATCCTCCCACCAAATGTCTGTTTTTCCTTTAAGACTAAATGTAGCCACTCTAGCTTTCATGTTCTCTGAATATTCATGCAATCTGAAGAACTTCTTCATGCCTAGCAACCATGCCTCTGCATCTTGTGATTTATTTACCTCTCCATCAAAAGTAGATGGATTTTCTTCCTTAAAATCATCTGGAAAATATCCCTTATCACCCCTCCTGTAAGGATGATACCAATGATGATCATAGTTCTTATTTGAATCAGAACTAGAATCATACCTATTTTTGTCCCTTATCCTATTCGGAATGTCCAACAATATGCCATCTCTTATTGTGTCATCTCTATTTGATTGGTGACCACCATGCGATCTACTACCATATGCCCCATTAGTTATATCATCCTGCTCATGGCTGATCCAAAGAAGTCCCTGTCGCTACAATTCTGACAAGCTTTGAAGTATGATTGCATTTACCTCTGGTTACTTTCCCTGTGCCTGTATGATTCTGTCATTATTTTCATTACGAATCCTTATTTCTTCCTTTAAACTTCTTAGTGTCACTGCCAAGTCGGAAGCATTCGCAACACCATATTGCTCTTCTGATTCATAAGGAGATTCTTTGTAGTCAACCCTCTTGCTAGTCATTTGATATTTCTTCCTGCAAGGTGTATCATGTCATCTAAACCAAATCACAATAAACCAACGTACCTTAGTATAGCTTGGGGAGGATACCTTGTTTGCAATATCAACAAAACAATGTGATACATGTATAACATAATCATGACAACTTATAGAAGCATAAAACATAAGCACACAACCATCCAACTGTCATTCTAGTGAGGGTCTAGTCATCAATGCATGACCTCAGCAACAACACACACCACGACCTCATGCATGACAACCACCATCATTATGTCACTATACAGTTGACCACATGCAAACGTGAACATGCATAAGCATCCACACATATGCATAAACACATATGACCAAGAATGAATGAACAATACTTGAAATCAAAGTTGCAAGATCGGATACATGCAACCAAGCATACAAGAATGCAATCAAATATGCAAGAATGTAACCAAGCATACTACAATGATACATGTAAGTGACATAAATCAACATGTAACCAGTCATACACTCATAGCGATGCATTCCACAATAACACCTCAAATTTCACATGAAGACCATTAGGGGAATTTTGAGGTCTAAAATGGGCCTCCTAAGGAAATTATAAAATAATAGTGAAAATAATAAAATCAGATTAGATGACATCATCAAATTTTAGAGGGAGAAAAGAGAAAACTATTTTTTCAACTTATCTCCCTCTTGGTTTACTCAAATTTTGAGCAGAAACACTTGTTGGATGAAAAATTTGATTCCTCGTCCAAGGAGTACCCATGTTGCATACTTTTGATGGACCCTACTACACGAAAAATGAGAAATACATGAAAAACGTGATTGCAATCACCCTTTTTCATGTATTTCTAATTTTTCGTGTAGCAGGGTCCATCGAAAGTATGCAACATGGGTACTCCTTGGATGAGGAATTAAATTTTGAATCCAATGAGTACTCCCTCACTTGAAATTTGAGTAAAACCTTAGGGTGATAAGTTGAAAATATGAGTTAAAAAAAGTAGTTTTATTATTTTATTATTTTCTATTATTTTTATTTTTTACTCCAAAAATGGCAAAATCGTCCCCCATGGTTGACATCATCATATTGAATCATATTAGTTCATATAAATTTTATTTTGGTTCTACATTTTTCTTAGGAGGCCCATTTTAGACCGCAAAAGTCCCCTAATGATCACTACAACCATGAAAAACATCATGCAAATGCAACAAGCACATGGAATGCAAGGGTGAGAGACACACATGCAACTGACATGCCTGCATGATGAACACAAAGCCCATCCACTTCGAGGGGTGAACAATGCTCTGATACCACTATGTAACACCCTCCTCCCACATCTACCCAAGCACACGACCAGCTAGGGTAAACATGCAACGAGAGGCCACTATTATATGATTCAACCTCCTAAGTCACATTAAGGAAGTGGAATCGACGGAAACACACCATACAAAAATTAATTATCAGCTACAGGATCCTCAGGAGACATACCAACCACTCAGACAACGTGTCCCTGTGTCCCACCAATGTACTGGATCTCTTAGGCCATATTTTCTCTCATGCTACGAGAAAGGGAGCGACAAGAAACCCAAAGTCACTCTCACAGGATTTCCTACCTGCGACCAGAGACCAAAGTTACCAATGTTATGACAACGACTCTGGGAGTTTAACCACTTTTTTAGGCCAAGAGCCCAAGTCACTACCAAAAATTGAACAATCTCTTCACATCAGTAAAATAACATGGAAATGATAGTATTAAAGCAAATACTTGTTTAAGACCTTAATTAGACCCCTACTAGCCATGACAGGTATTTCGTCAAACATATTGCAAATGTGTATTCTACAGGTGTAATTAATAGTTCTGAGCATAGGGGTCTCATAATTAGCTGAGAATCGCTAAGAACCATTGATTCTCCAACACATCAACTTCCATTCCATTCATTAGGTCATAGATACATTTATTATTCAATTACAAGTAAAAACATGATGAGAACCACACATGGTTGTTGTCATAAAACACATACATAACCAACATAATAGCAAAAAAAATACTCAATTAAGTACAACCATATAGAACACATACAATCCATCAAAATTCTCATAGAACTATAAGGAGAAATAACCTTTCATTATGGATGAAAATTCCAAACTCAAGATGGGACTTCCACGTTGTTGGGCGCGGGATCCCCCAAGGCAAGTTTTGGGGCTTAAAGCCTAAGTTTTGACTAAGTTCGATGTAAAGACTCTACGATTTGTGGGCACAGAGCACGAAGTTGTAATTGAGTCATAGGGTTGTCCGCCCTTACTTTTGTAATGTAATGTCAACTTGAGAGTTCTACCCATGGTCCGTGGACCATGGGATTGTATAAATAGAGCGAGGCTCTAAGTTGTAAAGAGACATCTAAGACATGGAATAATCTAAGAGAAGATGAAGCATTGAGTCTAAGTTGAAGTGTAAAGTCGAGTCTTTGGGTCGTAGAGTAGGAGAAGGCTCTACAACTGAGTGCGCAGAGGCCTAGTAGTCCATAGTTGAGTGTGTGCACCCCTGTAGCTAAGTGCACAGGGTGAGTTGAGTTTGTAACTATTGGAGAAAATAATAAAGAGAAGTTTCTTATCATTCTGTGTGTCTTTTTCTTGTTTTATGCATTGAAGTATATTGGGTATGAATTACAAGTTTACTGTTTATTTGTTGCACGAACTTATATGAATGTGTTGAATAAGCGAATATAAGATAAGTATACGCGAAGTTAACTAACAGTCATAAGAAGATAAGTAAGATCCGCAGTGTAACTTAGGCAAAGTGCACAGATCGCTACCTTAAGCAACACGAAATCACCTCAGCCCCTGATTAGTGCTGCGTGAAGGTGATTATAACAAAGCGCGAAGGTCTCGCAGGTCAGGGTAGTGCGCGAAGTGACCTGCGTGAAGACATTCCTAGTTGGACTAAGTCGACCCCTCAGACATCTCAAGGGTGTGGAAACTTGGTTCCAGCATCCCCCCATACTGCTTCGGGTGAGACCTCAGTCCGCACTCCACGAGCTGTTGCCGAAAGGGCCAATAGTACAGGGATTTGTTTGGCTAATTAACTCCGAACCTGGGTCAGGCCCCATCAAGCCAACAAATGGTTCCGTTACCAGGACCGGAATCTGCATAGAGATGTCTGATGTCACATCACTGGAATCCAACTAAGAAGGAAATTGAAGGCTGGTTGGATAGGAGAATTCATGGGTTTGCAGCGCAGGAAAACAGGAATCTGCGACTATCGAGGGAAGAGTGGTCAGACTGCTACCTGTACATACAGATCCATGAAATTTTCTTCGAATCTTTTCCTACTGAGCTATATGAGTGGATCAAGAAGCTAGAAGATAGCCAAGGAAGGTGGAAGCTTGATGGTCCTATTATGTGGACCCCAGAGTTGGTGTGTAGATTGGAAGCATCAAAGGATAAGATCGCACGTGTTGTTGTTCACTGGCTCGATCGAATCATAGGAGGATTCATTAATGAGTTCGCGGTAGGTACTTTAGTCAGCTATAGCGAGGCAGAGTGATGCTTTCTCAAAGGACCACGAGGTAAGTACGTAAAGTCTTTAAACACTTGGATTAAAATGCTACTATGTGAAAAGCGAATTATGCAATTACATTGATGTTCGGGGCTACACGAAGTGGGAAAATTTACATAAATGAAGGACTAGAGACTAGCCCCTTGATTTCACCTTCGTGAGGGGATGAGGAAGAGCTCGTGAGGGTCTCTCCACGAAGTGTGATTCATTTGATAAGGCAGAGGATTCTGCACATACCACCTCTGCACACACCACCGCCGGCTTCACCACCATCGCCTCCATCTTCACTCGTACCACCTCTGCCATCACCATGTTTTAACATGACCAACACGATAAAGTTGCCTGTGTTCAAAGGACTGGGAAATGAAGATCCAGACTAGTTTTGCTTCATTCTGAAGGCTGTATGGGAAGCATAGGGAGTTACAGATGATAATATCAAGAAAGAAACATTGGTTAGCACTCTGCAGGATCACGTGCTGACCTGGTACATTAAGCACTCGAGTGATAATCCAACTATGGGAATCATGGCTATCCAAGCCGTGCTAACTAAAAAATTCAACAGACCAAAGTTAGAGGTGCAGTTGATCATTGGGTTCAAGGAGATCATGATGCTACCAGGCGAGGCTTTGTGGGAGCTGGATCATAGGCTGAAGTGCACAATTCGTGACGCTAATATAACTTTGACGGATGGACAACACCGTGAATGGTTTGTAGCATCACTAACGCCACATTTGAGGAATGCGTTGTCACAACAGAGGTTAACAACTCAGGCAAAAGCTTTAGAAATCATGATGAGGCTGCATGAGACCCAAATACAGGATCCTAACTTGGGATTTTAGCAAATCCATGTGCAGTTGAAAAACTTATGCCTTGAGATGCAGAGTCTGAAACAGGATAGGACAGCTCAACCAGAAGTGCGCGAATAAGTGTGGTGCATGAAATGCAAGGGTTAGGGTCATGAAAAATACCATTTCCCAGTGTTTGCAAACTACCTCGTAGGAGGAGGACTGATTCTGTTAAGATCGGAAGCACAACTAGGACCGAGCGCGATGCCTGCTCTGTGGTGCATGATTTGTCAAATAGGAGGAAAGCATGCTAGGAAAACTGCCATTTGTTGCAGAAGTACACACAAAATTCGCAACAATTGTTCTGTAATTTTTGTAGATCGGTGGGACACGATGAGCGCACTTGTAGAAGTTATGAGCTGATGATGGATAGAACCCCCACCTATAGGGTTCAGGCCAAAACGCAACCCCTAGACTAGGGTGTAGGGATGGCACGAACCGGATTCCAAGGGCACAGACAAGGCCGGGATGGAGGAGGACCTGGAAGAGGTTGCGGATAGCTAATATGCTACAATTGCGGAGGGCTAGGACATTATGCCCACGATTCTATGAATCCAACACATCCATCATGCTTGTATCATACCTTTTTTGATCATGAGACGGAAGATTGTCCTATGCTAATAGCTAGGATACGTGACAAGGGAGCGCTACCACCTCCCTCAACTCAAAACTTTCAAATGATGAGGTCTGAACCGTGTGAGGAAGAGCCAAATGTGAATATTGTTCTCCGAAGTGGAATTACGACGGGAGATGATAAAGGAAAATAGCCCAAAGAAAGTACTTGGGTTCGCAAAGCTCCGGTGAAGGAAGTGGATTTTGATTTGGAGCGCACTTAGGAAACTTTTATGGAAGCTAAGAAGAGCTTCGTTGATGCCTCCACCTCAGGAAGCAAAGATAGACCGGAGTTGTAAATGGACCCATCGATGCTCACGATGTTCTTGGAAACATGTATGAAGTTACTACGTGATAGTAAGGCTGTAAAGGGATTATATGAACTCATTAACAGATGTGCTGGGACCATGCCAGGAGAACCGTGCATAGTCCAAAAGATTGGAAAACATAAGACAAGAACAAGAAGAGAAATGAGGTTAACCGCATAGATTGGAGAATATGAGATGGACCAAGTAATTCTGAATTTAGGGTCAGACGTGAACGTACTGCCAAAGCAGACATGGGAGTGCATGGGGAAGCCTATGCTGCAGTGGTCTCCTATTCAACTGCACATGGCGAACCAGCAGAAGATAATACCCCTAGGGCGATTGCAGGGAATCACAGTGGATATTGAGGGAGCGAGCGTGCTAGCCGACTTTGAGGTGATAGAGATTGTTGATGACAACAATCCCTACCCCGCGCTCTTAGGAATTGATTGGGCCACTAACATGAATGGGGTGATTAATCTAAAGAAGCACAAGATGATTTTTGAGAAGAATTCTCTACACATAGTTATACCCTTGGACCCTACTGAGGGATCGTGCTACACAGAGCCAGTGCGTGACTATGAAAGTGACGATGATTTGGATTGCATCTACAAGATAACTGCACGAGAGAAAGACTGGGTAAATCCTACCACGAATGGATGAATTTCATGGGAGCGAAAGCTCCTGTACTTCATATTCGAATGAGGAGATAGAGTGATGGCAGAACCGGTTACACGAGGTAACCACGTTGAACTGTAACATGATGACAAGATCGTTGCACTGCGTATCAATGGAAATGAGGGATTTACCTACTTATGATGGATTAGGTGAGGTGGATGCTTTCCTAGACCAATTTGAGAGGGAGGTGCCAAAAAAACAATGTTTCGAAGCCTTGAATTGGGTACTACGCGCTACACCCGTGAGGTGGTGGGGTACGCACAAAGGAAACTTTGATGACTGGCACGCCTGTAGGAGGATGATGTGCACATGGTTTGGGAAACCTATAGGGTGGTCGGTGGGTAGATACAATGGTCGAGATAGTCCGCGCGTGCATCTATCTAGGTGGGTATAGGCATATGATAAAAAACCTGCACGGATGCACATGAAATTCGCGATGGGAAATACGATCAATAAGCATGTGTTGGGGGGGAAAATGTGCGAACAACTCCTCAAATTGGAATGACAAAATGTGGAAAGAATGAGTGCGCAGAAGGTTATCCACGTGGAAGCCTTTAATAAAGTGTGTGAAGCACTAAACAATGTATGTAATACATAGTGAAGTGATTGGGACCTACGCGTACCAATAGTCCTATGGGCTTATAGGGAGACGTGCAAGAAACTGATGGAATAGATGCCTTCTAGGCTGGTTTATGAAGCAAACTCTGAAATACCGATGAAATATATCATGCCTAGTCTGCACATAGCAGTGCCCGCGGATATGACAGATAGCAGAGCCTTGAAGGAAGGGATCGTGTAGTTGAAAGAAGAGGAATGCTTGGGACCTAATGAAGAGATCCAATAGGGTGATCTTTGGCTCCAACAACTTATGAAGGAAAATTTTCGCTTGAGGGAGGAAAGCATTATGGCAGAAGAAGTCAAAAAGCTGGAGGAAGGAATAAAAAGGGATTTTCTTGATAAAAAGGCTATGGTGACACAATAGGATGCACACGATTACGACAATAAATTTGGAGACTACCACCGAGAGTTGATCAATTTGATGCCTTGGATTGGACCATGTATTACTAAGGGGATCACAGATAGTGGCACGATGCAGGTATTAAAGTTAAAAGGTGAACTTTTCCCAGAAAATGTAAGCGATAGTCAGTCAAACACATATATAGATGGCGTGACCACCTGACTAGCTGTGGGAAGCACAATCTTAGCGCTTCAGGCAGTTGAAAGGAGGCACGGGACTATAAACTACTATGATCGAGAGCTACGTGATGTCAGGGCTGCACGCGGGAACGAAGTGTCATAGGGTTTGCGACAGCGCAAGGGTAGCTGCGCTGCCATGCGGGTTAGCTAAAAAGTGACCGTTATAGTCACTATTCGCGATGTGATGCTTGGTTTGAGACCAAATCGAGTAGGCAGCAGGGATTTAAGGCAAGCTTTATGGGCAAGATTTGGGAAAATCTGCCACCAAGGGAGCATTAATGGACTAGATTTGGGGGCGACGGTCGAATTTGAATTCAAAAGGTGCTATAAATTACAAAGGGCTGCCCAGCAAACAACACTTGGTCATTTGAGAATTGAGCTATCATGCGCCTATAGTATTTTGAACCAAGACCTGTTTAACCTGTTGAGAGCATTGTTTGAGCACCCGGTTGATCAGTTGAGAGATTTATGGACAAACAAAATGGCAATGTCTGAAGAAGCCAGGGAAATTGGAGAAATGACTGTTGAAGAGGCCGCACATGCCATGACAGTAGAAGATGCCCCTAAGAGCATCGGGATAGTTGTGGAAATACCTAAATCACCATGCACGCTGAGACCCAAGAAAGATAAGCAGCCCATGATTCCAGTGCACGTGTCCCCTCGAAACCTGCTGCAAACTAAGTTGACCACGGAAGAAAAGGGGAAAGTAGTTAATTTGGAAACTCATGAGGAGGTGGAAGACTTTGAGGACATCCTGATAGAAGAGGACAAGGATGAAGACATGGAGAAAGAAATTGAGGGCATGGACCCTCTAACCAGGCTACCCGCGTATGTTCCTCCATGGAAGTGGAAGGTGAAGGTGCCCAAGGATATCGATGAGAGTAAAAGCCCTCTATAGACTCCACTGCTATCTGACGATATCATTTTCGAAGGAGCACACCTGGGAAAAGTGTCGAGTTTGAAGTTTGAAGATTGGGATCTCATCGACCACAAGAAATTCCCTCACTTGGCAAGCACGCAGCTCATGAAGCCAAAGAAAAACACTATGGTAGGAGTCGTAGAGTTGGAGCCGCGCAAGTGGTTGCGCGGCGTCAAAAAGGTAGGGTTGTTGAACTTGCTCTAGGTGTCGCATTACCATTGTGCCCCAGTGACTATCTTTGTCCTTAGGCAACTACTCTAGTTGGTGCATGATAGGTTTTTATGGCTGGAGGAGCCCATCCCCATCATGAACCACCTGATCCATAGAATTACCTGACTCCCTTGTAAAGGGGAAGACCCAGTAGACATTTCGAAGGGTAAAAGCAGTGATTTGGCCATCGTGGAGGCCATGAAAAAGAAATATAAGCTGGAGAAGAAAAAGAGGGGCTACACGATCTCCAGTATCAACAACAAGGCAGTCAAAGTCGTGACTTAGATACTAGCGAGTAAGGTCATGCGGAAGTGCCACGTAGATGAGGTGCCTGCGATGGTGGTTGCACTTGCCGAGGAGTGTACAGAGGGGGTCCAATTTAACTGGTCTGAATACTTGTGCCAGGAGTTCCTAGAGAATTTCCGTGAAGCACAGGAACAGGGGAAAACCTTCCACTATGAATGGCTTCTGCTATCCATAGTGCTAGTGGCTGGGGAATTGCCTGAGGATGGCTAGTTCCCCCCAATTGCAAGGGATCTCTCGGAGGCCGCAAAGTACACTTCACTATAGGCCACTAAATACATGCATAGGGTCTGAGATAGTAAAATATTATGGGTGTTCATGGAGATGAACATCAGAATGGGGATTAACCACAAGTCGTGGTTATCACCCACTGTCTATAACAGCTTATAAAGCTTCGCGGAGTTTAAGGTGGACTTCCATCACGTCTACATCAGGGTGCGTAAGGACCTTGTGAAGAAGTGGAATGAACTACCATACCTAGCCATGGATGATGTTATATTCGACGTGCTTGAGGCGTGGGCGTCGGAGTGGCGCACTCCAGCCATCTCTGCGGTGGAAGTAGGCAATTCTACTGCACAGAAAAAGGAGGAGGAAAAACTGTGGGTAATGCAGTTGGTAGAGAAGAGAAGAAAAGAGGCAGCAACAGCACAGGTGCAAGAGGCGGGAGATGCTGCGAAGGTCGTAGTAGAAGCACAGAAGGCAGCAGAGAAGGAGTGCGAGGGCCGGAAGTCGCCTTCGCCTGAGTAGGAACAAGAGTTGGAGACAAAGACAGAGGAGGGTGGCATGGACCCACAAACAACATCAACACAGTTGAAGCACCAATGCCCGAGAGAGCAGGTGGGGCCGTGAAAGAAGTCAAAAGCATCTAAGACTTCTTTCAACCTGATCACCCTCACTGAGGGAGATCTACACGATATAGGGGAGATGGTGTGCGACATCACTTTGGAGGCCCTCTAGCAGTTGGTGGAGGACAATCAGATTATGTTAGGGGCCCTCTGGGCACAGATTCAGGAGTTGCAGGTGCACACTCCCCTGGCTAGTACTCTCTCGACCAGCCTCGCAGTAGGAATGATCGCGGCTGAGGAAATGTTGCGCGCCCACCCGACCAACACAATAGTGCTACCAAAGGGGGCACTGGTTACAGAAAATAAGGTTGACAGGCCTATGGTCGGTGCGTTGAAGGGAGTAGGGATCAACATGGTTATGCTCCCTCGGGAGACACTATATGTCCTTCAGGACAGAGTGACTGCAGAACTATGGGCCATGGAGGGCTGTGCGCTACAGGTGTTAAGCGAACAAAGAATCAACATAGAGAAACTAAGCCTGCAACGTGACAAGGTAGTCTCACAGAACCAACAGATGGTGCTGGTGGTTGAGGAGGTCTCCCAAATGGTCCCTGAGTTGGCCATCTCAGTAGAGGCACCAACAGAGGTGCGCATCCAGAGGTTAGCAGTTGTAATGCACGAGGCACGAGAAGAGATGGCCAAGTTTCAACTAGAGTTGAACCTTTAGATAGCAGAGCTGCAGTTGAAGGCACAACCTTCAAATCCTCCAGAGGTAAGTGAATAGTGCGCCAGTGCCATCACGGCGGGAATAGAAGAGATCAACAGTGCAGTAAAGGATTGCACCAAAGTGTTGGAATAATTGTTCAAAGTCCTCACCACTTTGTAGGAGGAACTGAACATACAAACAGAGGCGTGTGAGCCACAGCAAAAGTATGAGGACATCAAAGGGACTGCAGAGATAGTGGCCCTTACACAGAGGCTCGCGCGAATGCAACAGGAAAAAGCGCTTAAGGAGCAAATAGACACAACGCGACAAAAAGAAGCAGTTCTAAAGGCACGCGTCCAACTGTGGATCGATGAGACCTTCATCATCATAGTAGAGATTGAAGGTAAGCTCACGTAGATGCAGGGGAAGCAGGAGTAGATACAGGGAAGCAGTTCAGGCACTGCGATGTATGAACAGTGCGTCCAGGAGATACAGGAGGCAGTCGCTCAGTGTGCTGCCAACCTTGCAGCAGTTCGAGCATAGTTGGGAGGTCTCCGCACGAATATCTCCGCACCGATAGAGTGACTCGAGGGTGAGTCATGATGTTTATGTTGGGGGCCTTTTGGGCGTGGGATCCCCCAAGGAAAGTTTTGGGACTTAAAGCCCAAGTTTTGACTAAGTCCGATATAAAGACTCTACGATTTATGGCCATGGAGCGTGAAGTTGTAATTGAGTCATAGGGTTGTCTACCCTTAATTTTGTAATTTAATGTCGGCTTAAGAGTTGTATAAATAGAGTGAGGCTCTAAGTTGTAAAGAGACATCTAAGACATGGAATAATCTAAGGGAAGAGGAAGCATTGAGTCTAAGTTGAAGTGTAAAGTCGATCCTTTGGGTCGTAGAGGAGGAGAAGGCTCTGCAGCTGAGTGCGCAGAGGCCTAGTAGTCCGCAAATGAGTGCACGGACCCCTACAGCTGAGTGCGTAGGGTGAGTTGAGTCTGTAGCCGTTGGAGAAAATAATAAAGATAAGTTTCTTATCATTCTGTGTGTCTTTTTCTTGTTTTATGCATTGAAGTATATTGGGTATGAATTACAAGTTTATTGTTTATTTGTTGTGCAAAGTTATATGAATGTGTTGAATAAGCGAATACAAGATAAGTATCTGTTTACGTGAAGTTAACTAACAGTTATAAGAAGATAAGTAAGATCCACAGTGTAACTTAGGGAAAGAGTGCAGATCGCTACCTTAAGCAGCGTCGAAATCACCTCAGCCCCTGATTAGGGATGCGCGAAGGTGATTATAACAGAGTGTGAAGGTCTAATAGGTCAGGGCAGTGCACGAAGTGACCTGCGCGAATACATTCCTAGTTGGACTAAGTTTACCCCTCAGACATCTCAAGGGTGCGGAAACTTGGTTCCAGCATCCCCCCATACTACTTTGGGTGAGACCTCAGTTTGCACTCCGTGGGCTGTTGCCGAAACGACCAGTAGTACAAGGATTTATTTAGCTAATTAACTCTAAACCTGGGTCAAGCCCCATCAAGCCAACACACGTTCCACCCGACTGTAGAATGACTGAGCCAAAGCTCTCTTCATCCATTCACTCACGTTCCATCTTCCAAGAATGAATGTGGGATATCATAGATCACATCAATAAAACTCATCCAAGGCTTCTAGAGGCCATCCACCTCAACCCATCAAACTGTGATTCCATCTCATGGTCAAACATCACAAAACCATCATCAAATTGGTCTCCATCCAAGCCTTCTAGGGCTTCCATAACGTTTGTCCAACCAAGGCTTCTAGGACTGGTAACTCAACTCACAAATTATTCAAGGCTTCCATAGAATTTTTCCACTCAGGGCTTCTAGGACTAGTAACTCAACCCACCAAGGGCTTCCAGATTGTTTGTCCAACCAAGGCTTCTAGGACTAGTAACTCGACCCAATCTGTTACATGGCTTCTAGAGCATTTGTCCAACCAGGGCTCCACGACTAATAACTTAACCCGAGCTAAGGAAACATGAGAACCAACCAAAAAAAAAACAATGAAAGTAAACCCACAATCACCATGGCTATCCAGGAAATGGAAAGGCTAGGAAATCCACTCTCAATTGCTACCATCCTCCATGCCAATGATAGATCACAACCAAAAATCCACATGCATGTGTCATGCCTCCCAAAACTAGTGAAGGAAACATACATGCAACTCGATACATGCAAGCCAATCTAATGTAGCTACTGATCCCAATGCCCTCTTTTGCTTTCCTACTCTTCCTTTGATTCTTGCTCCAAAAATCCAAGTATGCCACACCCTCCAAGAGTTCTCGAATAAAACTCTAAGTCTCCAAGAGTATGAGAGAGAGAGAGAGAGAGAGAGAGAGAGAGAGAGAGAGAGAGAGAGAAAGAGAGAGAGAGAGAGAGAATAATGCGAGAACTCTAAAACTGAACTGATAAAAGGTTACCAGCTGATCCTCTGAAGCCTTTTTATGAATGAGGCCTCTATTTTCTTCATTTTCCATTATTTTCCTTCAATTTCCTCCTCACATGCAACCTGTGACTTTTCACCTAATATCCATTATTTTCATAAATAAATGTGCCAAAATGCCATTTTTCCTTTCCAAAGCCTTAGCCATTTCCTTTGCCAATTTTCTTAGCCATAAATAATCACAAGTGATCCCCATCACTAGGATTTTTCCCAACATTCAACTTGGAATAAGTGTCCCATCATCCATGGTTATTATTTTCCTTTATTTACTTTCATTACATGGAAATTTCACTAGGATTGTTACAGATTTTGTTTCAATGTGGTCACAACTCCGGTATTTAACAGACTTTGCTCCTTCATAATTTTTAGAAAATCTAATTATTTAGGGAAAATAATTATGGATTCCCTTGGCTCTTTACACCTCGACAAGGTCATCCATTTGGTCAGTTCAACTAAGGATTTCACAATCTCTCCCTCCTTCCTCTTTGTGCTTTAGATATTTTACTCTACGCCACTTGATCTCGTGATTCACTCAACACCGAGATCCTTCTCTGCCCTGTCTAACTTTGTATATGCATGATTTGTGCATGCCTACAAATGCTCACTATCTACACTACCTCTGATTGTTTCATGCTGCAATAAACACAAGCATGCACATCTAGAGCTATTTTGTGTATAGAGTAATGTGGAACTCCCACTATCTCTCTTGAGCTTAGTAATCTCACTATGTTTTAATTCAAACCTTTCATGAAAATGAGTTCCTATCCTTCTTGAGATTTAAACTCTCTCATTCTTCTCCACACAGATACTCAAATTTCTCTCAAGATTCACTCACATTCACCTTGAAACTAACTGGTTGTTAACAAGGGAAAATACATAATGCCTTGAGGCCATCAAAAATAGAAACCATACCTAACATTAATCTCGTTCTCAATTCTAGAAAACCATACATATTTACATGAATTTAAAGAGACCCTCCTGGTCAAATTTTACATCGCAGGCTCATTGTTGGTCTCAAGCTAGACTTGGCTTCTTCAAGCCCTCACTTTCCTACACACACTCACACACTATCTCCCTGTTATCTTCTTTGTCTTTCTTATTAATTTTTACATAAAATACTTGTACACGGAGGACTAAAACTAATTTAGTTTCAGGCCCAAGAATCTCTCTAGATCAATTACAATCTCACCTAGACCTCTCAACTTAGGCCTATGAATATTATCTAAGATCTAACTAACTCAATTTTCTCTCTATCTCATTCTCGAGATCTCTCTTTGAGAGAGGTCCTAATATTAATCCACATTTTTGTACATATTTCATAAAAATCATAGGAAAAATACATGGAGATAAATAATAAAATCAAGAATTAGGGAACCACCTCCCTTAGTAAATAGCTTTGACCCTCCTAGTCAATTCTGCAGTAAAAATGGTGAGTTAATGCTCCTGCATCATACTCCCAAGATTCAAAATATCCCATGGTCTCCTAACCATGAGCTGATGAAGAATGTCTTCTTGGGTCCCAAATCTTATTTTGAAGTAGGTCCATCTCTCTTTCATGTTGTTGTTGGTTCCTGGTTCTCTTCTTCATTCTTCATGGCTTCCAAACTTTGTGTTGTAGCTCTCCCTTTTCCATTATGATGTACAATTGCTATTTAATCAACAAGAATTTATCATCCCTTTTCCTCTCTGCAATATGCCTCTTTTGAGACACCTTCACCATTAAGTACTCTTTGGTTTCTTCAATTTCCTTGTCCATATTACTTTCTAGCTACCATAAATCCTCCATCCTCACGTGCATTTGCTACTGAAACTCTTTCTAATTAATGTTCTCTTTTTGTTGCAATTCCTCCATTGAAGCCTCATCCTTGTCTTCTCATGTATTGCTACAGTCCTTTTATATCTCATTATTTCCACCATTGGTCCTTGGATGATCCAACCAATCCTCAAAAAACTTCAACTCAGCTACAATTTCCATGCTTTTTCCATTTGGTATGGATTCCTCCAATGGTTCCTACAAATCTCCATTACTCACATTCACAAAACAAGTGTCAGTTTTAAAGCATGAGACCTTGAGGTATCTTTTATGGATGGCCCTTCTTCGTGCAACACACAATTCTGTAAGCTATCTATCAATCCTTCCTTTGCCTCACCAACTTTTTCTTTGGTGTTCACCCTCACACTTTCATCCATTTTAGGCTTCTCTAGCCTCTTTCTGACCTACACAATATTCTTTGATGATTTATCTTCCTCTTCTACTTCATTACTACCCCGCCCCCCAAGGATGGGTCCTTCCTCTAGTGCACAAATGCACTCCATCTCTACCTTGACCTCTAGCTCAAACTTAGTCTTTCTGATCATCCTCAACCACTCATGGATCACATATCTCATCCACCTCTTTTGGTTCCTTACATGTATACTCCTCACTAGCCATTGAATCCTCTTCCTCACACAAATACCACTTTTCGATTCTTGCCTCAATATTTCTTGTAGCTTATTTGTTTTCCTTTGTAACTTCTCCTTCATCTTGCAGAATTCCTCTTTCAATTGAGTCATTTCAAGGTTTCTTTCTTTATGAATCATGCCAACTACCTTGAAATTCCTCTCCCTTTGACTGTGACCTTTAGCAGAATCCATCATATGGCTACTTGTAGTCATTTTTTATTTATGTTTTCTCGTTTCTCTTGTGAACCCCCTAGTCCACTTGTGAGCTACAACCTAGCCTTTCTCATTGTCTGTCTAACAAGCCTATTTCCTACTACCAAAACCAAGCTATCTTCTCAGTTTTCTTTCTCTTTGGACAGTTCTACCCACACTTTTGTGGAACTATCGACAAATTCTATGCAACTTTCCTTTTTGTTAGAAGTTGTCCCCTTTCTTGATCCTTTGCAGTAAGACCTTTCTCACACTCTTTCTCTATAGTGCACCTTCTCCTTAGCTTCCCTAGCTGTCTCGTTGTTGCAATTCTCATCTTGCTCACTTCTCCTTTGAGAGCTATTCCTCCACTATTCTCCTTTCCTTCTTTCTCTGCAGCACCAACCCCTGTTGTTGGTTCTTTGTCATAACTTCCTCAATTTCTGAAAACTTTCTTATCCTATGCTATTCTTTAGCTCTTCTATCTTAACTCAGATCACCTCTTCTAGGCATACCTCTATTTCATCCTGCGAAACTCTAGCTTTTTCTTCTTTCTTGTCACTATTTTAATGGTTGTTTCTATTTTTCATCTCAGTTGCTATCTGATCCAAAGCTAGAGTGCACCAAGGAAACTCTAAGTGACCAAGAGTGAGAGAGAGAGAGAATAATGAGAGAGCTCCAAACTTGAACTGACAAAAGGTTAGAAAACACTTGCCCACTTATCCTTAGAATCATTTTTATGAATGAGGCCTCTATTTTCTTCATTGTCCTCCTCACATGCAACTTGTGACCTTTCAACTTAATTTTCTCCTAATTTCCTTTATTTTCATTAATAAATTTTCCAAAAACCCTTTTTTCCTTTTAATTCCTTTCCCTTAGGCTTTGAAAATTTTCCTTAGCCAAAACACACATTTAGTGATGCCCACTAGGATATCTTTTCCAAACATTCAGCTTGGAATAAGTGTCCCTTAATCGTGATCTTATTTTTCCTTTATTAACTTTTATTACATGAAATTTTCACCAGGGATGATACAAACTAATTTAGTTTTAGATCCTAGAATCTCTCTAGATCCAGAATAATATCACCTAGACCTGTCAACTTAAGCCTATGAATCTTATCTAAGATCTAATTAACTCAATATTCTCTCTATCCCATTCCTGAGAGGTCATATTACGTTAATCCACATTTTTGTACATTTATCATAAGAAACATAGGAAAAATACATGGAAATAAATAATAAAATAAAGCATTAGGGAACCAACTCCCTTAGTAAATCACTTTGACCCTCCCAATCAATTCTACAGTAAAATGGTGAGCTGGAGCTTCTGCATTAGTAGGTTAACGACCATACGTTCCATCTTAACTACTGAAGCTTGATGGTCAACTTACCTATTGTCCAATGCGGTGTTAATTCATGGCATATTTTGAACCACATCATTCAACATTGTTGCCTCTTACACATTGTAAAATTTTGTGCCATTATATTATTGATAAAGATAGTTCCTCTACATATGGTTCTCTCCACATGTCCCAAATGGCATGACCTTTTTCTTGAACCCCTCGGCCTCTTCTCTTACTAATTCAATGGGCATGTTTATGTTAGTAGTAGTGGATTTATGCTAAGACTCATTCTTGGAGGGAGTGGTGAGCTTCGCATACCTCCCTCCTTTCTTATATCTTGAGGATTTTGGCCCTTTTCCCTTGAATTTGGTCTCATATTTCTTTTCTAGTTTGTTCATAACTCAAATTTTTGTTTGGACTGTTCATAGAAATATTTGGCCTTTTGAGTGGTGTTCTCCAATGTTCTTAGCTCATCAAATTCAATCCAATCTCGATAAGCTTGCAATAACCCATTGAGGTACCTTTGAATCTTCACCTTCTCATCTCCTATATATGGAACATACCTTAGTATCTCAAAAAATATGTTAGTGTACTCATCAATGGTAAGCTACCCTAGCTTATGCTCACAAATTTCTTTAACTTTTTTTAATCATAGTACCTATTAGACAAGTACTTCTCTTGGAAATGTTTCTAAAACTTTCTCTATAACACTTCCTTCTCCCTAATATCCTTAAAATTTCTCAAATCCTCTCACCATATATCAACTTTTCCTTCCAAATTGAAATTGGCTACTCTGGCCTTCATGTTTTCATAGCAGTCATGCACTCTAAAGTATTTCTTCATTCCCAACAACCAAGCTTCTACCTCTTTAGCCTTCTATATTTATTCATTAAAGGTAGAGGGATTTTATTTCTTGAATTCTTCCATCATTGAGCTCTTCTCAGTTGGACTTCTATTATGGTGAATTTTGGTTGCAGTATCTGATAGTCATTCAAGGTTTCTTGGCTTTCTTTCTGGAGTACTGTGTGGTATTTATGCTCTCACTATTTCTTCACTTGCTTGCTTATGTCTTTTCCTTTACTTGTTTCCTTTTGCCCTATTGGTCTCCAATCCCTACTTTTGGTTCTACAGTGGGAATTTTTTGGATTTTTGCCTACCTAGATAGTTGGTACCTAGATCATGTTTCTCTTGCCTTCACAAGTTTGATAAGCTCTACAAAATCATTGCATTGAACTATGCTTGTCTTCCTTGTGCTATGTCGATCTTTTCATTGTCTTCCTTACAACTCCTTAACTTAACCCTAAAGCTCTAGCAAGTATCCATCCAATGCACAAAATATTAGTATAACTTATTCCCAATTGAGTCCTCTTCCTAACGTTTTTGGGACTTGTCCATGTAATATTGTACCATTTTGCTACTCATTCCTCTATTTATTTGCTAGAATTTTGTGTCTTCTTATCTTTCTCTCTCTATGTTGTTACAAACACATGGATGTTAGTTAAATCAAACACAAATAAATATATTTACTTATCACCATGCTATACTTATATTAATAATATTGATATGAAATTGGCTGAAACATCAAATCTCATGTTAGTATTCATGTTAGACAAAAAAATAACATATCAGTGATTTGTCAAACCTAGAAGAATATCTTTTGTAAATCCAAAATCAATACACATGTGTATATAGTAATTAAACTATCAGATTAAGTGTTTATCTTGTGTGTGCATGTGTGAGCCTCTTAAGGTCAGTATTGAACCTTCGCTTTGATACCACCATTAGGGGAATTTTGAGGTCTAAAATGGGCCTCCTAAAGAAATTATAAAATAATAGTGGAAATAATAGAATAAGATTAGATTACATTATCAAATTTTAGAGGGAAAAAAGAAAAACCTAGTTTTTCAAGTCATATTTTCAACCTATCACCCAATGGGTTTACTCAAATTTCGAGCGACAACACTCATTCGATGCATAATTTGGTTCCTCATCCAAGGTGTACCCATGTTGAATACTTTGGATAGTCCCTGCTACACAAAAAATGAGAAATACATGAAAAACGTGATTACAATCACATTTTTTCATGTATTTCTCATTTTTCGTGTTACAAGGTCCATCAAAAGTATGAAACATGGGTACTCCTTAGATGAGGAATTAAATTTTGCATCCAATGAGTACTCCCGCTCGAAATTTGAGTAAAACATTAGGGAGATAAGTTGAAAATATGAGTTGAAAAAGTAGTTTTATTATTTTATTATTTTTTAATCTTTTAACTTTTTTAATCCAAAAATGGTGAATCATCCCCCATGGTTAACATAATCATCTTGAATCCTATTGGTTCTTATAAAGTGTACTTTGGTTGTACATTTTTCTTATGAGGCTCATTTTAGACCTCAAAATTCCCCTAATGTTTATAACACTCCCTGCCACCCCCTTGTACTATCTCGGGATGTCGGAGGTGTTACCTATTGAATTAAAACAACCTCCGAGGTCTATTATCAAAATGGGGTTACAAAAGTTCTCTTTTTCCAAAGTTCATGGAAATAAATTATGATACCACCACCACATTCAACTTGTTGAAGATTTCCTACGATATAAATTTTACCTCAATCTGACTCATGGGTTGAAATTTATGCTCCTTTGAAGTTTAACCAATCATATTAGGTCACTTTAGCATTGATTTTCTATTTGGAATTCATGTGGGAATGCCACTTCAGCTCAAGTGTGGGCCCCATCTATCCCTTCCCATTGTGCTTTGTGACATTTTCCCATTATATATGTTTATGGTTTCTCAAATACTCTAGTGGGTTTACATAGGTGGTTTCTTGTTTCATACCCCCCCTTCCTTGTTAACTCACAATGAAATCAGGATGGGGGGGGGGGGGGGGGGGAGGATTAGGGTGAACATAGGCCATTGATCTACCCCTTATGTGATTTTTCTACCGCAAAGTGAAGTCCTTTTTAAATGTGGGTCCCTTGGTGAGAATCCCTATGTCAGACCCCCGCTATTAACTTATGGCAGGCAAGTGGGGCCTCTAAATGAATAATGGCCATTGATATAGCCATAATCTAATCAAAGTGAAATTCAATGAGTGGTGGGAGGTTCCTTCAATTGATGGCCCTAAAAATAGGAAAGTTCATGACATTTGTCATAATTTCCCCAGTGCCACCACCCATTCTAGTTTACACTGCACATTGGTATGATGACAAGTGGTGGGTGGTGACAAGGTTCCACATCAAAATGATGGATGGGTTGGTATCTTCTTCACTGACATGCCCATACTACACACTCGTACCTCTAGCTGTGGGTGGTGGTAAGTTCATGTGGCACCCACGTGGCATCCATGACACCTTGACAAGTCATTATGAAGGGGCCCACATCCTCGTTCAAGGTTATATCGCTCAAGTTTATCACTATGATAGTGCTCAATGTTATATAAAGGAAAATAGGTGTTGAGTGGTATCAAAAATCCATGTGGCCACTACCACGTGATCTCACCATGGAACCCAGTAGGTCCTTCCCTTCAGTGTTATGTGACAAGAGCACGTTATATGCAAATCCAAAGTAAATCTAGGTGCATGTTATCATCCACCATCAACATGCCTCGATCTCTTGGATCCCGGGATCATGTACATGATAAATGGACATCTAGTACCAACCCTATCTGAGACTTTTCATATGGTTGCAACTCCAAAATAGCTAAATTCCAGATTACTAGATGCATCCACAAGTCAGACTGGAAATTCACCCCCTCGATTATATAGATGCAAATAACCCTTGGAAGAGGAAAATGTATATGACCTAGATGCATAGTCAACAAAAATACCATCTAATCCTAGATGTGATCCATATTTCTACCCAAACTTGAGAGGGAAATTTAAGGAATCTTGTCAGGATTCCTTAAGGTAGGGGGTTTTTCCATAACCATTAAATTCTAGGGACAAGATCTTAGTTATGATAATTAACCTTCCAAAAATGTTATTCCGTGACCATAAGAGATTCAATGACATCAATAGGAATAACTTACATCAGATCCTAAGTAAAAGAGAGAAATGGATTTGAAGGTCATACTTCATAATAAATCCATCGATCATGCTTATTTTGTCAAGCTCAAGAGAACAAAACAACATGCTTGTGTGCATAACCAAATAATTCCTCACATCACTCTTGAAATAAGTGACCATAAGCTCTGATTCTTTATTTAACACATAATATAAATGTTTTCTTCTTCATGTTTGATATAGTTTATAGTCTCAAGTAAGGCTATGATCCATCCAATTCATAGATATATTAGATAAACGAAAAACACTTGTATTAATAGGTTTAAAAAGAGACGACACACAAGCGGATATAATCATATAAAAACTCTTCATTTCATGAAAATATTAACATTCATATAATCCCAAAATTTCATCATATCCATAAAGACATATAAGACAATTTTTCCACCATCGACATACAGTAAATTCCACAACCTTCCATGAGTAATGTTGAACCATAAATATGACAATAACATATTATAAATTTTCATTAACCCTAGTTCATTCATTCATAAGTCATTATACTTATCTGAATAACTTGAAATGGCTGGAAACTGAAGGAAGGACTTCAACATTCCACCCAACCACAGGCTAGCTACACCACAATATTTCTTGTAGTTGAACACCCCCAAGATGGATCCAAAGTTTGAGGGAATGCTTGTTTAGGGAATTTACCTAAGGATGAGCTGAGGTATTGCTCATTCCATGAGTTTGAATCTACTATCAAGGTGGTTTATCTATTGTATTTTCAAGGCAAGCAGTGTCCAAGTGTTTTCTCAGTTGTATTTTGAAAGAAATCACTATAAGAACCTATAGGCCACTATCTAATTGGTTTATCAGCCTTTTTGGAAAACACCACATTAGTTCAACTACCCTGCCTAGAGGTTTATCAACCTTAAAATAAGGACTCAGGTTCTTTATCAGGCCCATTCAACAAGCACTACATGGTTTATCATCTATTGAACAATCACTTAGTGGTTTATCAACTTACTTGGCAAGCACATGTAGTTCAATCCTCCATTGAGCCTCCCATTTCCATTTAGGCTTGGACACCATAGTCCCACAGTCTCAGCACCTCAATATAGGGGAACACACCCCAAATTTTAGAGTATAGGTCTTAGTTTCAACTCCAACATTGCTCTTGCGCTCCTTCTCAGTTTTCCCAAAATTATTTTTTCTCATATTATCTCTCTTTTTCTGTCATTTTCCTCCTTGCCTCTTGTTTTTCCTTGAGGCCCTTTGTATTATGAGAGAATTCCAACTTCATCTTCCCTCACATCATGCGACAAAATTTTTTCACTTTCATCATCCAATCACATCTTTCCATGTGTGAGGTAGTAGTTTCATCTGTTATGCCACCACACACCACTCTCCAACTTCTCTGCTCTTCCTCAGAATTGGATCTATGTGTCCCTCTCTTCAGGCCAATGAATTAAAATTTACATTTAATTTATTTTATTTTATGTTTAGACCTAATGTCTCATCCACCCATGGCCTCCATTTTGGCATTACATAGTCAAAATTTTAACATTACAAAAGAAAGGGGTAACGTCGTGGGTGTTATAGTTATTTTGGTACTTATCCTTGGATGTTGTCTGTATTTCATTTTTTTGGACTGAAAAACCATTCATAGTGAGTTGGACCATGGCATAGGTCCTCGAGATGTAAAGTTGTCCTATAAAAGAATTATATGTAACAATTAATGTACTATAGGTGATACATATGATTCATTTGGACTAAATCATGGTTTAAGGGTTAATTGACAATGTTTCTCCATAATCTAGATTTTTGGGCTTAAAAATAATTAGTTAGGCACTAAGCCACAATAAAAGCACCAAACATTGAATTTTTTTTCTATCAACTGATAAGGTTTTTAGTTTCATGGATTTAGGATTATGTAAATGGGCCTTATAGCATGAAAAATGATTTAGATCCTATCAAAAGCCCTAATTATTAGGGGAATTTAGAGGTCTAAAATGGGCCCCCTAGGGAGAATAATAAAATAATAGTTAAAATAATAAAATAAGAGATGATTTTTTAAAATAAAAGAAAAAAAGCCATTTTTTTAAATTGTATTTTTGGCTTATCTCCTTATATGTTTACTCAAATGTTACGTGTAGACAAATGTTGGATGTGGAATTAAACTCCACATTCAACAAGTACCCACTTTGCATACTTTTGAGTAGACCCAAATATATATATATAGATATAGATATTACCACTATTGTGTGTTTTTTGGTATATGAAACATATACAAGGATCTAAAACATGAAAATTACCAAATTAAAAAAATTGTTATTCTAGTGAAAAATTAATTTCTTAATTTTATGGATCATGGAGGATATCGATATTTCTTATGAGCTAAACCATGGTTTTGGGACATAAAGCATTTGCTTTATTCATAGTCCATTGTTTTAGATTTAAATTCCATCAATAGGGACGTAAACCATAATATAATATAGACCCTTGAGATGAAATTTATACCTTATGAACATATTATTGGCCAAATTTTATGTACTGAGTATCATATAGATAATTTTATAGAATTAAACCAAGTTAATTTTTTCTAATCCACATTTTTTATTCTAAAAAAATATTTATAAGGTCTTAAACCATGATATAGGTACTAGAGATGGATTTTTTCCTTTACTAAAGGACTATGGATCTAATTTATGGTTTAGAGGTCATACAAATGGTTCTTATGGAATAAATAAATTTTTGTGGTATTAAATCACATATTTATTCCTTAGTCCATATTTATGTAGTTTAGAATCAATCTATATGATCCTAAACAATGGTATCGACTTTAGGGATGGAATCGTTTTCCCATAAATGAATTAGTTGACCAATTTCATAGATGTAGGAAAATATAGATGGTTGTTATGGTGTAAAGTGTGATTTTTAGGCCTAAACCATGACTTTTACCCTTTTTCCCTTAATACCCTATATTGTGATGACACGTGAACAAATTTGATGAAATAGAGGTGTTGTATTAGCTCCCACCAGGTTTCAATTCTCAGAAAAATGGTTGAATCCCCTATGTAAAGTGGGGTGAAGATTGCAAAACTATCATGGACATATATTTAAGTAGGTAACCTCATTCTAACCTTTGAATTTATATTGTAAATGATGTCCAACCTTTGGGTGATGGCCTCATGTTTTAAAGCTTTCAAATATTAAATCAATCCCCAAGAAGCATATTTAACTCCATTATAAGATCCTATACAAAAATGGGGTTCATAGAGATGAATTATTTGCTAGTTGAAGGAGTTAAGGACCCACTTTCATGGATGAGTGATACAATTATTTTTTGTGGCATAAACCATGGTTTAAGATCCTAACTCCTAAATCTTACTCATGACCTACAAATCTAGGTAAAAAGTCACCTATAGGGCCTTGAACACTATAACAAGCCTTAAGCATGGAATATTTGTAGGGGTAAAAACATGAATCTAAGTTACTATTTTGTGACATGTTATTCAAACATACACTAGGAGACTCGGAAGATTCATGAAAATATTCGTAAAACATTTACAAAAAATAAGTTAAGTGGAACTATAATATATGTATTCATGCATTGTAAAAGAACTATGTCAATGTTGAATAGTAAAGAATGAAAAATTTGTTGCCACTCAACAAACTGTTTGGACTATTTTCTTAAAGATTGGGAATTACTAGCCAAGAATCATGTCTTTACCCATAAGGAAACGAGAATAGAGGCCTAATTTCATTATGCGTGGTACAATAGCCAATCTGGACTAAGAAATGTCTTGATGGATTAAGCGATGGATTTATACCCTAATCCACATGTTTTAGAGTTAGAGATATGTAGTTCTCCTTAGAGATAGGTGGTTTTCCCCATGATTTTAAAATCTGGCTGAGTTGAATTGTTACCCTATCAAATTGCCTGGCTCATTTGGCTTAGAGATCAACCTGGCTAATGAACCTTCTTTTCGATGAGTTTGACCCCATTTTGGTACCAAACCGACCATGAACTAACCAATTTTGTACCAAAATATCATGAGCAAGTATGAACCAGTCAATCCCATCATAATGAGGTTACTTCATTGATAACTCACACACGCACGACCGTCGACTAACATAGGAAAGTTTAGGGTGGTTTTGAGCGGGTTTTTGGGAAAATAAGGGTTGTTTCCCTAAAAAAAAAAACCTTAAAGCATATAAAATCATACCTCCCCTCTAATTTTCCTCACAGTTCTCATCTGGAGTTTTTGTGAGCTTCATTGTGAGCTTGGCGAGTGTTGAGTTTTTGTAGTGTTGGCTTGCATGGGCCTGACCCAGGTTCAAAGGTGATTTAGCCAAGTAAATCCCAATACTACTAGCCCTTTCGACAACAGTTTGAAAAGTGCAGACTGAGGTCTCACTTGAAGTAGTATGGGAGGGTACTAAAACCAGGTTTCCACACCCTTGGGATGTTTGATGGGATTCTGGAGGTCCGCAGTCTGACCTATCACTACACACACTTGTGATCCTTTCGCAACCTGCAGTGCGGCTTCCGTGCAGCCCTACTCGGGGTGTGACCCGTATAATACCTAAGTCTCTTTCTACCTAATCGATTAATAAACTTGTGTGTGTAAGAGTTATAGTTATTACAGCATATTCAACAGTCATATTAGTGCACGCGATGCATAACCTAATACAAACATAAAGAAGATAATGCGCATCAAATACACAGAAATAGGAATTAACTTCTCTTTTATTAATCTTCAATATTTCGTACAAACTCGACACTGCCATGCGCACTTAGTTGTAGGGGTCCGCGCACTCAGCTGTGGACTCTACTAGGCCTTTGCACACTCAGCTGCAGAGCCTCTTCCTACTACTACGACCCAATACACTTAGAATCCTACTCTAAGCTCAAACCATTACTTCGCTACTTACTCTATCCATTATATTTACAACTTAGAGCCTCGCTCTATATACAATCCCATGGTCCATAGACCATGGGTAGGCCGACATGACTTTACATTACATTACATTACTTTAGGGTGGACAACCCTATGAATTTAACCTCTACTTCGCACTCTGCGCCCGCAATTCACGAAGTCTTACAAAACCTTTGACCAAAACTTGGGCTTTGAGCCCCAAAACCTGCTGTGGGGGGGATTCCATGCCCAACAGGCCCCCAACACAATCATCATGACTCATCTTGAGTCACTTTGCTAGTGTGACGATCTTGGCACGGAGCCCCTCCTACTGTTCCCGTATTGCCCGGAGGTCCGTAGCACTCTGTTCTGTTGTTTGTTGGACCTACTGCATGCACTCTTCTATTGCTTCCTTGTGAGGCTCCACTATCTGTCTTAGCACATATAGTCCCTGCATCTGCATGATATTTCCCTCAATCTCGGTCATAATGGGGAAGGCCTCATCAATCCAAAGTTGGACACGTGCTTCGAGAAGGGCCTCTTTCTGTCTTGCAGCATCCACCTACTCCTTCAGCGCCCTTACCTGTTGCATCTTAGCCAGCAGTTGGGTGAGGACGAATGTCTGTGCCATTCCCCTGACACTATCATACTGTTGCTGCAGTTTGCGCGCCTCTGTTTCCAGGCGCTGTATGTTGGGGTCCTCCTGCAAGGATGTGAGGACATCAAATGCTTGGTCCAACATACTGGTGCAATCCTGCACCGCCCTTCCAATTTCTACCAATCCTGTCTGAATCGCACTACTCTTTGACTTCTGGAGGAGTGGAAGGTTGCGCCTTCATCTGCAACTCAACAATCTAGAGGTTCAGCTCCAGCTGCACTTGTGTTGTTTCCTTGCGCATGCTTCGGACTCCACTTGCCAGACAGTGGATCCACATCTCGGTTGGTAGGTCTGTCGCGATGGATAATTCTGGAACATGCCAGCATGCTTCATCCACTATTTACACGATTTGTTGATTCTGTGACACTATCTTGTCACGTTACAGGCTGAGCTATTCAATGTTGATCTTTTGCTCACTCAATACCTGGATCACGTGGCCTTCCCGTGCGCGTAGCTCTGTTGTTATGCCATCCTGCAACTGGTACAATGTGTCCCACGAAAGGGCAGCCAAATTTAGGCCAAGTCCCTTGATTTGGCCTACCACGGCTTTGTCCTCCTCGCCCTCAGCTGTTAGCGCTCCTTCTGGCAGCACTATGGTGTTGGCCATTTTTGCTCGCAGTAGTTGCTTTGCTGTTGTTGTACCTGTGGTGCCATAGGCAGCTACTGTTCCTTCCTATGGGGCCCGCACCTGAAGTTCCTGTAGCTGCACCCTTAGGGCCCCCAACACATTCTGTTGCTCCATCATAGCTTCCTAGAGCGCTTCCCAGGTGACCTCACGAATTGTGTCACTGATGTCATAGAGGTCACCCTCTGTTAATGTAATTGGCTCGATGTCCAGTTTGGAAGCCTTGGCCTTTTTTCGTCGGCCTGATCTTTCCATAATGCGCGGCCATTTCAGTTGTGTAGATGTTGTGCTCGGGTCCACACCTTCTGCTGTGTCCTCTGCTCCTTGTCTTGTAGATAAGTTCGGGCCCTCTTCCCCCTACATCGTGGTGGCCCCTATTGCTTGTGCTATTGCTGCTTTGTCGGTAGCCTTGGCCTACTCTGTCACTACCTTCGTTGCCTCGTGGCCATCTCTTACCTCCGCGGCCAACTGGTTGATACACAGCTTGGTGGCATCCTTCTGCTTTTATGCCGTTGTTCGATCCTGCTTCGCCAAATTTGGGGCGCACCACTCGGGAGGACATTATTCGAGCACGGAGAAGATGGCATCATCAATTGCAATGAAAGGAAGCTTGGTCCAGTTCTATGCTAGATCCTTACGCGCCTTGATATACACATTGTGCATATCCACCTTGAAGTCTACAAAGCTCCACAAACTATTGTACACTGTGGGGGATATGCACGGCCTCCTGTTAATCCACATCTGGATGCTTGCCTCCATGAGCACCCAGAAGATCATAGTTTCGTGGATCCACGTGGTGTCCTTTGTAGCCTAGAGCGGCGCATAGTTTGCAGCCTCTGGCAAGTCCTGATCAATATGAGGGAACTGAATGTCCTCAGGTAGTTCCCCTGTCACCAATAAAATAGACAAGAGCAACCATGTGTAGTGGAAGGTCTTTCCCTGCTCCTGAGCTTCCTAGCATTTGGTTAGGAATTCTTCGTAGAGGAATTCGGCCTAGTTGAATTGAACCGCCTCCGCGTATTGTTCTACTAGCGCAACAAACGGCGCTGGTACCTCGTCTCTACGGAATTTTCTGATCACCTTCCCAGCCAACAGTTGGGTGGCTACGCGCACCCCTTTATCTTTAATGCTACTGATTGTGTAGCCTCTCTTCTTATTTTCCAATTTGTACTTTTTCTTCATGGCCTCTGCGAGCACCAAATCTTCGCTTTTGCCAACTATCTCTGTGGGGTCCTTTCCCTTATAGGGAAGCCGGGAAATCCTATGGATAAGCTTCGTTGTGATGGGAATAGGCTCCTCCAGCCATAAATACCCATCGTGCACTAGGCAAAGTAGCTACCTGTTGACAAAGATCATGATAGGTGCACGGTGAAAGTGCATAATCCATAGTAGCTTGAGTAATCTAGCCTTCTCCACACCACACAGCCATTTTTGTGGCTCTAGTGCTATAACTGACCCCTTCTTGCTCTATTTCATGAGGTTATCAGTCTGTAAATGTGGGAACTTATTACTGTCCGCGAGGTCTAGTCTTCAAATTTCATTGTGGGCACACAGCCCAGGGCCGATCCCTCAAAAAAAATTCAATCTAGGAGGAGCAGGGTTTGCAGTGAGCTCTTAGCGGCATCCAAATCCTTGGGTACCTTAGATTTCCCTTTCTGCGGAGGAACGTACTCGTGCAGTTTTGCTGCAGCGTGCACTGGCTAGGTGTCTTCTTCCATTTCTTCATCTGCCCCTATCTCATCTACGAAAGCTTGTAGGTCCTCCTCCTCATCATATGTCTCAATATTGATAGCCTTGCCCTTTTCTTCCATGGAAATTTTACCAAACCGTAGATTTCGCGGGGACATACGGACTGGTCCCGCTGCCTATTTATCCTTCTTGGGCCTCGGCATCTGAGGTGATTTCGGAATTTCTGCACATCCCCCACCTACACTGTAGGGCTCTATGCAGCTTCCTTGGCAGTACTCTCTACAAAACCCACACCTCTCCTGGTAGTTGTCATCTTGCTCGAACTGTTTGTGGTTGTTCACGAACTTGAGGGCTCAAATACCAGTGGGCGCTCAACACTCTGTGCTCTTCGTAATAGCTCAAATCTCAAACGAACAAGTGTTGTCTCGTGGCTAGCCTTGGGAGTTTTATAGTGTCTTTTGAATTTGAATTTTACTGTTCCCCCACTTCTGAGTCATTAATGCATTCTTGGCGGTAGATCATCCCAAATCTAGCTCTTAATTCATGTCTTAATTGCCCGCTGCCTGCTCCCTTTTGCCTTAAATTGGACATCTCATCATGAACAGTGATGCCAATGGTTACCTACCAGTTTACCTGCATGGTATCGCAGCCCCCCATGTGCGGGCACGAACCTTGTACCATGCTGATTCTTCGCGCACCTCCTTCATCGCGCAGTTCCCAACCAAACTCTTTTAGAGCCCCGCGCTCTCTTTCAACTATCTAGAGTTCTGAGACTGTGCTCCCTATGGCCAGTCAGGTGGTCGCACCATCTGTGCGAGACTTCAATTGGCCTTCCAATATAGTCCATGGACACTCCTCAATTGCCCTTGTGATAGTCGACGCCGCGTGTTCTACCTTATGTGGTGCACTCCCCTTGTTATTGCATTTAGTAAGGTGTGGTCTCAGCCATGGTAGTAGAGTCATAATAGCGAAAATATTCTAATGTAGTGGTATGACCATCCGTATCTTGCCTTGTCATCCTTGGTTTATCGATGAGACATGCTTGCGTGACCTTGTTTTCCAATCTTTTGATCTCAGCGTCCTTCAACATGCTTTTCTTCCTCAATCATAACCGATCATATTTGAGTCCAGGAAGTCTAACGTTCCCTCATCGAATGGATTCTTGAATCCTTATATGGTCATCCTCACGTAGCTATGTGATTCCTTCATCCTGGTCTTCATGCGCTGTCATAACTACGAGAGCTATTACGTGTGGATTCCTTTTGGTATTCCCTTCAGAAATTTTAGTTTCTACTCTGTTTCTCACCTTTGGAATCATCTCCACACTCAGGTTTTTGCACATGGTCCTATAGGCCCATCGAATTGCTGGCACGCGCAAGACCCAATCAGTTTGTCTCAATTGGTGAACCTTGTTCAGTACTCCGTGCACCCTATGGAATGTCTCATCGTGGAGAATTGGTAATGCGCATCATCTTTCCTGCGCCTGTGGTTTGTTCTGATTCTCTAGGCTGGGGGTGGTGTGCGCTTGTGCAGACTGTACAGCATATGCTTTTACCCATCGGGAAAGGTGGGCACGCAAGTTGTTCCGCCCCTACTGATTGGCTTCCGTTAGAAGCTGGGGTTTTCCAAAACATAGGCGCATCGTCCTTCTGCATCTGTGCCAGTCTTCAAAAGTTCCTTCATGCGTACCCCACCATTGTGTGGGTGTTGTGTAGTGCCCACTTCAGCGCATCGAACCGCTGCTATTCTGGTACTACACTTTTAAATTTGCTCAGAAATTCATCCACCGCTGACAATCCATCATATGTCGGTAGTTCCCTTGCTTCTGTTGTTATGTAAGGCAATGACCTGATCATCATGTTACAATTTAGTGTTGTTACTTCGTGCAACCGATTCTACCATCGCTCTATCTCTTCGTCTAATCCGAAGTGCAAGAGCTTTTGCGCTCCCACGAAATCCTTCCATCTGCAGTGAGATTCATCCAATCCTCTCCTTGTGCATTTATCTTGTAGATACAGTCAAGATTGTCATCATTATCATTGTTATGCACCGGTTCAGTGTATCGCGCTCCTTCGGCTGGATCTAGCGGTACTACTACGTGTAGTGACTTTTTTTCAAAGATCATTTTGCACTTCTTCAAATTTATGACCCCATTCATATCAGTAGCCCAGTCTATTCCTAGTACCATGGGATAGGTATTGCTGTCATTGACAATCTCTATCACCTCAAAATCCGCTTGCGTGCTCACGCCTTCAATATCGATTGTCACCCCTTGCAATCTTCCCATGGGAAAATCTTCTGTTTGTTCGCCATTCATAACTGAATAGGGAACCATTGTAACATGGTTCTGCCCATGCATTCCCATGTTTTCTTTGGTAGTACATTCGTGTCCAAACCTAGATCTAGGATTACCTAATCCATTTCGTACTCGCCTATTTGCACAGTCAACCTCATCTCCCTTCCTGTGCACAATGCATGCTTTCCAAGTTTTCAAACCACGCACGGTTCTCTTGACCTCGCGCACCTAGTGATAAGTTCCTATAGCCCTTTGACTACCTTGTTGTCATGCAATAGTTTCATGCATGTCTCCAGAAAGGTAGTGAGCATTGAAGGATCCATCCCTGGTTCTAGTTGATCCTTACTACCTGAAGTGGAGGCCTCCGTGAAGCTCTTCTTAGCTTCCATGAATGTCTCCTTCACACGTTTTAAGTCAAACTTGGGATCCTTTGTAGGAGCCTTGCGAACCCACGTGCTGTCTTCTGGCTACTTCCCTTTATCATCTCCCGTGGCCATGCCACTCCTGAGCATCATGTTTACATTTGGGTCTTCTTCGTGCAGTTCAAACCTCATCATTTGTAAATTCTAAGTCGAAGGGGGTTGGATTACCCCCTTTTCATGCATCTTCGCTATTAGTGAAGGGAAATATTCTGCCTCATGATCAAACTAATTAGAGTACCAACATGATATCCTAGTCGGGTTCATACAATCGTGAGTATAATGCCCTGGCCCTCCGCAATTGTAACAAATTATCAGTTTGCGACCCCTTCCTGGTCCCATTCCACCTTGACCCTGACCGTGCCCCTGAAACCCAATGCATGCCATCCCTGCATTTGGGTCGAGGGCTCGTGTTTTGTTCTGCACCCTGTAGGTAGAAGTCTGATCCATCATTAGTTCATAGCTTCGGCAGGTGCGTTCATCATGGGACTTGTAGAAATTACAAAACAATTGCTGGGACGTCTGCATATACTTCTGCAACAGATGACAATTATCCATGGTATGTTTTCCTCCTATCTGGTAGATCGTGCACCATAATGTAGACGCTGTGCTCGGCCCCGCCTGTGCCTCCGGTCTTAATGGCATTGGCCCTCCCCCTGCCAAGTAGTTCGCGAACATTGGACAGTGGTCCTTGTCGTGCCCTTGGCCTTTGCATTTTATGCACCATACTTCCTCGCACACCTCTGGCCGAGTTGTCCTGTCCTGTTTCAAACTTTGCATCTCCAGACATAGATTCTGCAGTTGCACGTGGATTTGTTGGACTCCCAACCCAAGGTCTTGTATATGGGTTTCATGCAATCTTATTGCCATCTCCAATGCTTCGGCCTGGGTGGAAATTTTTTTTTGTGACAGCGTCGTCCTTAAGTGTGGCGTAAGTGAGACCACAAACCATGCGCAATGCTGTGCATCTGTTAATGTCATATTGACTTCACGAATTGTACTCTTCAGCCTTTGGTCCAGATCCCAGGGGGTCTTGCCCAGGAGCATCACGATCTCCTTAAACCTGATGATTGATTGTGTCTCTGATTTTTCCCTACTAAATTCCCTCTTCAACATGGTCTGGATCTCTACAATTCTTGCATTCGGGTGGTCATTAGAATGCTTGATATACCACGTTAATGCGCGATCCTGCAACACACTTACCAGTGTAGCATTTTTAATATTATCATCCACGATGCCCTGTGCTTCCCATACTACTCTTACCATGAACCAAAATTGGTCCGGATCTTCATTTCCTACTCCTCTGAACACCGATAGTTTGATCGCACTTGCCATACTGAGCTGTGGTGGTGGTGGAGGTGGAGTGGGTGGAGATGGAGGTGAGGAGGGTGAAATGGGTGGCGGTGTGGGTGGGGGTGGTAAATGTGGAATTCTCTGTCTTATCAAACTGACCGCGCTTCTCGGAGAGACTTTCACGAGCTCCTCCTCGCTTTCCCATGAGGGTGAAATTAAGGGACTGTTTTCCAACTCCTCACTACTTCCGCTTCTATAGATCTTTCCGCTTCGCGTAGTCCCAAACATTAATTTATTCGCATAACCCGCTTTTCACACAATAGCATCTTAATCCAAGTGTTCAAAGATTTAATATACTTACCTCGCGGTCCCTTGAGAAAACGTCACTCTGCCTCACTGTAGCTAACGGTCGTGTCTACCGTGAACTCAGTGATAAATCCTCCTATTATTCGGTTGAGCCAGTGGTCCACAACACGCGCTAACTTATCTTCTGAGGCCTCTAGTTTGCATACTAGTTCTGGAGTCCACACTATTGGTTTGTCGAGCCTACACCTTCCCTGACTTTTTGCTAACTACACGATCCACTCATACAGGTCAGATGGAAAAGATGCAAAGAAAATTTCATGGATTTAAGTGTACAGGTAGCGATCCAACCACTGTTCCTTAAATACTCGCAGATTTTTTATTCCCTATGCCATGAACTCGTGAATCTTCTTTTCCAACCACTCTTCAATTTCTTTCTTTGTAGGATTCCAGTGGCACGACATTAGACATCCTTTATGCAGATCCCAGTCCCAGAAACAGAACCATTTTTTGGCTTGTATGGGCCTGACCCAGGTTCAAAGGTGATTTAGCCAAGCAAATCCCAGTACTACTGGCCCTTACGGCAACAGTCCACGAAGTACGGACTGAGGTCTCACCTGAAGTAGTATGGGAGGGTGCTAGAACCATGTTTCTTCTCCCTTGGGATGTCTGATGGGATTCTGGAGGTCCACGGTCTGACTTGTTGCTACGCGCACTTGCGATCCCTTCGCAACATGCGGTGCGGCTTCCGAGAAGCCCTACTCGGGGCGTGACCCATATAATATCCAAGTCTCTTGCTAACTAACCGATTAATTAACTTGTGTTTGTAAGAGTTATGGTTATTACAACATATTCAGAAGTCATATCAGTGCGCGTGATGCATAACCCAATGCAAACATAAAGAAGATAATGCATAGCAAATACACAGAAATAGGAATCAACTTCTCTTTTATTAATCTTCAATCTTGCTTACAAACTCGACACCACCCTGCGCACTCAGCTATAGGGGTAGGCGCATTCAGCTGCGGACTCTACTAGGCGTCTCCGTACTCAGCTGCAGAGCCTCTTCCTACTACTACAACCCAATACACTTAGAATCCTACTCTAAGCTCGAACCATTCCTTCGCTACTTACTCTATCCACTATCTTTACAACTTAGAGCCTCACTCTATTTATACAATCCCATGGTCCGACATGACTTTACATTACATTACATTACTTTAGGGTTGAAAACCCTATGACTTTAACCTCTACTTCGCACTCTACACCCGCAATTCGCAGAGTCTTACAAAACCTTTAACCAAAACTTGGGCTTTGAGCCCCAAAACCTGTTGTTGGGGGATTCCATGCCCAACATGTAGGAGTAGTGTAAAAATAGAGAGTTTGGGCTTTGTTTTTCATCTTGGAGCTACTTTGGGGATTTCTATTCAACATGGTATTTTTTAAGGATTTCATATTTTTCCTATATATAATATTGTAGGAGACTACTCTAGTTTGAAAATTCATACGTATAGAACGTAGGCGAATATTCAATAAAAAACATACAATTTACTATTAAAATTGGTAATTTTTTGGTGAATATCATCCATTTAATCATATATATATATATATGTAAAAAATAGGTGAATTTTTAACCAAATTGGTGAATATTTGTTTTCATAAAATGTCCAAAAAATAGCCCATTTGCGAAATTTCGCCCCTATAATTTTCCCTAGTCTAGTGGAGTTGGCATCTTTAGGAGGAGGCAAGGAAGTTACAAATTTTAGCCTATTTGTAGATTAAATCTACCCCATTTTTTTTCAAATTTTCCTTAGGTTTTCCATTTTACTTAGTTGTATTTTCTTTTTACTTTGAAAATTTATTTCCTTTACAAATTTCAAACATTTCATTAGCCACCTTGCCCCCATAATCCAAGTATACTACATGGACCCATTGTGATATGATTGATGGCAAAATAATTTACAAATGTTGACAAAAATATGTGGGAGGGGGTACATAGGCTGAAACAACACTTGTTTGGGATAAGAGGCCCAATAACACCATGTAAAGCACCAAATGAAATGATAGGGACCATAGCGAAGATTTCACTGAGAGGTTTGACAAGTTTGAGGAGGATAAGGCTATCCAAGAAGCAATTACAAGAAAGAAGAAATGTGTACAAGCCATGAGAGTATGTATGTGTGACAATTTTGAGATTCAAGGATCCTCTCCTATCCCTTCCACCAATTTCCATGGCCCATTCTATTATGTTCCTCATACTCTTGGATCTTATAATCAAGGCCAACAATATAAAGGTAAAAAGAGGATGAACATCAAGATCAGTTATTTCACACCTTTCCTTGCCACTTCTTCTGCCAATTCCACTTCCTCCCAACTAATTCTAACTCAACCCACTTTGGATCATGTTGTAGCAGTTGTAACCACCCTCCAAATTTTTCTTATGCTTTGATTTTGAAGCCTTCCTTCTAAACCTTAGTAGCTCATCTTACACTGTTCCAGGTATTCGTGCTTCAAATGAAACTTATCTTTTCAGTTTGGCTTGTGTTCATTTACTTAGTTGATTTTCTAACCCATAACCAGATCTCTTGACTTGATCCCACAATAGTTCTAGTCCTGCCCTAGAAGCTGCGCAATTTATGAAGGCAACTAGCCTTGCTGTCGAGAATTATGCAGTCCTGACTGCCAGTGAGCCTTGAGCTCGAAAAATGTGCAGTCATGAGGGGGAAGCCTAACACTGAGCCTAGAAATTATGCAATCCTCATTGAGCTCCGAAACTACGTAGTGCACTGAGACAAAAAGTTTCCCTTGCTTCGTCTTCCTTTCATTTAATCAATTGCCACACTTGAATCACATGCATGCATCTACACTTAGTAAGATTTGCACTCAACTTCACACCCTATTTCATATCTTCTTGTTTTCCACGATCCCTTGGGCAGATATGAGTTCTCCTTAACCAGATCTCATCTTGAAAGCTTGCACTGCACAATCCGAAGGCTCAAACTCTAAGCTTGACCTCTGGAATTGCGCAGAGCATGGCTTGTGTTGGCTCCAACTACACACTACTCAGTTCCAATAGTCAGTCTCCTAGATTTGCCACTGAGACTGCGCAATGCACAGCCTCTCCCAGGCCTTGGCCTAGGTTGAACTGCACATTGCGCAGTTCCAGTCATCAAGATTCCACCTTAACTACTGGGACTACACAGTGCACAGTTCCCATAGTCATTTAGTCACCCCTATCAGTCAAAACTACACAAGCCTTCCCATCAAGTACCTAACTTGCTACTTGAACTTGCCTTGAAGTTATTTTTCTTTTAAACTAATGAGTGTCCTCTCTGTCCCATAGGTAAAACAGTTGTTGATCATCTCTCCAACAGTCATAGTTAACATGGCATCCAAGAGAGCTGCATCAAAGGAAACCACCGAGAGCACTACTAGGGAAGCAATTCAATAGATATCAGTTGATTTCCCGGTATATGCAGATACTCAATTTTTTTTATTGAGAAGGGAACAACACTAACGGGGAAACATATAAAAGACATTTTTGCAAAATACTTTGAGGAAAATATGGAAGACCGAAAGGTATATGTTAGTATCCAGCAATTGGGGTTATACAAGGTTGCATGCAGGTACCCCACCTCCCCATGTGTGTACATCATCAGATGGATTGTCTCACATACATATGATCAAACTATGACATTGAGCAGTGCTAGGGGAAGAAGCTTGCCACCTTTAGGGTAGAATACTTTCAGCAGATATATCACTTGCCTAAGCCGGTGAAGTGCATGGACTCACTCTTCTATGCCACCCATAGCTATGTGAACACAAGATACATTGTCAAGCGTTGGGTGAAAGAGCCATCAAAGTTTAGACAAACACCCACCCATGTTTACAAGACAAAGTCCCTTAGGAAGGCTTACCAGTTCTTGATCATATTTTCCTGCAGAATATATGGTCAAGAGAGCACAAAAACCTTTCCTGAAGGGTGGGCAGTCTTACTGGACCAATTGGTGAATGATGGAAGGCCATTCAATTGGTTGGATCTATTGGCTCAACAATTGAAGTCCCATGCAGCTAAGGCCAGGAATCCTCCCAAGAATGAGCAAGAGAGGTTTTATATGTTCGCATACTTACTGAATGCAATCTGTGTGCAGCAACAGTTGCCTAGAATGAACTGGACATGGAAACCACAAGAGACTACCATGAAAATCTATTACAAGTTTCTTTCTGACAACAGTTATCGAGGAGTGATAACAAGGCTAACTGACAACTTTATCATCCCATTATACAAACTTATATGCGATCAAGATCCACCTTGCATGTCTCGAGAAGCAATTGTAGAGTCCAAGAATTGATTTACCTTGACACCCTTTTTGCTCATCTTTCCTCCATTTTCCTATCCCTATCATCTAAATAAATGCAATAAATATGAGGTTTTGTTAAGGTAAGCACTTACATGTCCTCTTTTTCATATTTTGTCCATATACCTTATTGTTTTATTAAATTTTGCATTCAGCTACGGAATTGACCTGATTCTGTAGCTAATCCATAGATCTACAGCTACTTTCGTTGTTGACAAGGTTTGAGTGTGCCAACTCTACAAAGGAGTATATGGGTAGATGAAGAATGATCCCCTCATGGATTTCTTCCTATTTACTCGAACCAATCCATCAAGAAAATCACACTACAACACGGTCAACCAAGACAGTCAACAGCAGGGTAATATGTCAAAACAGAGTCCGAGTTTCATGAAATATTATCAATTTGCTTTTCCAAATATAAAATCGATGATTAAGGGATATGATTTGGTTTGATAAGGATTGTAATGAAGATACTTAGGCTTGAATTTCTCGTGTTGTTAATTAAGAAAACGTTATAAGAATAATGACCACTCTATGTTTTGGTGCACGTTGTTGTATGTAATTTTGAAGGCATCTTGTTAAAACTATTTTCCAATTTATAAATCTTGGTTCATACATTTCATGTTGCACTGATTAAAGTTGCTGACTATCTCGTCGAGGACCCCTGCATGCAGATCAGGCCTTTGACTCATTGCAAATAGATTTTCTTTGGTTTCTTAGAATTAAATTATGGATGCTCTGTTTTATGTTTTAGGATGCAGTCCAATGGATTTTGTGATTAAATTGACATATGCATCAGTAATTTCATTTTCTTTATACCTAGCATAACTTGATCATTTCATTTTCTTTCTACCTAGTATAATTCAGTCATTTCATTTCACAGTTTGGTTATTTCATAGCTTATCAATCTCATTCTTGTTTTTACTTTTGCATTGAGTGAAGTTGCAACAGTTAGGAGTGACAGTCTTTTCTTAGCAACTGAATTCAAGTATCTTTCATTTCCCAATTCAATAAAGTAGATCTCCTTTATATCATTTTATGCTTTCATAGTTAGTCTAGTTTGGCTACAGCATAAAAATCCAAACATAATAAAAAACAGTCTAACAGAGTAGAGTTAGGATCACTATTCATCCATCCCACAAGTTTGATTTAATTAAGATTAATTTTAGAATAACCAGCTAACAAATCTCAAGGATAATACTCTAATATAGACAGTAACATCATCTCCATACTGATTCTAGATTTAGACATTAACCATAACTTAAACACCTTAATGACATAAATAACTTCTAGCATATACAGTGCACTTGTACTTCATCAGTCTACCTGCCCTGGTCAATAATTTATGCTTACAATTTAAGAAAATTAAATTGACTAAACATTTTGGCGCCAATGTCGGGGAAGTACAAACAGAAGTTTAAAAAAAAATCATCAATTCAAAACATGATATGCGTAGGGATAGAGACTTTGGAGGTGTATTTGTACGACAAGGAAGAAGCTTAATTCCAACAAATCCACTCACTTCACCACGACTTCAAAATTCCACACCACCTACTCAAACTCGAATTCAATTTGCAGGTCGACAAAGACTTCCTGAAGTCTCAAGATCAGAAATCCAATCCAGAGCTTCACGTACTTCATCTATTGAAGTCGTAATTGTAGAAAATCCTACATCCCCAACTACAAGAGTAGTTTTTCTACCTTCCACTGGTGAACAAATTCTAGGAGAAGAATTAGAAATTCCTAGTGAATAAGGGGAACAAGAAGCATATTTTGGCTACCGATTGATAGAGGAACCAAAAGAATTAGAAGAAACTTACATTAGTTCTGAGGAATTTGTCATTGATGAAGGAGGGGGAGGTGAGGTACACAATGTCAATGGTGAGGAAAATAGGATTGGAGGAGGTAGAGGTAGAGGAGGAGGTGGAGATAGAAATAGAGGAGGGGGTAGAGGTAGAGGAAATCAAGATCCTTTTTTATTTCCTATTTTTGATGAAGATACAACCCTCAGAACGAAAAATATTTCAACTTCTATTCTTCCTAATTTCCATGGAAAAAGAAGTGAAGACCTACAGACATTTCTCTTTGAATTTGAAGTATTATGTAGATCATATGATTATCTGCATGATGCTAAAAAACTGAAATTATTCCCAGCTATCTTAAAGGATTCAACATTAAAATGGTTCATGAGTTTAGGGATGAATTCTATAAGAACATGGGCACAAATGAAAGAAGATTTCTTAGAGAAATATAGATATTACTGTATGCCTCATAACATTAAAGATGAAGTCTTCAAAATGACACAAAAGGAAGATGAAAATATTGAAGACTTAGTAGAGAGGTTTGTCTATAATATTAAAAGAGAAAAAATGGATAATTTGGATGAGGAAATTTGAAAGTTGTCCTACTTAAAGCTATCAAAGATGAATGGATCGATCTCCTTAACTTAATAGGAAAAGGAGATATTTCTCAATTTCCATTTTCACATATCTGTGATTTATGTGTACATATCTCAAGGGGTAAAGCACAAGTTGGAAAATGTCCTAGAGACCCTCTCTTATCAAGAATCAATAAATCTGCAGCTAGGACAATCAGTAGGGTAGAATTAGGAAGCTTGCTTGATACTTTCAAGACAGATATTTTAGGGAGTTTAAGTGAACAAATAGACACCCTTAAAATACAGAACAAGAAAAAATCTGAAAACGTTGCATTATCCATTTTTTGTCCTAGATGTCAAAAGAAGCATGCCATAAGAGAATGTCTTTTAGACTCAAAAACTATAGAAACTTTTGCCATATGTGTAGATAACCATGATACTAAGGAATGTCCTTCTTTACCAGGTCTCAAGGCTATATTTAATGATGAAGGGATACCAGAACAAGTAGACCTCCTTTACTTTATTGCCAAGAGACCATGGCAGAACTCTCAAACAAATCAACCAAAAGGCTTTAGATCACAACAATTTGGTCAGTACTCCCAAAATAATTCGAATCCATCTTGGCATCCTTGGGCTCATCCACAATCACAATCTTGGAATCAAGGATGGAAAAACCCTTATGGGGCTTATGCTCAATATCAACAATATTCACCATCCTATCCCAATTTTCCACCACAATTCCTACCCCAATCTAATCAAATTCCTCAAGCCAATAAAGTACCTCAAGTTCAAGTTCAGAATCAAAATCCACATCTCTCCCTACCATTTGCACAAAAATCAAATCAATTACCCGCTCAACCACTTCTGAATCCCAATAATAAGATGTCACAACAACAACCTATTTACAATATGGAAGGGAAAAATCCTCAAACCTATGTAATAACTCCACTAGATCTAAATAATGTTCAATTAAGATTTGGAAGAGTATTGCAAAGAAAACCCCCTATTGTTATTCAGGAAGCAAGGACAAATCTTTAAAAACATAAAAATCAATCTGAAGAGGGAGAAATCTCTCTCCCTTAGAAAGAGAATAATCAAATAGAAAATGTTCCAATAAATACTCATGTTATAGAACAACCCTTGGTATCCATTAGACCACCTTTTCTTGAACGGTTGAAAATTGATAAAGGAGTAGAAAAACAAATCACATTGTCTGATTATAATATGATGGATGAATTAAGAAATGTCTGTATAAAAATTCCTTTATCGCAAGCCATAAAAGAAATAACGATCTTTGCAAAAACAATTAAGGAATTCAGTACTCAAAGATCAGGAAGAAAAAGAAAATATAGAAAAATAATTCAATTAGTCGGGAAAATTGCAAACATCATCATGGGGAAAAAACAATCCAAAAATATCTAGATCGAGGGAGCCCCATTATGAAAATCCACATCAATGGAATTGAAATACCAAACACATTGATTGATCTAGGAGCAACCATAAACATAATGAGTAAACAAGTTATGGATTCACTTAGGCTTCCTAACCTTCAATACACACCAACACTATTACAATTAGCAGATAGGTTTGTAATTAAACCTGATGGTGCGTTGGAAGATGTTTGTGTATCCTTAGATTCTTGGGAATATCCTATTGATTTCGTGGTCTTAACACCCAAGAATAATTTACGAAGACATCCATTAATCCTAGGAAGACCTTGGTTAGCTACAACTAATGCTTTCATTAGTTGTAGATCAGGTGACATGTTTATCTCAGATGGAAATTCTACAAAGAAATTTACATTATACCCACCTGCAAAAACAACAATAGAAATAGAGAATGAGGAATGGATAGATGATGAAGATGATATACAACCTGTTTTCACTACTGAACAAGTAAGAGAGGAGGACCAAATTTTAAATCTACTAGAATAATGAATCTTTCTCACATTATGACTGTAGTCGAAATGAATATCTCTCATCTAGACAAGTATCATTTCTCACTATGGAGAAATTTGGGAATTCTTCAATAAAAAAAAATTCAGGTAAAACTTTGAATATTAATGAAAACCTAGAAGAATTACAAAAGAATCATCTAGTAGAAGTTTTACAAAAACATTCTTCTTCTTATGCATGGGAATACACTGATTTGAGAGGAATTGATCCTAAAACTTGCATAGATCATATCTACATTGTACAAAGTGCAAGACTAGCTAGACATCCACAACAAAGAATGAACCCAAATTTAAAAGAAATTGTTAAGAAGAAATTACAAAAACTGCTAAATGTAAATTTCATTTATCCAATATCAAACAGTCAGCGGGCTTCACCCCTAGTAATCGTGCCAAAGAAAAATGGGAAATGGAGGGTATGTATCGATTACAGGGAATTGAATAAAGCAAAATTAAAAGACCACTTTCCACTTCCTTTCATAGATCAAGTCTTGGATACATTGGCAGGGAAAAAGTATTTTTCATTTTTGGATGGTTTTAGTGGATATAATCACATTCAGGTAACACCTAAAGATCAAGATAAAACCACATTTACCTGTCCATGGGGAACTTATGCTCACCAAGTACTTCCCTTTGGATTATGAAATGCTCCGAAAACATTCCAAAGAGAAGTCCTCAAAATTTTCTCTGACCTTATTCATGATTGTGTGGAAGTGTATATGGATGATTTGATGGTTTATGGAGATTCTTTTAACGAAGCACTTGAAAATTTAGAAAAAGTTCTAGTAATATCTAAAGAAACAAATATTTAGTTAAGTTATGAGAAATGTTTTATGATGTTTAATGAAGGGATTATTTTAGGTCACCATATTTCAGGAGATGGAATTAAGGTAGACTCATCTAAAGTTGAGGTCATTTCTAAACTATTAGTGCCAAATTGTCAACGAGATGTTAGGAGTTTTCTTGGTTTTACTGGATATTATAGAAGATTTATAGAAAAATTCACAAAAATTTCATCTCCACTCTTTAAACTACTTACCAAAGACTGTGAATTCAGTTGGAATTCTAATTGTCAAGATGCCTTTGAAACTTGGGAAAAGAAAATTTCTGAAGCACCTATCTTAAAAGGACCTAATTGGAAATTGCATTTCCATATATCAACTGATGCTTCAGATACAACCTTAGGAGATATGTTAGGGAAAAAAGACCTTATTCCTTATGCAATCTATTACACCAATAAAAATTTAACTCCAACCGAGCTAAATTATACTATAACTGAGAAGGAGTTCTTAGCTATAGTTCATGCCATTTTAGACATTATATAACTGGCTATGAAACTTTCATTCACACAGACCATTCTGCCATTAGATACCTAATGAATAAACCAATCACTAATGGAAGAATAACCAGATGGCTTTATTGTTACAAGAATTCATCATCACCATTCTAGATAGACCCGAAAAACAAAATACAATTACTAAATTTTTATCTAGAATTCAGAATGATAATAATGATCAACCTGTGGAGGATAAATTTCCTAATGAATATCTTTTTGTATTATCTAATAAATCATCATGTTATGCAGATATTTCTCACTGTTTAGCTACAGGAAATATACCATTTCATTTGTCTCCTAGAGAAAAGGGGAGGATAGTTCATAATAGCACATCTTATTCATGGATAAACAAAGGATTATACAAAACAAGACCAGATCTCATCATTAGAAGATGTGTTCGAGAAGATGAAATACCAGAAATACTTAAAGCATGCCATGATGAACCATGTGGAGGACATTTTTCTAACAAAAGAACTGCTTATAAGGTCCTACTTTTAGGATATTATTGGCCTTCCATTTTCAAGGATACCAAGGAATATGTTAAAAGATGTGACAGTTGTCAGAGAATGGGAAAACCTACTCTTTCAAATGAAATGCCATTACAACCGCAGGTACTCATTGAACCATTTGAGAAATGGGCACTAGATTTTGTTGGTCCAATTAATTCATCTTCAAATCAAAAAAGGTATACCCTGGTATGTACTGATTATGTCACTAAATGGGTAGAAGCTAAAGCACTTTGTTTTGCTGCTGAAAATGATGTAGTTTCATTTCTTTTTGAGGATATTTTTACTCGTTTTGGTGTTCCAAGAGAAATTGTAACAGATCAAGGGACACGGTTTACATCCAGATTAGTGCAAAAACTTGTGGAGCAGTACAAAATCAAGCATCGGAAATCCACTCCATACCATCCACAAGCTAATGGAAAAGTTGAGTCTACAAACAAGGTGATTGAAGCAATTCTTAACAAGACTATACACTTACATAGGAAGGACTCGGTAGAGAAGCTTCCAAAAGCTTTGTGGGCTTATATAACTACATGGAGAAGTACTACAGGACATACTCCCTATGAACTTGTTTATGGGAAGCATGTCTTACTTCCAATAGAGTTCCAAATCCAAACCTATAAAACAACAGTCTAGTTGGATCTTGACTTATTAGAAGCACAAAAGAAAAGGATGGGACAACTCAATGAGCTTAATGAAATAAGACAAGAATCCCTACAGAAGACTAGCCTAGTTCAATAATAGAGATCTAGATGGCATGATAAGTACATTAAAGAAAGGAAATTTCATCTAGGAGATTTGGCATTACTCTTCAACTCAAAGTTCAAAAATTTCCAAGGAAAATTCCAAACTCACTGGCTTGGACCTTATGAAGTTGAAAATGTCTTTGACAATGGTGCAGTTAGAATCAGGACTATTGATGAAGAGAAAATTCATCTTTTAGTGAATGGACATTGACTTAGACTTTATCAGAAGCCATTGAAAAAAGAAGAATTTGTCAAAATTTTCCAAGACAATTTAGAATTGAAGATGGTTGAGAAGAATTCTTCTTTTCCACCTTAGGAATTTTTTTTTCTCTATAATATATATATATATATATATATATATAATAAAAAAAATAATGTATAAACATGAAAACCAACATGTTGTTGGCATGCTTATACAAAAAATTTAAAGTGAAAACCAACTCTTGTTGGCACCTTAAATTTTCTCTCTTTACCATTTCTTCCTAAAAAAATGTATTCCTTTTTCCTAAGTATCCCTTTCTTGAAAAAAAAATTCTCTCAACTACAGAATTAGTGACTTTTTGCACCTCAGACAATTTTCTGCAACTCTAATAATATTTCTATAGCCAATTTCACAAGAACACTTGGTGGCTCAAGTTGAAGAATAAATGACTTCTTTTAAGTGAAAATTACTTGTAGAAGATATCAAAGGACAAATAAAGGTTAGCAAATCAGTTGAAGGTATGTAATACTTTAATTTTATAATAAGGGATAATATATTGCATATATGAATTATGTGGACATAGCACTAACAAAATAAAATGAAATCATTACAAATCATGGGTGATATCCTCTTGTCAAATCCATCATAGTCCACCATTTTTAATTCCTGTCTCGTCCTCATTTCGAAACCATCGATTTAATCACCAAATCATTGAATTGAATGTGTCCCAACAACTAACTCATTTCCACAAGCCTTCATATAATTCACTCATTCTCTCATTTCTCTAAATTCATATAGCCTCTCCATCTCTCTCCATCATAGAACGAAACCCTAACAACAACATTCTTCCCTGTCAAGTAAATAGCTCTTGAGACAAAGCATCTTTCACCATGGGCGTTATTGTCTGAATAGAACCAACAAGAAAGAAGTTTTTGGAAGGATACCCTCAGACCAATGAACTGTTGCAGAAAGTACAGTGGTTAAAATTCATAGAAAAATTTGATGGTTTCCACAGGGAGGTAACGAAGACTTTTGCACATTATTTTTATGGAACGAAGGTTGAAATAGGTGATGTAAAGTTCGCCATAACAGAGTCCCTAATTTCAAAAGCTACCGAATTTCCTAGAAGTAGATGAAAGTGGTTCAAAAATAGGGGAATCGAAGGGGAAGTTTGGAAACTTTTCTTGAAAAATCCAAACATGGACACTACCATCTTCAGAAAAGGTATTCCTAGTTCAGCCCTTAAGAGTAAATGGAGAAATTTTCTCCTTGTACTTCAAAAAATTATTACCTGCGGAGGTCGATTTGGATGCATGTTTTTCTACCACATTAGGATAATGATGAATTTCCTTGAAGAACATCAAATAAATCTCCCATACTTCCTCTTGCATAGCCTTAAGAAAATGTCAATGAATGTTCAAAAGAAAATTCAATTTATAGATAATACAATGTACCATCATGGATTGATAAAAATCTTGATTGAGTTTCACCTTCAGAGTATAGGTGACAATTGGGAAGACTTTCTAGTAAGAAATCATTTTGAAAAGAAAATTCCTGAACAGTCAAGTGGTAGTAAAACCCTCAGAGGAAGGAAGATAAAATGAAACAGTAAAAGAACAGGAACCCCAGTCCCAATATGAATTATCATAGGATGAACTACCCATTGTAGATATTTTGCAGAAAGTGAAAAAGGGAATCTTAGAAGAAAGAAAGTCGACAAGAAAACATAAATTTTATCCCAAACCAAGATCCTTCCTCAGAAAGAAAATTCAAAAGCTAAAGAGAAGAAAACTCAGGGATATCCAACTCTAGGTTTAAGAAGAAGTACCAGATTGAATGCAGTACAAAAAGCAGTTTCAGGAGTTGTAGAATATATCGATATTGAGTCAAAAGAGCAAACTGAAGATCTTGAGGACTCTCCAGGAAAATCACTAAGACTGTCACCAAGGGTGTCACCACCCCCCTTCAGTTCACCTCCAAGAAGTCCAGTACACAGTCCAGGTGTTGATCCTCAAGAAATTTATGATTACATAGAATCATTAGAGAGAAAGGAAGCAACAACTAAAGGGTCAATCCAAAGTCCAGGAGAAAGAAGTAATCAATTTAATGAGCCACATGAACCTTCAGCATCTAATGTTTTAAAGCAAGAAATCTTTGAGCTAGAGACATTAAACAGATACCTCAAAAATGAAAATCAAACATTGAAGGCACAGAAGGGAATTAAAAATGCCAGAAGTGACAACCTTATTCTTCACTTAAGTCTATGGTACAAAAAGAACAAGAAGTTGAAGAAAGAAAACAGGGCAATGCAAAGAGAAATTGTCAACCTAAAGTATAAAATCCTCATGAAGAAACCAAGAATGGCAGTGGCTGCCAAAAAGAAGAAGAAAGTGAATCCTGAATATAATAGAAAGAATGTACAGAAGAATGAATCATAATGTTGAGTTGTATGAGGACATACAAAACCTCCAGTGTGGGGGAATGTGGAGTCCAAGAACCTCTTTACCTTGAAACCATTTTTGCTCATCTTTCCTCCTTTTTCCTATCCCTATCATCTAAATAAATGCAATAAATATGAGCTTTTGTTAAGGTAAGCACTTACATGTCCTCTTTTTCATATTTTGTCCATATACCTTATTGCTTTATTAAAGTTTGCATTCAGCTACGGAATTGACTTGATTCTGCAGCTAATCCAAAGATCTGTAGCTACTTATGTTGTTGATAGGGTTCAAGTGCGCCAACTCAGCAAAGGAGTATACGGGTAGATGAAGAATGATCCCCTCATGGATTTATTCATGTTTACTCAAACCAATCCATCAAGAAAATCGCATTGCAACGTGGTCAACCATGACAGTCAACTGCAAGATAATATGCTGGAACAGAGTCCGAGTTTCACGAAATATTACTGATTTGTTTTTCCAAATAGAAAATCAATTATTAAGTGATATGATTTGGTTTGATAAGGATTGTAATGAAGATACATAGGCTTGAATTTATCGTGTTGTTAATTAAGAAAATGTTATAAGGACAATGGTCGCTTTGTGTTTTGGTGCGTGCCGATGTATGTAATTTTGAAGGCATCCTGTTAAAACTATTTTCCAATTTATAAATATTGGTTCATACATTTCATGTTGCACTGATTAAAGTTTTTCACTATCTCGTGGAGGGCCCTTGCATGCAAATAAGGTCTTTGACTCATTGCAAATAGATTTTCTTTGGTTTCTTAGAATTAAATTATGGATGATCTATTTTATGTTTTACGATGTAGTCCAATGGAGTGCGCGATTAAATTGACATATGCATCAGTAATTTCATTTGCTTTATACCAAGCATAACTTGATCATTTCATTTGATTTCTACCTAGTATAATTCAGTCATTTCATTTCAAAGTTTGTTTATTTCATAGCTTATCAATCTCGTTCTTGTTTTTACTTTTGCATTGAGTGAAGTTGCAACAGTTAGGAGTGATCGTCTTTTCTTAGCAATTGAATTCAAGTATCTTTCATTTCCCAATTCAATAAAGTAGATCGCCTTTATATCATTTTATGCTTTCATAGTTAGTCTAGTTTGGCTACAGCATAAAAATCCAAACATAATAAGAAACGATCTAACCAAGTAGAGTTAGGATCACTATTCATCCATCCCTGATCCAGATTTAAATAGGAACGCAAAAAATTACAGAGATAATCATAAATAAAGAGATGCAATAGAAATAATACTTCATTCCATTTATGTAAAATACTGAAATATGCTTACAAACAGGAATGGAAATAAACCAGCTTGGGTGATGGTAGCTTATCTCTCATGAGAGATGTGGCGGCTACATCCCTCTGAACTGTGTTACAATGAGGTTCAAGGGCCTTTTTATTATTGAACAATAAGAGTAAACCCTAAACAACCAAAACCCTAACTCGAGGAGATGTAACACCAAGAGTTTGTGGGCCCCGTTGGGGTTAGTTGGATAGCCAACTTCCCAGGGTCGTGACTTGGTCATATTATCTCCGTTTGACGCGCATGATACCCCGTTGGAAAGATCTCTATGAGGAATACAACGGAAAAAATGATTTTATTGCCATATTGCTGGTGGTAGATTTCCAAAAAAACGTCGTTTAGGGCCTCAAAACGGCTTCGAAAGTTTAGGACTCGAAAAATTGCTAAAAATAGTAAATTGTGTGATAATTAAGGAAACTGAAAAATTGAAAGAAACAATGGTGGGGGTCCAAGTGGAATTAGCGGATGGCCACCAATATCCACCTATATCATTTCTCCCCCCTTAGGAAGCAATGTTCCCCATTACATTGAGTGCCTCCATGAGATGGGGAAACTTTTGCTGAACTTGGTCCCTCGTGAGGTGCTCTGCAATTTCTGATCTGTCCAGTAATGGTGGGAAGCATGGTCGAGGGTAGTCCACATTGAACACTCAGTGCAAGACAAGGACTATGGGAACGTCGAGCTCCAACGCATTGTTTCCCACATCTTTGTTACTAGTGTAAGGACCGTATCTGAGTGGTCTAAGCTTCCAATGGGCTTTGGTAAGGCATTATTTCTGCAAATGCAACCAAACTTTGTTGCCCACCTGAAACTTGTGTGACATCGGATGTTGATCATGTCGCTGCTTGTACTTGGAATTTTATAGAATGGAGTGGAAATATATTAGCCCATTGGGTAGAGGTGCTCCGGGAGACAGATCGAACGAATGCTTGACCTGATAGTGTAACGGCACCCCTGTTGGTGACGAGAAGATGTCCCTGTATCCTTTCATGATCGTATCCACCTACTTTGGCTGCGTGCAGGAACCCTTCTCAGGGGCCATGGATGTGGCTATGATCTTCCCCTTACTTTGAGAGCGAACCAGAAAGAAAATAAATTTCCTAGTCTGGGAGATGATTTTACTGCCTTTCTTATTAAAGATCAAAGAAGTGGCAGTAGGTGGGGCTACCTCTGGTATCCTGTATAACGTATTACACAAAGAAATAATAACAACACAATGCCTTGACTCATACACAGCATGTTACTTCCACAATTATGGTTGGCTTAATAATACATCACAAACATCCAGAGGTGCAACATCACACAATAACTCATCTGTGAAGGGATTGATGTTGTAGGGAAGGCGGCACTGTTGGGGACTTGGAGATATTGTCCTTGGTGAAGCCACCAGATACTGTACGGATGTGGGTGTGGTATGGTCGGTAGTCCCAACCGCTTCATGACCTCTACTGAAATGAGGTTCTTTTGGCTCCCACTATCAACAATGAATTGCAGCGGTGAACCCTTCCCCCACACCTATGAGTGGAAAAGACGCTCCCCCTCCTTTGGATCTTCAGGCTCATTCTTCTATATCTTGGCGGTGGCAACAGTGGCACTGGGCTCCGCGTCAATGATTTGCTTCCCTTTTTCATTTCTCTTGTCGGGTTTTGACTCAGGGTCGGAACATGCATCTGATTCTAAAGCCTTCAACTCAGCCACCAATGACTACATTAGGGGACTTTTGAGGTCTAAAATGGGCCTCCTAAGGAATTTATAAAATAATAGTGGAAATAATAAAATAAGATTAGATTACATCATCAAATTTTAGAGGGAAAAATGACAAAACTATATTTTCAACTCATATTTTCAACTCATCTCCCTATGGGTTTACTCAAATTTCGAGCAGAAACACTTTTTGGATGCAAAATTTGATTCCTCATCCAAGGAGCACCCATATTGCATACTTTTGATGGACCCTTCTACATGAAAAACGTGATTGCAATCACATTTTTCATGTATTTCTCATTTTTCGTGATTAGGGTCCATCAACAGTATGCAACCTGGGCACTCCTTGGATGATGAATTAAATTTTGCATCCAATTAGTGCTCCTGCTCGAAATTTGAGTAAAAACTTAGGGAGATAACTTGAAAATACGCGTTGAAAAAGTAGTTTTATTATTTTATTATTTTTTAATCTTTGTACTTTTTTACTCCAAAAATGGTGAATCATCCCCCATGGTTGACATCGTCATCTTGAATCCTATTGGTCCTTATAAAGTTTATTTTTGTTGTACTTTTTTCTTAGGAGGCCCATTTTAGACCTCAAAATTCCCCTAATGGCTTGGTCCGACACTCACTTGTATTGTGAGTGGGTCTCTTATGGAACTCACACCACTTTCCTTTGTCCTTCTTTGACTTCGTGGTGTTGTTCTTTTCTTATGGCTTCAACGGGTTGTCTTGGGTCACCCCGCCTTGGCTTTGTCTTTTGTTCTTCGAATTCATAGCTCCAAAGTCTCGCTTCTTTTGTTTAAACTTCTGCTCGATCTTGACAGCGTATCGGTATGTCGTGCCAAGTGAGGAGATGTCCAAGAACTCCATCTCGTCTTGGATGTATCTATGTAGGCAACCGCGGTACCTGAGTACCAAATGTTTCTTATAATAATTGATACCCAACTTCGTGTGAAGGGTATGAAAAACATTGGTAAACTCCGACACATCTTGGTCCCTTCCTTGCCGCAACGTGGTCCACTTTATGTATTTTTCCTCGTAGCTCCCGACAGGGTAGTACTGTGCCTTGATGGCATCCCGGAATGAATTCCAAGAGGGAGTGGCTGAAAGCAGTGAATTCGTACTTTCAGCCTTCTGCTCGCAGTAGGTTTCCCACCAGTCCTTCACGCGGGGGCCGCTTTGAGAAGAGTGAAACTAATCTTTTCCCGGCTGGAAAAATCATGAACAAAAAAATACCCTTCTAGCATATTTAACCATTTATCTACGACATCTACATCTATTTGACCCGCAAATATGGTGATTTCAAAATTAACTTCTACCTTAAAGGGTGTGGCGTTTCTATAGTAGCTATTAGATGTGTTGCCCCTGGGTAGCCGACGAAGGATTTGAGCAAAGTTGTCCATCATTGCGTTCCTTTGTTGCTCGAGGGCTTCTTCGAGAAATATTTTGATAGGATCTCCTGCACCCTCATCTTTCTTTTCATCCGCCATGGGAGGTCGTCGAGATTTGTGAGGCTAGTCTTGCAAATGTTCAACTAGTTCAAGCCCTAACTCCTTATATCTCGACATCGTTGGGGACATGAAAGAAAAATAGAGAAAGAGCAGACCACTCTGATAGCACTAATTATGATTTAAATAGGAACGCAACAAATTACAAAGATAACCATAAATACAGAGATGCAACAGAAATAATACTTCATTTCATTAATGTAAAATACTAAAATATGCTTATAAACAGGAATGGAAATAAACCAACTCAGGCGATCATAGATTATCTCTAAGGAGAGATGTGGTGGCAACATGCCTTTGAACTACGTTACAATGAGGCTCAAGGGCCTTTTTATTATTGAAAAATAAGAGGAAACTTTAAACAACCAAAACCCTAACCCGAGGAGATGTAACACCAAGAGTTCATGGGCCCCATTGGGGTTAGTTGGACAACCAACTTCTTGGGGTCGTGACTTGGTCATATTATCTCTGTTTGATGTGCATGATACCCCATTGGAAAGATCTCTCCGAGGAATACAATGGAAAACATGATTTTATTATTATATCATTAGCGGTAGATTTCCAAAAAAATGTCATTTAGGGCCTCAAAATGACTCCAAAAGTTTAGGACGTGAAAAACTGTTAAAAATAGTAAATTGTGCTATAATTAAGGAAACTGAAAAACTGAAATAAACAATTGTGGGGATCCTAGTGGAATTGGCAAGAGGCCACCAATATCCACCTGGATCATTCCTCCCCCCTTAGGAAGAAATGGTCCCCAATGTGTTGAGTGCCTCCATGAGATGGGGAAATGTTTGCTAAACTTGGTCCCTAGTGAGTTGTTCTACAATTTCTAATGTGTCCAGAAATGGTGGGAAGCATGGTCGAGGGTGGTCCACATTGAATAGTCGGTGAAAGCCAAGGAATGGGGGAATGCTGAGCTCCAAAGCATTGTTTCCCACATGTTTGTTATTGGTGTAAGGACCATATCGGAGTGGTCTGAGCTTTCGATGGGCTCTAGTAATGCATTATTTCTAAAAATGCAGCCAAAATTTGTCGCCCCCCTGATACTTGTGTGACACCGAATGTTAATCATGTCGCTGCTTGTACTTGGAATTTTCCATAATGGAGTGGCAATATATCGGTCCTTTGGGTAGAGGTGCTCCGGGAGTCAGATCGAACGAATGCTTGACCTGACAATGTAACGGTACCCTTATCGGTGAGGAGAATATGGAACTCGCACCACTTTCCTATGTCCTTCTTTGACTTCATGGTGTTGTTATTTTCTTGCGGCTTCGATAGGTTGTCTTGGGTCACCCCGCCTTGGCTTTGTCCTTTGTTCTTCGGATTCACAGATCCAAAGTCTCACTTCTTTTGTTTAAACTTCTGCTCAATCTTGACAGCGTATCGGTATGTCATTCCAAGCAAGGAGATGTCCAGGAACTCTATCTCGTCTTGGATGTATCTATGTAGGTAGCCACGATACTTGAGTACCAAATGTTTCTCAGAATCCTTGATACCCAACTTCGTGTGAAGGGTAAGAAATACATTGGTAATCTCTGGCACATCTTGGTCCCTTCCCTGCCGTAGCATGGTCCACTTTATGTATTTCTCATCATAGCTACCGACAGGGTAGTACTTCTCCTTGATGGCGTCCCAGAATGAATTCCAAGTGGGAGTGGCTTAAAACAGTGAGTTGGTACTTTCATCCTTCTACTTGTAGTAGGTTTCCCACCAACCCTTGACATGGGGGCTGCTTTGAGAAGAGCGAAAGTAATCTTTTCCCGGCTGGAAAAATCATGAATAGAAAAATAACGTTCTAATGACATCTACATATATCTGACCCTCGAATATGGGGATTTCAAAGTTAACTTGTAACTTAAAGGATGTGGTGTTTCTAGAGTAGCTATTAGATGCGTCACCCCTGGGTAGCCGCTGAAGGATCTGGGAAAATTTTTCCATCATTGCGTTCCTTTGTTGCTCGAGGGATTCCTTGAGTAATACTTTGATAGGATCTCCTGGCCCCTCGTCTTTATTTTCATCCGCCATGGGAGGCCGTCGAGAATTGTGAGGCTGGTCTTGCAAAGGTTCGACTAGTTCAAGCCCTAACTCCTTTTATGTCGACCTCGTTGGGGACATGCAAAGAAAAATAGAGAGAGAAGACCGCTCTGATACCATAAATACAACAACAACAAATTACAGAGATAACCATAAATACAAAGATGCAACATAAATAATACTTCATTTCATTAATGTAAAATACTTAAATTTCTTAGAAACAGGAATGGAAATAAACCAACTCGGGTGATGGTAGCTTAGCTCTAAGGAGAGATGTGGCAGCTACATGTCTCTAAACTACATTAAAATGAGGCTCAAAGGCCTTTTTATTATTGAAAAATAAGAGCAAACCCTAAACAACCAAAACCCTAACACGAGGAAATGTGACACCAAGATTTTATGGGCCCCATTGGGGTTAGTTGGACAACCAACTTCCTGGGGTCATGACTTGGTCATATTATCTCCGTTTGACGTGCATGATAGCCTATTGGAAATATCTCTCTCGAGGAATATGACCGAAAATATGATTTATTGAGAAAATAGCTAGCGGTAGATTTCCAAAAAAACGTCATTTAGGGCCTCAAAATAGCTCCGGAAGTTTAGGACCCGAAAAACTGCTAAAAATATTAAATTGTGCTATAATTAAGGAAATTCAAAAACTGAAAGAAACAATGGTGGGGGTCCAAGTGGAATTGGTGGGTGGCCACCAATATCCACTTTGATCATTCCTCCCCCCTTAGGAAGCAATGGTCCCCATTTCGTTGAGTGCCTCCATGAGATGGGGAAACTTTTGTTGGACTTGGTCCCCGGTGAGATGTTCTACAATTTCTGATGTGTCTAGTAATGGTGGGAAGCATGGTCAAGGACGGTCCACATTGAACACTCGGTGCAAGCCAAGGAATGGGGGAATGTTAAGCTACAAAGCATTGTTTCCCACATCTTTGTTACTAGTGTAAGGACCATATCGGAGTGGTCTCAGCTTCCGATGGGCTCTGGTAAGGCATTATTTATTCAATTGCAACCAAACTTTGTCACCCACCTGAATGTTGTGTGACACTAGATGTTGATCATGTCGCTACTTGTACTTGGAATTTTCTAGAATGGAGCGACAATATATTGGCCCATTGGGTAGAGGGCTCCGGGAGTCAGATCAAATAAATGCTTGACCTAACAGTGTAACAGTACCCCTATCGGTGAGGAGAAGATGTCCCTATATCCTTTAATGATCGTATCCACCTACTTCGGCTCCGTGGAGGAACCCTTCACGAGGGCCATGTATGTGGCTACAATCTTCCCCTTACTTTAAGAGTGAACCAGAAAGAAAATAAACTTCCTAGTCTGGGAGATGATCTTACTGCCCCTCTTAGCATAGATCAAAGAAGTGGCAGTAGGTGGGGCTACCTCTGGTATCCTGTATAATGTATTACACAAAGAAATAATAACAATGTGAGGCCTTGACTCATACACAGCATGTCACTTCCACAAGTATGGTTGGCCTAATAATACATCACAAACATCCAGAGGTGCAACATCACATAATACCTCATCTGTGAAGGGCTTGATGTTGTAGGGAAGGCAACACTACTGACGAACTCGGAGATCTCATCCTTGGTGAAGCCACCCGATACTGTATGGCTGTGGGTGTGGTATAGTCGGTAGTCCCAATCGCTTCATGATGTCTATTGAAATCAAGTTCTTTTGGCTCCCACTGTCAACATTGAATTGGAGCGGCGAACCCTTCACCCACATCTGTGAGTGGAAAAGACGCTCCCGCTCCTCTGGATCTTTGTGCTCATTCTTCTGGATCTTGGTGGTGGCAAAAATGGCAATGGGCTCCACGTCAATGATCTTCTTCCCATTGGCATTCCTCTTGTCAAGTTTTGACTCAGGGTCGGAACATGCATCTGATTTTGAAGCCTTCAACTCGGCCACCAGTGACTGCTTGGTCCGACACTCACTTGTGTTGTGAGTGGGGCTCTTATGGAACTCACATCACTTTCCTATGTCCTTCTTTGATTTCGTGGTGTTGTTATTTTCTTGCGGCTTCGACAGTTTGTCTTGGGTCACCCCGCCTTGGCTTTGTCCTTTGTTCTTCGGATTCAGAGATCCAAAGTCTCGCTTATTTTCTTTAAACTTGTGCTCGATCTTGACAGCGTATCGGTATGTCGTACTAAGCGAGGATATGTCCAGGAACTCCATCTCGTCCTGGATGTATCTATGTAGGCCATCGCAGTACTTGAGTACCAAATGTTTCTCAGAATCCTTGATACCCATGTTTGTGCAAAGGGTATGAAAAAAATTGGTAAACTTCGAAACTTCTTGGTCCCTTCCTTGCCGCAGCCTGGTCCACTTTATATATTTGTCCTCGTAGCTCCTAACAAGGTAGTACTACTCCTTGATGGCATCCTGGAATGAATTCCAAGTGGGAGCGGCTGAAAACAGTGAGCTCGTACTTTCATCCTTCTGCTCGTAGTAGGTTTCCCACCAGTCCTTGATGTGGGGGGCTGCTTTGAGAAGAGTGAAAGTAATCTTTTCTCAACTGGAAAAATCATGAATAGAAAAATACCCTTCTAGAAAATTTAACCATTTATCTATGACATCTGCATCTATCTGACCCTCGAATATGGGGATTTCAAATTAAACTTTTACCTTAAAGGGTGTGGTGTTTCTAGAGTAGCTATTAGATGTGTCGCCCCTGGGTAGCCGCTGAAGGCTTTGGGAAAAGTTGTCCATCATTGCATTCCTTTGTCACTCAAGGGATTCTTCCAACAATATTTTGATGGGATCTCCTACCCCCTCATCTTTATTTTCATCCGTCATGGGAGGCTGTTGAGATTTGTGAGATTGGTGTTGCAAAGGTTCGGCCAGTTCAAGCCCTAATTCCTTATTTCTCGACCCCGTTGGGATGTGCAAAGAAAAACATAGAAAGAGCAGACCACTCTGATACCACTGATCCAGATTTAAATATGAATGCAACAAATTACAGAGATAACCATAAATATAGAGATGCAGTAGAAATAATACTTCATTTCATTAATGTAAAATATTGAAATATGCTTACAAACAAGAATGGAAATAAACCAGCTCGGGCGATGGTAGCTTATCTCTAAGGAGAGATGTGGCGGCTACATGCCTCTGAACTATGTTACTATGAGGCTTAAGGTCCTTTCTATTATTGAACAATAAGATCAAACCTTAAACGACCAAAACCCTAACTCGAGGAGATGTAACACTAAGAGTTTCTGGGCCCCATTGGGGTTAGTTGGACAACCAACATCCTGGTGTCGTGACTTGGTCATATTATCTCCATTTGATGCGCATGATACCCCATTGGAAAGATCTCTCCGAGGACTACAGTGAAAAAATATGATTTAATTAACATATCGCTAGTAGTAGATTTCCAAAAAAGCGTCGTGTAGGGTCTCAAAACGACTCCAGAAGTTTAGGACCCGAAAAACTGCTAAAAATAGTAAATTGTGCTATAATTAAGGAAACTGAAAAATTGAAAGAAACAATGGTGGGGGTCCAAGTGGAATTGGTGGGTGCCCACCAATATCCACCTGGATCAATCTCACAAGTTCGATTTAATTAAGATTAATTTTAGAATAACTAGCTACCAAATCTCAAGGATAATATTCTAATATATAGAGTAACATCATCTCTATACTTATTCTATATTTAGACATTAACCATAACTTAAACACCTTAACAACTTAAATAACTTCTAGCATATACAGTGCACTTGTACTTCATCAGTCTACCTGCCATGGTCGATAATTTATGTTTACAATTTAAGAACATTAAATTCACTAAACAACAAGGGAGGCGATAGTAGATATTGTAGAATTATATTCTTCACTAGGTGGCACCTTCATCAGAGTGTTTTGCAGAGAGAAGCCTCTGCATGTCTTACCAAGGTATGCCACTAAAAAACTGATCATGCAAGAAGTATCATACCACCTTACTAGAGGGTTGTCATGACAACTGCATAGGAAGAATAAAGCACCATTGCTAGCTCTTCCTTTGTGGATCAGATTATACAAGATTAAGAGCTTGAAAGATGCAGATGTCGAGGCCAAGGACATAGTGAAATTCAAGTTTGGAACCAACTAATTTAATTTGTATGATCCCCATAATGTTTTCAAGGACCACTATTCAAGAGTTTACTTTCCATGGATCAACGCAAAATTTCATTGGCCAGAGGAGGACCCTTGGAGGTACTGCTACAATCCCTCCAGACTCAATGAGCCAGTCAATATAGCAAGAACTTGGAAGGTTGCTCTAAAGATAGCAGCAGCTCTGGAAAAAACATCAACAGTAGTAGAAGGTAGCAATCCAGTGCAGGACAAGGGAAAGAGGAAGATTTTTGACAATCAAGAGGGAGAGAAAAGTTGGAAAATGAAGGTTGATCATATCCTCGAGATGGAAGCTTTGGCTATGGAAGCAAAGAGGGAGTAGTGGATCAAGAGAGTAGAACTGAGGAAGAGATAAAAGTAGATGTTGTAGGAAGTAGAACTAAAGTCGAAGGAGACAGAGAAGAAGTTGAAGGAAGAACAAGAGTTGAGGAGGATAGAACGAGAAGAGATGCAGAAGTAGGAAGAAGAAAAAAGGCAAGGTGTGATGACGAAGGAAACAACACCGATACAGGTTGAAGAGTTGGAACAACTAGTAGCAGAGGAGGAAGGTGAGCAAATGTAGGATCAAGAGATTACTCAACAAATTGAGTAATTGATTGAAGTGACACACATGGAGTTGGAACGGGAACCATAGAATAAAGATGTTGACCTAATGTCGAGAGCACCATACGTCATCCTTCAGTGTCCACCACCTCCAATAGTAGAGCTAGTCCCGAGCGAGAAAGGAGATGTCATTCTCCTTGATGATGATCCGGTCATGTATGTGTACAATATATCATTCGATGATTTCCATAAGAGGATTGTACAAGCACAAATAAATCACTTTCTAGATGATCACACATCACATGCATTCATTAAGGAAAGGGTGATAGTGTTGGACACCAGGAAGCATCCAACTTCCATTGCCAAAGCCATCTTGGCCTATGTGAGTAACAAGCTCAAATGTTAAGTATCTGATGCCCGAGAATGAACAACTATCAAATAACTTGCATGCTGCCATGAAAGAGGAAAAACAACTTTGAGCAATAGTGCAAAATGCAGTTTCAACATTGGGGGAGATGAGGACAACGATACTTGCTAAAGTATCATCACTTTGAGAAACCATGTGAAAGTTCTATGACAGATTTGTCACCGTATATAAATAAGTTTTCAACTTGCATGGTCTACAACAGTGGAGCAAATAATTTGTTAAAACTCTAAAAAACATACATTCTATCATCTGTTAGGATGGGGTTCCTTGGGGTCAAATTTTGTAAATTTTTTTGTAAATATTGTAAAATCTTCGAATTTTGAGGAGCGGAGAGAGAGTAGCACAGGTCTATAGGAGTCAAAGGGGATTTAGGAAGGTCAAATCCCCTTAGTTTGTTAAGATTCAAGTTGTTTTGTGACCTGCCCATGCTTTGCGGACCATGGTATTTTAATGAATAACAATATAAAAAGGAGTTATAGAAGAGTCATAGGAAGATAACGAAGAACATAGAAGGGAAAGTTTTGAGTCTATTTTGTCTATTTTGTACTTGGGCAAAGGGGAAGACTCCTACAGCTATTTGTGCAGAGACCTTGGTAAGTCTACAACTGGGTGTGCGGGCCCCTGCAGCTATGTGCACAGGGTTGGAAGAGTCTGTATTTGAAGATCTAAGCATAATAAATGTTGTTCTGAAGAATTATTTTCGTATCTGCGTATTATTGTTTACCTCTAAATTTATTGTATGTTTTGATCTTTCAAATGAAATTAATTATGAAAAGTACTTAATAGATGCACAAAGAAGTAGATTTGTTTATTTACATGATGTTATGAATGTTTGGCAGAATTGGTGAAGGGCTTAGATTTGCTAACTGTTAGTTGTTGTAATTTTCGGGTTTTAGGGGTTAGGGTTCATGGAGGTCGGGATAAAGCCCTAAAGTTTAACAGAAACACATCACATAGTCCTTTGGATGTAGAAACCTAGTTCTAGCATCCCCCAATACTGCCTCAGGTGAGACTGTAGCCTGCGTTACGCGGGTTGTTGCCGAAAGGGCTGGTAGTGTAGGGTTTTGTTGGTTAGTGCAACTAACTCTAAACCTAGGTCCAAGCCCCCTCAAGCCAACAAATGGTTCCATTGCTGGGACCGAGATCTATTTGAGCAACGTGTGATGTGGCATAAGTGGATATCGACTAAGAAGCAGATCAAAAAGTGGGTAAATCAGAAGCTGCATGAGTTTTCAGCCCAAGAAAAAAGGAATCCATGCATGTCGAAAGAAGAGTGGTTGCAGAGATACCTGTATACAGAAGAACACAAGGTTTTCTTCTGCACTTTTCTATGCGAATTATATGAGTGGTTAGCTAAATTGGTGGATGGTCAAGGCACTTGGAAGTTGGATAACCCTATTGTGTGGACTCCAGAGTTAGTGAGGCACCTAGAAGGTTTAGAAAGCAAGATCGTGAAGGTTGTCAATTATTGGGTCAATAATATCTTGGGTGGATTTATTATTGAGTTCATGATTGACACGTCTATCAATTATAGCAAAGCTGAACGTCAATTTTTCAAAGGACCAAGAGGTAAGTATCTGAAGTCTCTGAAAACTTGGACTAAAATGCTATTGTGTGAGAAATAGTTAATGCCATTAAATTGACGTTCAGACAAGACTTGATGGGAGCTACACGAAGTGGGAGACCATTTAGAAGGGATCTAGATTCAAGTGTCGAGTACAGTCCTTTGTTGGGAGCGTCTGATAGCGATGAATAAAGTAATAGTCTGAAGACCACTCAAGGTGTGCCATAGACGATAGATCAGGGTATTGTGAGAATACCACATCCTTCCACTCCACCTCTGTCATCACCTCCACCTAACACACCTACACCGCTCCACCTCCACCTCCGCTATTCAACATGGTGAATACTATGAAGATGCATATATTCAAGGGTTTCGGGATAAAAGACCATGAACAATTTTAGTTTGTGGCAGATGTTGTGTGGAAATCACAACAGATAACGGATGATGATCTAAAGAAAGCACAGTTGGTCACAATATTCAAGATATGACATTGAGTTGGTATATTAAGTATAGTATGATTCATCCAATTGCATCATTGAAATATATGAAAGATGTGTTGAATAATGAATTCAAGAAGCCTAAGTCACAAACCCAGTCTGTAACTGAGGTCAAAGAAATTACGATGAAGGTGAATGAATCTGAATGGGATTTTGATCAAAGGTTGAAATGTCTGCTATAATAGGCTAACCTATAGATCTCGGATGAGCCACATAAGGATTGGTATATTCCTTCATTGATACCTCATTTGAGATTATCATTATCACAACATAAGCTTGGAACATAGGCTGAAGCACTGGAGATTGCTATGAAGTTAGAGGCCTTGCCTATCCAGGATAAGAATCTTGAAGTGCAACAGATTCAATAGCAGTTGGCTAGCCTAAATATGGAGTTGCAGGATCTCAAAAAGCGAAAAGAGGTCCAAAATGAGACCTGCATGGAAGTATGGTGCTTAAAGTGCAAAGGCCATGGTCACAGCAAGGATCATTACCCGGTGTATCATAATTATCTAAGTAGTGGAGGTCCTATCCCCATGAAGCCGAAAAATACTGCTGGGTTGAGCACCAATGTGGTTCCTTGGTGTGCTATCTGCCAAATAATAGGAAGACATTTTGACAAAAAATTTCCATTTGTTACAGAAGTTTGTATAAACTCCCCAACAACTGGTTTGCAATTTTTGTAAGTCTGTAGGCCATGATGGGCACAATTGTTGAAGCTATGAGCTAATGATGGAAAAAACTCTGACATATAGGGTACATAGGGAGGCACGTCCCGAATAGGATCAAGGCACAACTGCATCGCACAAAGGATTACAAGGACGAGGAAGAGGACAAGGGGGAGGAGCTGGGAGAGGTCACATACATATTATTTGTTACAATTGTGGAGAACCAGGCCACTTTGCGTGAGATTGTCAGAACCCGACACACCCCTATTATCAATATTGCCGACAGTTTGATCACGTTATTGAATATTGTCCCATGATGATCACAAATATGCAAGAAACGAAGACCTAGACCCAATAGCCTACTCAGAACATATAGATCATGAGATCAGAACCACGCGAAGATGGGCCCAGTGTTAATATAGTTACGCGAAAATACCCAGAAGAAAATATATGGGTGCATAAGGTTTTTGACAAGGATGTTGGATTTGATTTGCATAAGGAAAAGGAAACTTTTATGGAGGTGAAAAAGAGCTTTGCAGATTCAGGAGCTTCCACATCAAGTGCTCAGAGTAAATTAATGGAGAAGCCTGAAGAGATCATTGGTGCATAGGAAATGGATCCTTCAGTGTTGACGTCCTTCTTACAAACTTGCATGAAGCTCCTAAGGGACCAGAAATTAGTAGAGGGACTGCAAGAGTTCATAGACAACTATGCTGGAAAGAGTAAACCATTGCCTGAACATCGCGCAGTGCATAAGGTAGACAAAGGTGAGAAAAGGACTAGTCGAGAAATGAGATTGACTACAAAAAACCGGGAATTTGAAATGGAGTAGGTGATCCTTCATTTGGGATTTGATATGAATGTTTTTCCTAAACAGACCTAGGAAAGAATGGGAAAGTCAGTGATCCAATGGTCCCCACTCTAGCTACGATTGGTGAACAAACAAAATATTATTCCTATGGGATGCTTACATGGAGTAACTGTAGATATTGAAGGGGCACACGATATAGTTGATTTTGAAGTAATCAAAATAGTGGATGATAGTAATCCCTACCCAACGCTGCTTGGGATTGATTGGACATTTGATATGAACGCAGTCATCAACCTAAAGAAGCACAACATGGTGTTTGAGAAGAAGGAACTGAGAGTCATTGTTCCATTGGATCTGGCCAAGGGTGTGCGATATACTGAACCAATCTGAGATAACTATGAGGAGGATGATATTGAGTAGATCTATAAGCTTACTGCGTAGGATGAGGATTGGATCAACCCTATGGCGGATGCGCAAATTAATTGGGAAAAGGATAGCTCCTGCAACTTGGATTTAGATGAGGAGCTTGAATAATGGCAGAATAGATTGCATGAAGTATCAATGTTGCAATGCAAGAAGCTTAGTAAATCACTCCAGTGTATATCTACTGAGGTACGCAATTTATTGTATTATGATGGCTTAGAAGATGTAAATTTATTTCTGTATAAATTTGAAAGGGATGTACTGGAGGAGCATCAGTTCTAGGCATTGGACATTGTGCTAAGAGATATGCCTGCCAGATGGTGGGGTACACATAAGAATAGTTTTGCAAATTGGAAGGAGTACCGAAGGATGATGAAGTTGTGGTTTGGATATGCCAATACCCGCATTGCGGAAAAATATACAGGAAAGGATGATCCGCACGAGCATATGACTCGGTGGATGAAATCATGGGGAGAGGAACCAAAGCCTAAATGGATTAACTTATTCTGCCACACTTTGGATACTATTCCACTGAACTGGTATTTAGAAACAAAACCGTGACACAAAACTGTGGATTGGGACGTTCTGAAGGAAAGTTTTTTACTAACTTTCAATTTTGAGGATGGATTCAAATGTATTGATGAAGCATTACAAGAAATCAAGGCTGCAATATTCAGAATGCCTGTAGAACCTATCACATGGGTACAGCCAAACTTGAGTACACAGCTACGCCATGCGCTGGAATGCTATGTTACTACATAAGAAGGTGAGAAAGATCCCAGAAATATCAGTATCCCTGAGTTAGAGGGACAACACGAAGTCACTGGGCCTAAGGTAGAAATTCCTGACATCTCAAAACCATTGAAAAATAAGAAAGTGAACATTGGGTCGAAAGCACAGCCAAAGTTCACAAATATAGGTGATTACTGGGATGAGGACACAGTTGACAAAGTCGTGGAGTTATTATGGGAATATCAGGACTTGTTTCCAACAAAGTTCTCTAATATGAAGGGGATAGTAGGTGATTTGGGTGTTATGAATATCAATATGAATCCAGATGCTAAGCCGATGAAGCAACGCCCATACTGATTGAATCCTAAGTACAAATAAAAAGTGCACGAAGAATTGGATAAGATGCTTGCAGCAGGGATTATTGAGTCTGTAGAAGAAATGGACTGGGTTAGTCCTATGGTGGTTCAGGAGAAGAAGATTAAGGGAAAAATCTGGATGTGTGTAGATTTAAGGAAGTTTAACGATGCTTGTGTACATGATCCATTCCCTACTTCGTTCACAGATGAAGTCTTAGAAAACGTTGGAGGTTAAGAAGCGTACGTGTTTACAAATGGGTTCTCAGGGTATCACCAGATCGAGATCACGCTAGAAGATCGAAGTAAGACTACCATTTCTACATAATGGGGCTTTTTTCAGTATACCGTTATGCCCTTTAGACTTAAGAATGCCCCTTGCGATATTTTTTAGGGTGGTAGTCACAACTTTTAAAGAATTTATTCATAAGGTTTTGGAGGTTTACTTTGATGATTGGACGGTGTTTGGGCTAGTGAAAAGGCATGTTGCAAGTATTTTCCTAATGCTAGATACTTTTCGGAAGTATAAGATATCCCTTAATTTGAAGAAGGGTCTCTTTTGCATACCATATGGGATACACTTGGGCCACGTTGTTTGTAAGCAAGTGTTGATGGTGGACCCTGCCAAAATTGCAGTGATTGTCAATTTGGAGCCTTCAGGGAATGTAAAGCAGTTGCGTGCAACATTGGGCCATCCAAGATATTATAGGAAGTTCATCAAGGCATATGCACAGATCACTACACCCATGGAAAAGTTATTGAAGAAGGATGTGACATTTTCCTGGGATGATGATTGCCAAAAAAGCTTAAATATGTTGAAGGACAAGATGGTTACAACGCCTATTCTCGTGTTCCCTGATTGGAAGAATGAATTACAGGTACATGTAGATGCATCCTGCATACCATTAGTCTCATTGTTAACCCAACCAAGCGCAGGTGATATCGACCATCTGTTTTCATTTGCAAGAAGGAAGTTGTCTAAGGCAGAAAAAAATTATTCAACCACGGAGTGCGAAGGATTGGTGATGGTGTATGCGCTCCAAAAGTTCAGACATTATTTTTTGGGTGTGCACTGCAAAATTTACACAGACCATTTTGCTTTGAAGTACTTGGTCAACAAGCTTGTGTTGGGGGAGGGGAATTTGTAGGTGGTTACTACTCTTTCAGGAATATGAATTTGAGGTATTTGTGAAGTTAGGGAGATTAAATGCAGGACCGGATCACCTTTCAAGGATTGAGAATGGCGAAGAACCTACAAGTATTGATGAAGGATTTTCTGATGCAAAGCTCTTTGCTATGAATGTTGCAGATGAACATTTTACAAACATAATCCAATTCTTGTCTATGGGTACAACTCCTTAAGGGTATACAACACAGTAGAAGAAAAATTGGTGGTCAAGGCTGTGCATTTTTTTGTCATTGCAAGGCACTTATATAAAATGGGCTCAGATGAAGTTCTGTATGTTCCTAATTATCAACATATCGACGATGCTAGACTTGCCAACATGTCAGGGGATCTCCCCAATAAGAAGTCTGAACTAGACCTCAGACCGTTTGGTGTAGGAGTCCCAGCAGTGGGTCGTACAGTATTGCCTTGAACGTGGTTTCGCACAGAGGCAAGTAAGATGTCCTTGTTGGTAGCAAGGGTGTGACATATGAAGCAAGTCAAGGAAGGTGCATGAGCAGTTCTAACACACGGAGGATGAGGTGAGTGCACCCCTTGGAAACCTATGAAAGCATGTAGTTAAGAAGGGAACACACGAGAAAAGATGCATCACAACATGGAAGGAAAGTAAGCTAGCAATCCAAAGTGATGGTTAATACAACAACACATTTCAGTAATATTCATATATACATATACAAAAAATAGCTACACATGCATGTGTAAGAAAATAGATAGATATATCATTTAGAGTAAACAAGATAGCTGAAATACAATACGACATATGCATGAAACGTGTTGGCTCTGTTATATTAAGAAGTGTAAGTTCCAATCATACAATACAACCATGACCAACCACTAGTCCCGACTGCGGAATGTTACAGTCACTACTGCCTACTCCTCCAAAGAGATGTACTAGCTCTGCATAGTGGAGAAACCAAGGCTCGTTACAATACTATCCAAGCTCTCTCTAAGATACTCCTATCGGAAGCTTGGCTAACCAAAAGCCTTTACAATGAGTTATGAGGGACTATTTATAGCACAGGGTGGGGTGACCCTTGGCATTCCCCTTTTTTACCGTTCATCTATCCTCATGACTCTTCAACTACTCTATGATTGTTACATTCAACTATCAACACTTGAAATTCCACTTGACAAGACGTTACATACGATCTGCACATGTACCCATGTGAGACAAAATGGCTTGAGCAAGCCATGTAAGACATCCCTAACACTCGGATAGTTGTGGTGAGACCAACTCTTTGACATCCTTTTGATGGTCGATGGTGAAGAACTGATTCTAAGCTTGGTCGTCCGCAATGGTGTCCATGAGCTCAATGGTGACATCCTACTGAAAGTGAACTCTTGCCTCCATTGCATTCGGGTACACTAATATGGCTCCTCCATCCAAATCATCTGATAACATGTGCATGGTCATCCTGGGTGCGACCAGACTGGCAACATGTTGTTGCATAGTGCCTGCACTAATCTCCAATCATGTGTTGGTGGTCGTGCGCATCAACTTGTCGGAATACATGTTCAGCTTCAGTCCGACTTGCTTCTTGTCTTCGCCTCAGTGAGTGTGCCAAATGGGTGGGATCGCATGCGTGCACATAATGACATGCATGCTGCTGAATTACCTTGCATGTGATCAACAACACTTCTCACCTTGTTTGCTCCGTGCTAGCTATCGGGATGGATCTATAACTTGTAAAGGCTCAGTTTCATTAGTTTGTGCATGTTGTGCCCCTGTTGTACCTGTTTTTGCTACAAATCTTCTCTCACTTGTACAACTCTTGTTCTCCCTTGAGTTTCTACTTGATCACATCCAACTCCTTCTCTATTCCTTTCTCTGCCCTCGCACGATCATCTTGTCGTGCCATCACCTCATAGCCTCAATCTCCAAAGTTGCTTTCGTCATGAGTGGATCTACTTTGAACTTGCAGCTTTGCTTCACCACTATATTGTCAACAACCTTCCTATTGCACTCCCTGCATGCAGGTGTGTTTCCTTCTACTTTTGTTGATGGTGTTGCTTGCTGTGATGTCATTTCCATTCACCTTGATCTCATTTTCTATGAACAACTTGATGTCTTCGTGGATAGGCAAGTTCATAGACACTTGATTGACTACATCTCCAGTTATGCTCTTAATGGTGTCTTTAACTCTACTCTCCTGGAAACCATTGTACTTGTGCTGTGGGGAGGCGGATGATACCTATGATACCTAGAGACATAGAAACACTCATGGCAAGCAATCTATTAGTTGAAAACCAAAAAAAAAAACTTGAGGACTGACTTGCAATATACTTGTGTGATTGATCGTGAAGGTTCACAATTTCCGCCGGAAGGTCAGGAGACTAACTACCAAAACTGCACAAGGCATAGTTTGGACTATCAGGAGGCTGAGTTACTACTAAAAATGTGCAATGCATAGTCCAGCCTGGCTTGCTGAGGACTAAAACTATGCAATGTGCAATTTCAGTCAACAGTGACATGCAACCAGCAAACTACATCACGCAGTTTCTGGGGCCAAAAAGACACTACCTCCAAGAATTGTGCAATGCAAGCCTAGAGGTCAGTGTTGGGCTATACTTGTGCAATTTCTGGAGGGAAGAGAGAGCCTTCACTTCCGGAAATGCAGAGTGCTAGCTGGGAAAGGCACGGTTCGGGCCAAGGCAACCCAGACCGATCGACGGGTGACTGAAAACATTAGAAGTCTGAATGCATGATGAGATGAGTACAAACAAGAGTGAATGATCATAAATGCAAACAACAAATGTAAGATTCAAAAAAATGGAAAGCATGCACGTGTATGAAGCAAGTTGCTGCAACGACGACCATTCATGCAAAAATAGTGTCAGGCATGCAACAACAGTGAGATGCAAACAAAAACTGAAACGGTGCTTCTACAAGCTAACATACATCAAAATGATAGCAAGTGCTCACTAAAATCAAGCAAACAACACTCACACAAAGTGAAACATAAAAAGCGACAGAAACGCTGCACAAGACATGAAAAGCGAGCTTACCCCAAAACACCTAAGATGAATGTGCCGACGGCTCCTAGATGCAATGTCGGATGTCAGAGCTACAAGGTCGATGTGAGGAATGACCTCTGCAACATCTAGTTAATGAGTTTTGATAAAATCAAGGTTGTGGCATGCATGCCACAAATCTATGAAAAGCGATACTTGGCAGGAGGTTTTGGAAATGATCCTTGCATGTAACCTCTAGTTGCTAAAAATAAATCCCTGAATCAAGCGATGCCTTTGCATGCTTCCTTGGGAAAAATAGTTCATGCATGCAAATCAGTTTTGCTCGGTCTCGGAGGGAACCGGTCAACTTGAAGGCACATGCATCGGTCGATGAGCCTGGGATGAAAATCTTCAAAGTTTCTAGGCTGAGCATAAATAGTTGTCATAGAGGGATTGCACAATTTATGGGAGGAACAGGTGATTGTCTCCCAGGATTGCACAATTTATGGGAGGAACAGGTGATTGTCTCCCAGGATTGCACAATTTCTGGGTTGAGCAGCTGTCCTGGGTCAAACTGCGCAATTTTCTCAAGGAAGCTTATCTAACTGCATTGCGCAGTTTCTGAGCCCAGCAGGCTACCTAGCTAGATTTGCACAATTTCTACTACCTGCTGGGATGGTCGTCCCTAAGGGATTGTGAAATTTCCGGGAGTAGGAGGTCACTAATGCCCAGAATTGTGCAATTTCTAGGTTGAGAAGCTGTCATGGGATGAATTGCATAATTTTTTAGTGGAATAATGTCAAGAAGAATTGCACAATTCTGGAGCCTAGCTGGGTGTCCAACTGGGTTTGTGCAATTTCTAGAGGGAAGGTTGGTTCTCCTTTAGAATTGCAAAATTCCCAAAGGGAACTTCTCTAAGCAGCAACTGGCACCAAGTCTGGAAAGTAGCCTGTGAAGGAGGTAGAACAAACTTGCATCAACAGGTTGACAAGACTCTATGAAACAAATGAAGCTGATGTGCTTGATAGTGCAAGACATGCTGCTGAGGATGGTCGGTAGGGAGGCTCCAAAATGAAGCTAAGGAAAAATTTTGGAGGGTGGTTGTATCCACTACAACACTTGGCGACACATTGGTAGAACTCCAACTCTTTGAATGGACCTTGTTCGTGAAAAGCAAGTCTAACACCTCCAGAAGTATTGTTAATTCTCTGTTAATATTGGTTTCCACACTTGCTTGATTGTAAGATGTAGCATTTGCCAGGCTATTGGTTGGTTGACACACATTCCAAGTCAATCCCACAAAGTTGTTTCGATTGGGAATGAGGGGTATATTGGTGCACAAGTCATATGATATTCAGAGTTTTAGTTTCATCTCTGGTGTTGCTCCGCTGCCAGTAGGCTTAGACAATACATCGGTGGAGTCACGCAGGAACACAAGTATTGCTCCGCTACTAGCGAGCCTCGTCAGTACCCTGACAGATTTACTTGCATCGTCTCTCTGTGCAGGAAGCCTTTCTCTTCTTTCGCCTTATTCATTTTTCATTTTTTCGAAATTTTTTCACATTTTCATTTTTCGAAACTGTGCACAACACTTATTCATTTCAGAGGCGAAAGAGGGATCTCGACTTATTGAGAGTAGAAGAGGTTGTTCCTTTAGAGAAGTAGTTTTTGTGTACCTCTAACATTCTTGTTAAGGTTTTTCCCCTCACCTTACTCTACTTGACTGAGCTGACAAGGATTAACCCAAAAACAACCAACTAGAGTAGGTTATACTAGTTCGCACACAAGCGTTGTGTTTTCACCAAGCGTCACTTCGAAGAGTATGTATTTTCCATTGATGTATCATGCAATGAAGACAATGAGTTCTTACATAAGAGGTAGGACGACAAATAACCAAGTGTTGATAGCTATACAGGTCCTCTTGCAGTTTACCCAGCTTGTTTCAAGAGTCACACACGGTCCATGCGAAAATAACCTACGGACATAAACAAGCAAGCAAACCAAAAAGAAAAGAAAGAATCAAAAGAAAATGTATAAGCAAAGTGAATGAGACAACAAACACACAAAGAAAGAAACAAACATGCATGCAAGAAAACATCTCAAAAAGCAAACACTACTCCTACTTCTAAGCTAACAGTGCATGGGTCATCTCACGTGAAGTGATACTTCCAATGAAGCCACTAACACATTGGTTGACCTATGTTGGTGAAGGCATGGTTTGCGAACAACACAAGTGTGTGAACCAACAGATGTGAAAGATACAACAATGAAGACAGACACACTCCGAGCTTAAATGCGTCCACAGAACAAAAACAAGTGGAAGTGCATGACCTGCAGTCTTTGGACATACCATGATGCTATGTGACACTACATGCAGATGTTGAGCACATGAATACTCTTGACTGTGACATGCAAGCACACGTGAAGAACATAGACCACTTACGTTGTGCAAGTGTGCTTGTTAAGTAAGAATCTTCCAATGCATGAGCGATGGGATCATGTAGCTCAAGTGGAGGAAGTGAAATCTGAGTGTTGGATTGTTCTTAAGTGCACACAGATGAGTGATGAGGAGCCTTGGGAGTTTGAACAATTTCTTGCTCAAAAGTGAAACCAACCTTAGGACAGAGAGGGCCTAACATAACCATCAACTCGGGTAGAAGTGCCTCGACAGTTTGGGGGGTTTCAACTTCGTTGACAGATGGATTATCGTAGACCAGTGGCTTAGACGGATTAACAATGATTGAATCAAAATCCTAATTGGATGATGAGGTAAATAGATCACGAAAACCAAGATCAGAAAATTCAAGATGTTGTTCGGCATCCTCATGATTCGATGAATCACACAGATGGGTAGATTAGAAGCAAGAATGTTCATCCTCTGTGTTTCCGAAAAATATAGATGAAAAATCAAGTGGATGTTTAAAGAATGATTGGTCCTCTCCATTATCGGATGATGGACTGACATTTGGTGTGTCCTGCGAATGATGAACAATGGGTGCATTCGTGGACTGAGATACACATGAAAAATCAAGTATGGCAATATTACCAAGGATGTCAGGAAAAAATGGAGGACGTACGGACACACATGGATGGTCCTCTGTTGCCGGTGAATGTTCAAGATCCGAGTCATACTCTTCATGAATTCCAATGCATGTTGGTTGTGCAACACCAACTCTGTCGATAGATTGATCCTCATTCAAAACAAGTGTAGAGTTCGGAATGGGAGAACACAAGATAATGAAATCCAAAGGATGATCAAAATACGAGGACGAAGGTTGAGGTACGAAATACATGTGATAGCCCATGGGATTCCCAACCAAGTCTGCGCAAAAATCAGAATGAGCAATGTCGGGAAGAGGTGTCGGTTCAACAAATGTGTGTGCATGTTGTCCCACATCACTCTGTGGTGGTGGAGCTATTTGATGAGGGGATGGAGGAAAATCACTTTTGACAGCAACCGCATCCATCTGTGATTGCACAACTCCATCACTGAAGTACGCTGATTGGGGCTCAAGCTTGAATTTCTTCTTGGGATTGAAAGATTTGATAGGACAACATTCATATCTATCAATGAGATACTGGAATTTCATCTGGCTTTTCGAAGCTTGAAACTGCAAAACACGGAAGTGCCCCCAAAAATCATTTGGCGATTCTTATGGAGCCTTCCGCTTCTCTAACAATTTTTTGTCAAGAGGTTCTAGATCAAAATGATGGAAAGTAGATACAATGAGATCTCAAATTATTCAAGTGAGTGCATGCTGCCAGCCGGTAGGCTGTAGAACCACCGTAGTGGGGATTCGCAAAGAGTGTATGCAAGAAGTAGATTGACCTCTTTTGCATAGAACTCGTCTACATTCTCAAGGAATGCATAGAAGTCCTCTAAGTAGTCAGGCCAGGCCACATCACCTTCACCATCATACGTGAACTCAGACAAGAGATCAAAAAACTCCCTGAGCGTCATGTTGAGAGGTTCAGCATGCAAAAAACATCGTGGAGGGGTGAGCGTAACAGAATCCATGATAGATGTGCAAAGGTTCAAAACAGGATGAGAGGACATAGCTTGTGATCTGGCCCTCCTTCTAGAGCCAGAAATGTTGACAGTGCTAGACCCACCAACATGTCAGGGGATCTCCCCAGTAAGAAGTCCCAACTAGACCTCAGACCATTTGGTGTAGGAGTCCCAACAGTGGGTCGTACGGTTTCTCCTTGACCACTGTTTCACACAGAGGCAAGTAAGATGTCCCTGTTGGTAATAAGGGTGTGACATATGCAGCAAGTCAAGGAAGGTGCATGAGCATTTCTAACACACAGAGGATGAGGTGAGTGCGCCCCTAAGAAACCTATGAAATCACGTAGTTAAGAAGGGAACACACAAGAAAAGATGCATCACAACATGGAAGGCAAGTAAGCTAGCAATCCAAAGTGATGGTTAAACCAACAACACATTTCAGTAAGATTCATACATACATATACAAAAAATAGCTACACATGCATACATAAGAAAACATATACATATATCATTTAGAGTAAATAAGATAGCTGAAATACAATATGACATATGCATGAAATGTGTTGGATCTGTTATATTAAGAAGTGTAAGTTACAGTAATACAATACAACCATGACCAACCACTAGTCCCGACAGTATAATGTTACAGTCACTGCCGCCTGCTCCTCCAAAGAGATATACTAGCTCTGCATAGTGGAGAAGCCAAGGCTCATTACAATACTATCCAAGCTCTCTCTAAGATACTCCTATCGAAAGCTTGGCTAACCAAAAGCCTCTACAATGAGTTATGAGGGACTATTTATAGCAAAGGGTGGGGTGACCCTTGACATTCCCCTTTGTGACCATTCATCTATCCTCATGACTCTTAAAATACTCTATGACTATTACATTCAACTATCGACACTTTAACTTTCACTTGACAAGACGTTACATACAATCTGCACATGTGCCCATGTGAGACAAAATGGCTTAAGCAAGCCATGCAAGACATCACTAACACTCGAACTGTTATGGTGAGACCAACTCTTTGACATCCTTGTGATGGTCGATGGTGGCAAACTAGTGCCAAGCTTTGTCATCCATGATGGTGTTTGTGCGCTAAATGGTGACATCCTGCTGAAAGCGAACTCTTTCCTCCATTACATAAGGGTACACTAATATGACCCCTCTGTCCAACTCATTTGATAGCATGTGCATGGTCGTCCTGAGTGCGACAAGACTAGCAGCATGGTGTTGCATAGATTCTGCGTTGATCTCTAAGAATGTGTTGGTGGTCGTGCACATCAACTTGTCGAAATACATGTTCAGCTCCAGTCAGATTTGCTTCTTGTCTTCGCCTCGGTGAGTGTGCCAAATGGGTCGGATCGCATGCATTCGCACAATGACATGCATGCTGCTGAATTCCCTTGCATGCAATCAACAACACTACTCACCTTTTCTGCTTTGTGCCAGCTACTGGGATGGATCTATAACTTGTACAGGCTCAATTTCATTAGTCTGTGCATGTTGTGCCCCCTGTTGTACCTATTCCTGCTACAACTCTTCTCTCGTCTGTACAGCTCCTGTTCTCCCTTGAGTTTTTGCTTCATCATATGCAACTCATTCTTTGTTCCTTTCTGTGCCCTCGCGTGATCGTCTTGTTGTATTGTCACCTCATAGCCTCAATCTCCAAAGTTGCTTTCATCATGAGTGGATCTACTTTGAACTTGCAGCTTTGCTTTGCCTCTATGTTGTCAACAACCTTCATCTTGCACTCACCGCATGCAGGTATGCTTCCTTCTTTTGTTGTTGATGGTGCTGCTCATTGTGATGTCATTTACATTCATCTTGATCTCCTTGTCCATGAACAAGTTGATGTCTTCGTGGATAGGAAAGTTCATAGACATTTGATTGACTGCATATCTAGTTGTGCTATTAACGGTGTCCTTGACTCTGCTCTCCTGGAAACCATTGTACCTGTGCTACTGGGAGGTGGGCGACACCTATGATACCTAAAGATATAGCAACACTCATGGCAAGAAATTTGTTAGTTGAAAACCAAAACAAACTTGAGGACAAACTTGCAATATACCTGTGTGATTGATCGTGAAGGTTGTGCAATTTCTACCGAGAGGTCGGGAGACTGACTGCCAAAACTATGTAAGGCATAGTTTGGGATGTCAAGAGGCTGACTAACTACTAGAACTATGCAATGCATAATCCAGCCTGGCTTGCTGAGGACTGAAACTGTGCAATGCACAATTTCATCTAGTAGTGACATGCAACCAGCAAACTGCATCGCGCAGTTTCTGGGACTAGCGGGACACTACCTCCAATAATTGTGCAATGCAAGCTTGGAGGTCAGTGTTGGGCCAGTCTTGCACAACTTCTGGAGGGAAGGCATAGCCTTCTCTTCCAGAAATGCGCAGTGATAGATGGGAAAGACACGGTCCGGGCCAAGGCAGCCCAGGCTGGACGACGGGTGACTAAAAACATGAGAATTCTTAATGCATGATGAGATGAGTGCAAACAAGAGTGAATGATCATACATGGAAACAACACATGAAGTATTCAGAAAAGGGGAAATCATGCATGTGTGTGAAGCAAGTCGCCGCAATGATGACCGTTCGGGCAAAAAAAATGTCATGCATGCAACAACAGCGAGATGTGAACCAAAACTAAAATGATGCTTCTACAAGCTAACATAATCAAAATGACATCAAGCACTCATTGAAATCAAGCAGACAACACTCACACAAAGCGAAACACAAAAAGCAACAGAAACGTCGCGCAAGAAATGGAAAGTGGGCTTACCCTGAAACAGATGAGATGAATTTTTTGACGACTCCTAGATGGAATGTGGGATGTCAGAGCTGCAAGTTCGATGTGAGGAATGACCTCTTCAATGTCTGGTTGATGAGTTTTGATAAAATCGAGGTTGTGACGTGCATGCCACAAATCTAGGAAAAGTGACACTTGGCGTGAGGTTTCTGAAATGATCCTTGCATGTAACCTCCAGCTACTAAAAATAGATCACTGAATCAAGGGATGCCTTTGCATGCTACCTTGGGAAAAGAAATCCATGCATGCAAATCAATTTTTCTTGGTCATGGAGGGAACCGAACAACTTGAAGGCACATGCATCGGTCTGCGAACCTAGGATGAACATCTGCATAGTTTCTAGGGTAAGAAGAGATGGCTATCCCAGAGGGATTGCTCAATTTCTGGGAGGAACAGGTGACTATCTTCTAGGATTGCGCAATTTCTGGGCTGAGAAGCTGTCCTGGGTCAGACTGTGCAATTTTTTCAAGGAAGCCTATCTGATTGCATTGTGCAATTTTTTAGCCTAGCAGTTTGCCTGTATGGATTTGTGAAATTTCTGCTAGCTATTGGGTTGGCTGTCCCAAAGGATTATGCAGTTTCTAGGAGCAGCAGGTCAGTAATGCCTAGAATTGTGTAATTTCTAGGCTAAGCAATTTCCCAGAGATGAATTGCACAATTTTTTAGAGGAAGACTGTCAGGAAGAATTACGAAATTCTAGAGTTGAGCTGGGTGTCCAACTGGGTTTGCGTAATTTTTGGAGGTAAGGTTGGTTTCCCTCCAGAATTGCGCAATTCCTTGATCCAAAATGGATCTTGTATCAAACCTCTAAGTCTAAGTCTTCATATATGTTAACTATCGGAAAACATTATCGCAGAGAAAAACACTAAGAATGGTGGAAAACAGAGCTAAGTAGAGGTTGAAGTAACGTTGCATTGGAGCCATCGGATCAGCCAGATCAATGGCCTAAATTAAATCGGGATATCACATCGGGAGAGGCCAACGGAGTATATCAGAGGCAACCTTATGGGAATTGCAATCACAATCCAGCAACTTAACGTGGACCATTGATTAGTGCACAGATCAACGACGGAGATTACACATTGCATCGTAGATTCCTAAAGGGAGTACTTAACGCAGGCGGACCCAAAGGAGTTATGAAATAAAATAGCAAAGGATTTGAGTTCCGTGGTAAGTGGTATTTTGGGGGGGCTTAAGGCAGTAAGCAGTATTGGAGAGGCTCCGCCCGATTCCATACACCGGCTGACACGTAGCACGCCGCAGGAGAGAGAAAATCGCTTTTTTGGGTGGGTATCTCCATGCAAGTGGGTTGCCTAAAATGATCGTTAGCCCTAGATTATCGATCACTGATCGGACGGTGGATGATGAACGAGTTGTTTTACGGACCTAATAGGGTTATAGATGCAGCACTATAAAATTTGAAATCCGATATGTGGCGTTTTGTCAGGTTTTTCTGTGTTTTGGTGTATTTCCATTATAAAACCGAAATACAAAGGAGACCATGGCATATGGGCGCTACAACTTGCGACAGTGATATAACATGGACCCGATAGGATTATAGGTCAGATTCAATATCTTTTGAGTTCTGACTTTGGTCTGTGGGTCAGATTTTCCATTGTTTTTAGTGTATTTCTGTTTTTGAATGAGAAGTGTATTTTCAGGGATTTTCACCCATGCTAGTCCTTTCTGTTTGGAAACAGGTGGCCACCATACCTTAGAGCATTTTTCAATAATTTTTTAATGCTCAACAGGGATTTGAATGGACAGTGTCTAGAAGCCAGAAAGCCTGAGAATGGAGCTGAACAAACAACACCGATAGGTTTAAAAAGAGCCATCCCATGATAGTTGAGGGAGGGAGAGACGATCAGAGAAGTAATTTGAAGACAGTCATAGAAAGACAGTCAGTCAGTCAGATTGAGGTAGATTGAATAGAGGAACAAGATAGAGGGAGAGCCTGTGCACTCTTTTAGACTCGAGGTTTTCGAGCAGATCCCTCTTTGATGTCACTGTTGTGTTGAGACCCTGTTTTGAGCTCACTCTTGTAATAATCTATTCTTAAAGACTTAATATAGAGGTTGACACTGAAAGTTGGACCAGGAGACGTAGCCAGGAAGTCTAGTGAACTCCTTTGTTATTTTGGCTATGTTGATGTTTATGTCTGTTATATTTTCTGACTGTTAATTGTCTATATTATTCACAATCTTTTCGATTCGTTGCACTAAGTAATATAGGCATTCCTACACATGAGTCTCTAATACCTTTTCTTCTTGATTTAATATCAATTTCGGATCATTTCCAGAGGGAGCTTCTCTAACCAACAACTAACACCAAGTCCGGAAAGCAGCCTGTGAAGGAGGTAGAACAAACTTGCATCAACAGGCTGACAAGACTCTATGAAACAACTAAAGCCGATGTACTTGACAGTGCAAGATATACTGTTGAGGATGGTCAATAGGGAGGCTCCAAAATAAAGCTAAGGAAAAATTTTGGAGGGTGGTTGTAGCTGCTACAACAAAATGACAAAGTATCCTTGCTAAAGCACATGGAGGAGTTGTTGGATGACATTATGTGGGAAGAGCGACCACGCATAAGATCCTATGAGATGGGCTATGGTGGCCAACTGCGCAAAAGGATTCCAAGGAATATTGTCACATGTGCAATGTCTGTCAGAGAACGGGGAGGTTGTCGCGAAGGGATGAATTTCCTCTAAACCCACAAGTGTTGCTACGGGCATTCAATAAATGGGCAATAGACTTTGTGGGAACGATTCAACCACTAGGAAAGAAGATAGGAGCAAGATACATGATCATAATGACTGAATACTTGACCAGGTGGGATGAGGCGCAGCCCGTGAAGGATTGCAGCACACCTACAGCTACAAAGTTCATATTTGAATACATTTTGTCTCGATTTGGCTTCCCTAAGATTTTTATGAGTGATAGGGTTTCACATTTCCTGAACAAAACAATTGTTGCATTGCTTAAAGAATTCCATATGCATCATCAGAAAAGCACATCCTATCATCCTCAAGAAAATGGTACAATGGAAGCCTTTAATAAAATCCTGGAGAATGCTTTGACGAAGATTTGTAATGCAAATATGAATGATTGGGATGTCTACATACCAGCTGTTCTTTGGGCATATAGAACTGCCTGTAATAAGTTGACTAGACAGACATCATTTAGGCTGGTTTATGGACAAGAGGCAGTGATTCCAATGGAGTACATCATGCCCAATTTGCGGATTGCTGCAATCACAAAAATGGCCTATTGAGATATCATGGAAGAACGCCTCGCCTAGATAGTTAAGTTGGAAGAAGATCGATTCTTGGTAGGTTTTCATTAGCAGGTGAAAAAGGCTCGTGAAAAGGCGTGGCATGATCACCACATTAAGCATTACACCTTTAAAATTGGATATTTAGTGCTACTGTATGATAGCAAGTTTACGAATTTTTTCAGGAAAATTTCAAATGCATTGGCTGGGGCTATACATTGTCACAAAGATTATGGATGGAGGTGCAGTTCAGCTCACGAACCTGAACAGGGAGATATTTCTAAGAAAAATCAATGGGATATGATTGAAGTTGTACAAGGGTGACCCCACCCCTGTGCAATAACTATATGAATGCAAGAGAGTTTCAGTACTTCAAGCAGTTGCAAGGAACTGTAGGACTATAAACTACGCTGCCAAAAGGACAATTAGGCAAAGCGAATGGGCTATGTGACAATTAGGAGAAAGGCGCAGAGGGGAGCAGCGGTGAAGGAGTTGTGCTAGCATGGTGACCCCCATGCAGTTGGAAGCATTGTATATGATTGGATATATATTTTTCCATTAAAGAGAGTAAGGGGAGAGCATTTAAGGAGCATATCTTTGGAAATTTGCCGCTAAAAGAGCATTAATGATGGAGATATGGAGGGAATAGATGGATTTGAATTCAAAATTGGTTATAAATACAACATCCCAATTCACATTCGAACACTTTGCTTCCATACAAATTGCCTTGAGCTTTTGTGCCTCAGTTTTTGCCAAAACGATTGTTGCATGTCTGGAGGGGATTGGAAAGAGATTCGAGAGAATTTTTCGCAACAAGGATTTGGGTGGGAGGTGGATTTACCTGAGTGGAAGAAGAAAATTTTATGGGAAAGAATGACTGTAACACAACCTGTACCTAACCCAATGCCTAGGTTAGCGAGGCCTAAGCCCACTGCCTCCATGGCAGTAGAAAAGAAGCAAAAGAAGCCACAACAAGCATCGGTGCATAAATTGCCATGCAAAAATCCAATGGAGTTTAGATAAAAGGGTCGGATGGATAGGAACAAGTAGCCAACAGAACCCTTGGACTTGGATGAGGAAGAGTTGAATGTCGGGGTTGAAGATATTGACATAAAAGAAGTCGTGCATGTTACTAGGCTACCACCTTATGTACCCCCTAGAAAACCCATTACTAAAGTGACTAAACACCCAGACTCGGGGAATTTCAGGTCTCCACACCATTGCTGCCAAAGGACATACCTTTTGAGGGCAATTTGTTGGCTTGGGTACCATTTTTGAAGATGGAGGACTAATACCTGGGTGATCACACGAAGTTCCCATAATTGGAACCAAGCAAATACTTGAAATTTGTTTACTAGGAGGAGTCAGTTGTTACACGGCTTGAGCCAATGAAGTGGGTGACTGGAATTTAACATGCAGGGTTGCTCAACATGTTGTGGGTGCCACAATTTAGCTTAAGTATCATTAACACTATATGTGCATCAATTATTGGTGCTAGTTCACGATGGGTGCCTTTGGTTGGGAGGGCCCATTCCAATTACCGACATGTTGGAGCATCGGATAACCTTGTTTCCTTATCAGGGCATGAACCCCGCGGATTCTTTTGTGGGGAAATCATAGGAGAAGAAGTTGGCAAACCAAATGAAGAGTGACTTCAGGTGGGTGAAGAAGTTAGGTGACTACGCCATTAGTTTCATATCGGATGGCGTTGTACAATTTGCTGCAAAAATATTGGCTGGAAAGATAATGAGGAAGTGTCACGCTGATGAAGTACTAACACTAGTAGTATTTTTGGCTACACAATGCAACAAAGGGGTCCAATACAATTGGGCCAAGTATCTATGTCACGAGTTCTTGGAGGATTTTTTATGAAGCCCAGTAGGATGGCAAGGCATTCCACTACATGTGGTTACTTCTGTTGATCGCACTGGTGGAGGACGCCTGAGGAGAGCCAGTTCCCAACATATGATCTAGACCTGTATGAGGCTGCGAAATTCACCTCAATGTGGGTGATGAAGGATCCTGAACGCATTAGGGAGACAAAGATATTCTAGGTCTTATTCGAGTCAGAGTTGCGGATGGTGATCAACCAATGACTACATTTGTCACCAAGATTGTATGCTAATATTGCAAATTTCAAGACAGATTTTCATAATCTGTCCATCTAGGCCAAGAAGGATGCCATGAGCACATGGAATAAGTTTCCATACTTAGTCACAAAAGATGACATTATGGGGTCATTAGAAAATGGTCGATCGAATGGCTCGCCCCATCTGATGCAAGCACAGGAACAAGGCTACAGAAGGTGAAACAGGGAAAATCGTAGCCATGACAGAAGGAGAGAAAGCCAAGGAGAAAGAAGCACATAAGGCCCCTGCAAAAGAAAAGTCCCCACAACAAGAAAAGGCCTCTGCAAAAGAGAAGGAAGTGTCAAAAGAGAAGGTTTCTACAAAGGAGAAGGAAGCGCTGAAGGAGAAGGTTTCTGCAAAAGAAAAGGAAACACCAAAGGAGAAAAATGCAACCATGTCGCAGGTCACTATTGACCTCAACGAACCTGGAATAGAGCACACCAATATTGAGGTTGATACTTAAGGTGAAGAGGAATGGGGCACAGACTTGGAGTCTCACTTTAGGGTTAGGAAGAGGTAGAAGCGAAGTTCCATGGGACCTCGCAAGAAGCAAAAATATGATAAATCTACAAGTGCGATAGCATTGGTCCTCACAGAGCGGGACCTTGATGAGATAGGGGATGTTTTCTGCAATGCCACTGAAACTATCTAGGGACACATCAAGGACCAGTACTACTAGGTATTGGACAAGGTACAATAGGGCCTAAAGGAGTTGTGGGTCCAAACAGGGGTAATTCAAGAGAGTGTGGGACAAGCGAGTGCGGGTCAAGCAAGCATGCCGATCATTAGTGTAGTGGAGATCATGTCCAGGCTCCACCTCGTACCACTACCAGGGGGCTCTTTCTAGTTTAAGACAGTCAAAGATCAGGCGCGTGTACAATTATGGAAGAACCTGAGTATTAACCTAGAAGCGCTACCAATCTAGACTTTGCATGAGCTGCATTAAGGAGTTTCATATGAGCTCCGCGTTCTGGAGAAGCGAGCACTGTTGATTATCAATGAGGTCAAAACTAACAATCAACAGATTTTTGAAGAAAAAGCACAGGCATTGCAGGCTTGTGATGAGGCAATATAGCAAAATCAACATCTAGAGACCGCCCTTACTCAAGTATGTAGTGAGCTCCAAATTCTAGTAGAAGCGGCCTCGACAGAGAAAGTTATGAAGTTAGCTTCTGCGGTGAAGGAGTCCAAGGAGGAAATTGGAAAAGTCCCCTTTGAGTTGCAACTGCAGATATCTGAGCTCCAACTTAAGATGCAATCAACCACTCCCCCAGAAGTTAGAGAGCAGTGCGAGGTTGCTATTAAAGAGAATGTGAATACTCTAGAAGCTACAGTCAAGGATTGCAGCCAATTGTTTGAACAGATGATGGAGATGTGGACCTCACTGTAGGAGGATCCACACTTGTAGAAAATTGAAGCAAAAATTTGTGACAAACAACTACAGTTTGATGAGATCGGTGCAACAACACAGACCTTAGCACTAGTGCAAAGGTTCACCAAACTGCAGGAGGTAAAGTTCATCTAGACCCAGATTGATGAGCTGCGTCGGAAGGCCTCCATCATATCCTCAAGGACACAACCCTGGGCTGATGAGGCAAGGCAGCTATCACAGACAGTTCAGAGCAAGTTGAAGGCTCCACATTAGACACAGAGAACCATGGGCCTTGCATTCAAAGGCTCAACTATAGAGAAATCGGTCGAAGAGGTTCGTCGGGCCTCTGCGTAGGGAACAACAGATATTTAAGCATTTAAGACATAATTTAGCGGTCTGTAAGCAAAGATCGAGGCAACACCAGCAGAGTGACTCTGGATGAGTCATGACTTTGTGTTGGGGGCCTGTTGGGATGGGATCCCCTGGGGTCAAATTTTGTAAAGTTTTGGTAAATATTTTGAGGAGCATAGTGCGAGTAGCATAGGTCAATAGGAGTCAAAGGGGCTTTAGGAAGGTCAAAGCCCATTAGTTTGTTAAGATTCAAGTTGTTTTGTGACCCACCCATGGTTCGCAGACCATGGTATTGTAACGAATAATTATATAAAAAGGATTCATAGAAGAGTCATAGGAAGATAACGAAGGGCATAGGAGGGCAAGTTTTGGGTCTCTTTTGTCTATTCTATACTTGGGTGAAGGGGAAGGCTCTTGCAACTGTGTGTGCAGAGACCTTGGTAAGTCCGTAGCTAAAGAATTATCTGTGTATCTGTGTATTATTATTTACCTTTGAATTTACTGTATGTTTTGATCTGTCAAATGAAATTAATCATGAAAGGTGCTTAATAGATGTACGAAGAAGTAGATATGTTTCTTTACATTATGTTATGAATGTTTAATGCAATCGACGAAGGGTTTAGATCTGCTAACTGTTAGTTGTTGTAATTTCTGGGTTTTAGGGGTTAGGGTTGGTGAAGGTCGGGATAAAGCCCTAAGTTTAACAGAAACACATCCTGACATAGTCCTTAGGACGCAAAAACCTAGTTCTAGCATCCCCCAATACGGCCTCGGTGAGACTGGAGCCTGCGCTATCTGGGTTTTTTTCCGAAAGGGCCGGTAGTGTAGGGTTTTGTTCGTTAGTGCAGCTAACTCTGAACCTGGGTTCAAGCCCCTTCAAGTCAACACCATCACCCATGTACAAGAGTGGAAAATGTGGTACAAAGGGGCCCCACTTGACTTAGTGAAGAAGATGAAGCCACAGGCAGAGCTGGAGAAAGTGAAGGTCTGAATGTTGATTCAGAACAATGAGCAAATCACCTCATTCATCAGCAACACACAAGACTCATACGTGTGTTTGTACAATAGTTTGGATGTCATGGTGAGAAAGCACCAGATCCCATCAATCGATTCCCTCACTGATGCTAAACCCAAGAACTAGGTCCGACTGGAGATCGATCATTACTTGGAGCAACTAAGATAAGAAGCCACCAAGGAAGACTTGGAACAACTAAGATAAGAAGCCACCAAGGAAGACTTGGAGTTTAATGCTCACAACATGCAGAAGTACAACGATGGTTCTGACAAGGTCAAGAAAATGTTTCTCATGCTTCAGAATGAGTTGGACATAGGTTCCAAGGTAGTGTACCCGAATGCCATGAAGGCTAGAGTCCACTTCTAGAAAGACATCGTTAAGCAGTTTTGGGAGACCATCACATAGTACTAAGGTTAGCACCAATTTATTTGTCATTTAGTGAAGAAGTTGAAGAGTCATGAGGGTAGTCCAAAGGTCACAAAGGGGGGGTTGAAGAGTCACCCCCATCCTGTTATAAATAGAACCTCATAACTCATGTAACAGGGTTTTGGGAGTCAAGCTTTTGGCTAGGCTTAGGCTTAGAAAAGGCTTGGAAGTATTGTGAAGAGCCTTGGATTCTCCATAGCGTAGAGCGAGTATACTTCTTTGGAGGAGCAAGTGTTCTTGACTATAATGTTCCACTATTGGGCTAGTGGTCGTCAATGGTGTATGTACGGATGGAACTTTCACTTATAATAATAAATCTAGAGGAAACACGCTTTCATGCATATGTTGTTAATATAGTAGAACTACTCTTGTTGTATTGGAAATGTATTTTATTTAACTTACACATTTTCTTATGAACTACTTTGTATGCATTTGTACGAATCTTGTTGAATGTGTGTTGTTGAATTAACTCACCACTTTAATTTGTGGACTATTCTACATCTTACCTTGTAATGTCATTTCGCTTGTGTGTTCCTTTCAAGTTGTGTATTGTTACAAGCTCTCAAGGGCTACACTTCCTTTTCCCTTTGTGTGTTGGAACCTCCGTGCATCGCACTTGACTCTTCGCAGGGTCACACACTTTCCCTCACCCAAAGTTATCATACTTTCCTCTGCACGCTATCGTGGTCAAGGCATTACACTATCACCCACTGCTTGGAATCCTACTCCAAACAATGTGAGGTCTAGTTTGGAATGCATGTCGGGGATATCCCTTGAATGTTGGTGGGTCTAGTACTGTCAACATTTCGGGCACTAGAAGGAGGGGCAGATGACAAGTTGATCCCTTGAAGTTTGTTTTGAATTTCTACATATATTTCAAGTCTTCTTCCCAAATCATAACCCCGACATGTTTTTCTAAATCCGCAAATTTCAAAGTGTCGGCAAGCATTTTAAAAGACTTGTCCAGAATTAAGTTCAATGGCAAGGGTGGAATAACCTTTCTCAGGCATGCAGTTACTTTTCTTGTTTTCTATGACAGGCATGACATCCAGTCTAAGGATGTTGCCTGTGGGTTTTTTTTTCTCACGTTCGAAGTGCACACAAAGAAATAGTGTCACACATTGCCTGCAACCTCTATACACTCTTTCAAGCAGTTTTTTGGTGAATCATGTGGTGCTTTCATTCTTTATGATCGAAAAACCCTTAATAGAAAAATTTCAAAATTTCAAAAATCACTTAACAAATCTCTTCAATATTTTCATGATTGTTTCGTTCATTACTATTTTGAATTTCCTGAAGATGAAGTTGACTAGGAATTATTGGATGAAATATTTCAATAACTTGTTCACGTTTATGAAAATCTACATGAGTTAGAATCTTTCAAACCTCTCCTAACATACCTCAGTGTTGGAGCTTCTAAATCTGGGATGGAAAAGGCTGCTATTTCAAGTGACCTTCCGACCCCTTCTCATCAAATAGCTCTAGCTCTGTAGGTAGAGGTGGGAGAAATTGGAAATCCACCTATTGATTTGTCATCGTCTCCCCCTACCCCACCTGCTATGGATTTCTGTGCATATTTGGACTGTAACCCCGATGACTATCTTGAAGTGTTATCTCCTCATTCTTCGTCCTTCAGTCCATATGATCCTCCCGATCTTAGTGTGTTGCTTTTGTCTGTCTCAGATCTCTCTTGTGATGTTCACGAGGATCAGGTTTTGGATGGAGCTGGTGTTGAACAACCAACCTGCGATATCATTTTTGATGAGTATGTGTGGGAGTCTGAATAAGAATCTACGGTGAAGGATGACCTCCTTTTGTCTGCACCTCGTACGCTTTATCCTGACATATTCCATGATTTTTTTATTTTTGTTCATTCTTATCAAAATTCATTTTTGAATGTTTCTACTTTCGATCATTGGTAGAATACATGCAATGCCAGTTTTTCATTTGAACACGGAGGGGAAAAATCTATCTTCTTGGATCCCCCCAATCTCTCATCTTACCTTTCTAGAAACATAGAGGGTGAAATTTATCATTTTTCATCATCCCCTCTTTATGATTTGTCAAATCATGAGGATGCCTTTGTTCGTGATCTTGAAATTTCTGATCATGGTTGTCGTGATATTTTCATTCATTCATTTGATCATGATTCTGATTTGTCCACTATTGATATTTCTAAGCCACCGGTCTTTGATGATCCATCTTTTGATGAATTGGAACCTCCCTAAGTTGTTGAGGCACTTCAACCCGGGTTGATGGTTATGTCAGGTTCCCGTAATCTTGAGGTTAGTTCCACTTCAGATCATAAATGTGATAAATATCTTTAGGCTCCTCATCATTCTATTGTTCACATTGAAAATCAATCTATCATACCATTTTTACATCGTCCATCTGTATCACACAATCCTATCACTCAATCATTGGAGTAGTATGTAGCAAGCATGTTGCAAAACGAAAGTTTCCTCTTTTTTCATGTTTTGTATTTCAATTTTTAAAGTGTGTACATGCTTGTCTTCCACTTGCAGTGTGTTAGAACACCATGGTACATCTATAGAGTTCCTTTAATGTGCCTTTTGTTGTTACTTTTCTGCGAATGCATTCTAGATTCGAACATTCTATTTTACATTGTTTTATCTTTCTTTCTTATTGTTTTGCTCATATATCTTTCCTGACAAACATGCTCTCGCCTACATGGGCCAACCAATGCGTCAATGGATGCATTGGAAGTATCACTTCAAATGATTCGGCCTATGTTCTGCTTAGGTTAGGAGTAGGAATATTTTTCCTTTGCTTGTTTGTTTCTTGATTTTATTTACTTTGTTATTATTTTCCCGCTTCTTTCATTTACTTCTTTGATTTTTCACCTGTAGGTTAGTTTCACATGAAACCATGTTTGGATTCTTACACAAGCAAGGTGAAGTTCAAGAGGAACTTGTACTGTTATCAACTCCTCGTTATTTGTCTATTCTCTCTCTTTATGTGAATCTCGCATTTATTCTAGTCGATGATACCCAGATGGAAAATACGTTCTTTTAGAGATAGTCATGGTGAAATCATGATTCTTACACTATTACCTAGTGTTGTACTCCTATAGTAATAGGTGTCATATTTCATGATTGACTGGTTGAGCTCTGTAATATGTTCATACCTTTCCTTGCTGTAAAGGTTTCCATAGAATCAAAAAATCAAATAAAATAAAATAAAAAATAAAAATAAAATAAAATAAAAAATTAAAAAATGTAAAGAGGGTATACCCTAAAAGAAAAATCAAGGGGTGAAAAAAATAAATGGTCAATAGAAAAAATGAAAAAATGAACCCCAAAAAAGAAAGACCAGGAAAGTGTGCAAGTCCAAATGCCACTACTATTTCATTTTCTATAAATAAAGCATCATGTACAGCTTGTTGAAACTTTATGCCACAATTGATGAATGGCCAAACAACTTAATCTTGGCTAGTTCATGTTTGAATTTCCTGTTTTAGAGATAGAGAATAAAATCTGTCCAAACTGTTCAATCTTGGCATATAAGTAGATAGGTAGAGAAGAAAAGGAGCTCACTAGTTTAATCTGAGCCCTTGGATGTAATAAGGGCAGACTTAGGTAGGCTTACCAGGAAAAGAAAAGAAAATTTGAGAAGGTTTCTCCAGTCTAAGTGCACCCGAGCAATGAAGAAAAAATGTCAGGCAAAATAGGCATGGTAAGTAGATTGCTATTGCAGAATGAGACTTGTGATAAGTTTTATCTCTCAAAGCGTTAATATTACCTCTATCACAAGTTCCATGACAATATTTTGATGCAGCTCAAGCGAGGCATGACTAACTCCCCTTCACACTTCTCCCCAATAACTTACTAACCTCCCCCCAAAGGTATTAATATTCGCTTAATATCCTTGAACCACTCGTTCCATTTTCATCAAATGCCTAAGTAAAACCCCATTTTTACTTAAGGAAGTGGCATATTTATTATATAAACACCTTTTTTCTTTTTAGCCTAAGTGTTAAAATGTTGAATCTCTAACATTTTACTTAGCGCTGTTCATTTCACAAATTCGTATTAACAAACTAAATTTATATTATATAAATCCCATGCAAAATAAACCCAATCCCTGTATTATGTATTTATAACAAAACCTCGATTGTAAATATTAATATCCCGCCCCTGGTTAATTATAAACCTTAGCACTGTTTTTTTCGGAATTAATAAGTTTACTTGGAACCTATTAAGAACCCTTTCCACCGCGCAAGTCAAAGGATTAATTAACCCCACGTTAATTAATAACTTAAATCACCCTACGAACCAATAAGAAACGCACCTGATATGATTTATTAAATGTTAATTATGCTAGGCCCGCACATTAACTTCCACCATATCCCATGAGCGCCCATCATCTGATCTCCGCTCCACCATCCAACGGTCCACAACTATATCACAACCACCATAACCGCCGAGATTTAACTCCTGGGGAACCAGCGGTATTGCCCCCGTACCATTGCCACGCGTCATTCTCCCTGCGTGCTCGCTCCCTCCCCGCCCGAAACCGCCCAATCCCAAAAGCGGTGAGGGCGAAACCATTTACCACCCTCTCCCCACAGATGTCATCCACCACGTCAGCTGTCCTTTGTTGACGTCACTGCCATGTCATCTGTCCCGTACGTCATGTCGATGTCATCCGTCCTTCGAACCAAAATTTCCCGCCAAAATTCATTTTTGTCAATTAAAAGGGAACAAGGTTTATTTTTGATATTTTTTCACTGCAAAACAGCGCTCCGGGCGTAAAAGGGACCGAGTTCGCATTTCCAGTGTTTCAACCGCCTCTCGACCAGAAAAGCTCCAGCAATGAGCTCGCGGCCTCAAGCAAGCTGCCAATTACAGTTTCCTTCCTTCAAACACAGTTGAAATCAAACCGAGGGACTTCCAAGCTCACAGAAGAAAAGAAACAGAGAGCTACAAGGATATTTTTGGGCTAAGCACTAGACATATATGAACAAAGAAAACAGGGTACACAACAAGTCAAAGAGTATCAGAGGAGCATTAAAGAGTATCAGTGCAGAAGTAAAGGCAAATCAAATCAGAATTAAAGAGTATAAGAGCCGACTAAGTGAAGCAGATCAGAATTTAATGCAGAGTTAAGACAGGCAGTCGGCGCAGAGTTATTGCAAAAGGAAACTGCAGGCCGAACCCTAAAGGCCTGCCTCTAGCACAGCATAAGTGAGCCCCTTCTATGTTACTTATAAACTAATTTAGGTTAAGATCTAAATATTATCTGACAAATGTTATGAGATATTTGTTGTACATATTTTTGTTGTATAAATACCCCCTTCATCAGAGTTTTGAAGAGGTTGGGTATGTGTAGATTTCCTAGACTTTGCTGTAATACTGAACTTTTGGAATAAAAATCTGTTAGAATCAGCTGTTGTTTGATCTACTGGATGAAGAATTGAAGCAGAGGACTTGTCATAGAATTCTTGAATCAAGCTCAGGATCAATAAGTCCCTTATATCTCTTGTTGACCAGTTTTCTTGTTTACTATATCATTTGTGTTTCATGATCTGAATGGTAAAAAAAAAGGCTAATTCAGAATTTTCTTAACAGCACTTTGTTTTTAGTCTTTATTATTCTCTATTTTTTATTCAGAATTAGCATAAATAGTGAATTCTTAATTGCTCCTGTTTCCTGATTCTCTCACGTTGAGTATTGGCTAAGGAATTCTTAACTGCTCCTTATCAGTAATCATCCATTTTCCCTCTTTCAATATGTTGAAGGATTCTTAACTGCCCTTCACCCATTTGAGCCCACTCCATCTGATTCCAGCCTTTAAATTGTTCCATGTTTGACTACCTTGCTCTGTGATGCCATCCGCTGTTAGAAACCAAATCTAGAAAACTATCTCCTTTAACTCCATCATGCCCAATGGACTAAACTATTCTGTTTTACCTCACTGTTCTATTTGAATCTCACCACCCAAACTCAAAACAAAATCCTTGAACTTCATAACCAGCCTAACACCTTTAAAAACAAAGCTAAATCATAAAGAGAGAGCCCTCTCTAGATACAAATGGGCTAGAATCTGTATCTAAAAGATTGGTCTGTGGTTACCTCAGCCGTATTCCCTTTCTTACAACTTTTGGGAACAACCTGAGTGATAACATCATTGGTGACTCCACTGGGGACTTGAATAAATGTTTGTTATTGTTGTTTATTTCACAAGCTACAGACGGAGCCTGAAGCTAGCCAGGTAGCCTTTGAAACCGCTTTTGCTTTACATTTGCAGAAGTAAATAAATGTTGCTTTAGTCTATCTCCAATCTAGTTTATGTATTGAACAGTTGGTTGCAAATATTTGATCAGTTCCTTTTTTCAATAAATCTTTAGGAAAGTTCAAAACTCTCACATCTAAAAACCTCCTAGAAGAGACTGTAAAAGTTGTATTATCAAAACTATTTCAAGAAAAAACCAAAAACACACTTAGAAACTGGCTTCAAAAAAGATTCATTACACTAGATCAAATCCTGATCTAAATCCTCCACCTGTGTTTGAAAATCCTAATCTGATTCCTAGGATTCTTAGAAAACAAAAGAGCCAAGAAAATTCTGCTAGTTCACACCTTGACAAACATTTATAGAACTCCATTCAATCTGAGCTTACCTCTCAAAAAACACCAAACCTTTCTGTGATTACTACAGCTTCTCCAAGTTCACCATCAACACGTCCAACTACTATTTTCACTCTTCCATCTACAACTCCCGTTCCCATTGTTATCCCTACTCCTCCAGTTGTCACACCTGTTTTTGTAACCATGGAAAACCAATATACTCCCCTGAACTTACCAGCAAATCCAGGGGCCATGCCCCAAGACTATCAAAGTAAGATCACCTATTTTGACAATATTGGCACTTACACAGCTCAGCAACATACCAATAAAATGACCAACTATTTTGAAAACTATGAGATTGATGATGATGTCAGAATGAAAGTATTTGTTCAAAGTTTAACTAGAGATGTTAGAACCTGGTTTAGATCCCTCCCTGCAAACAGTATCAATGACCCACAAGCTCTTTATCAGTCCTTCTTGAACAGATGGGAAAAGAAGAAAGATCCTCTCCACATTTTATCAGAATATGAAAACCTAAGAAGAGGTACACAAGAAAGTGTCCAAGATTACTGTATCAGATTTAATAATATCTACAATGCTATAACTCAGAATCTCAAACCTCCTCCAGATTTGGCTTTGATCAAGTTCCCTGATGCATTTGATTCTGATATGCCATACCAACTTAGGGAAAGAGCTCCTTGAAACTTAGAAGAAATGTAGAGCATGTCAATGCTGAAGCCAATCTGATATCTAAGCGATCTAGAGCCAGAGCTGAAAGAAGGACACCTTTCAAAGAAGAACCTTCGGCCTTTGAACAAAATTAGATATAATTATTAAAGGAATGGATAGACTTGGAGATAGGGTAGAAACAATTGACAGAAAACCCTCGTGGGATGGTCAACCAAGCAATATTGGGAGAAATCCAAATTTCAGGAAAAACCAAAATCCTAACAATGGAAAGATAGGGCCTGACCAAAATATTAGGCCCCCATTTCAAGAAAATTATGCTGAAGCCTCAACTTCTGATGATCCAACCGAAGATACTCAAATTAATTTAATGGGACTTAACAATGAACAACAAGTTTTCTTGACCCAAGAGGATCAAGAAACTCACATTGTGAAACAATTCCAAACTCAGTCAGGTGAATCATTTGACTTTAGGGAGGGATATGATACAACCATTTATGAAGTCCACAAACGATACAATCTGAGGAGCAGAAGAATAGATGTCCCTGAAATTAGCAAACAGAAAGATACCAAGCAGTCTAACAGAGGTAAGATCAATAACTCCCCTGTACATATTCTTTCCAAAACAAATCCGAAACCTGATAATCCAATTGTTGAAAACATATCAGACAATCAGCCACCTAACAGACAACATTCCACTGTTATTCCTACTAAATAAAAAGAAGAACAGCCTCTAGACTTGATTCGGAAGAAATTTTAGCCCATGATCCCAGTCCTGAAAACGAGAAAAATGCAAAAAATTTAGCTGTCTGAATTACAAAAACTCAGACCGAAAAGCCTTTCAATTTTGAGACAGAAGTAGGCAAACTAAAGATAGATGTTCCCTTATCAGAATTAGCTAAACATGATGTCTACAGAAGTCAAATCAGCAGATCACTCAAAATTTCTGTGAATGAAGATTCAGTAAACGTTTTTAATGACCAGCCTAAACTGATATTTGGCCCTGAAGTAAATGGAAAAATGGCATAGGGAGAAATTCCTCTTTTCTATGTAGTTTTAAACATTCATGATAAAATTATTCATAACGCCATGTTTGATTCTGGTGCTTCTCATAACTTAATGTCTAAATCTGTAATGGAAAAACTTGACCTTGACATCACCAGGCCATATAAATATATTTTCTCTTTTGATTCAACTCAGGTCAAATGTTTGGGTTTAATCAAAGACTTATGTGTGTCACTAGTCCAATATCCTGCCAAAACCATCTTGATGGACATAGTAGTAGCTAATCTTCCACCAAAGTATGGTATGTTATTGTCCAGATCTTGGGGTGCAAAGCTCCAAGGATCTCTACACTTAGACATGTCGTACGCTACTATTTCAGTGTTTGGTCAACCCAAGAGACTATACAGAGAAACCTTAATGAAGTATGTAGTAAGTAGTCAAGAGAAACCTCAAAATTTCCCTATCTACTCATTACATTCTGATATGGATTCTTTTATCCTATACAATGTTGAAACTGATCCCCCACATGAAATGAATGTTCTAACAGCTGAAATAGAAAAAATTGCAAATGACAGGTCTAGGGTCCAAATCCAAGTTTTTTTTGAAAATCATGAAAAATCAGATAAACTAGAAGAAATTGAAAAACCAAATCTCCCTGCTGAACAGATCCCTGAAACTCCAGATGCTAATTATAAACATGAAATCCTTTGGTGCTTAGAATTTGATGGTTCTGTCAACAAATTAGGAGCAGGAGCAGGAGTCTGGGTGCATAATCTTGAAAACAATCATGCTGAAGGCCATGCCTACAGGCTAAACTTTAAGTGCACTAATAATATGGCTGAATATGAAGCTCTGTTGCTAGGTCTTAAACTGCTCAAGAAATTTGAAGCAACTAGAGTGTCAGTCATGGAAGATTCTGATTTAATTATCCAACAAATAAAAGGGAATTTCTTGAAAAATGATCCCAGATTGAGAGAGTACAGAGGAACAACCATAGAAATCCTCAACACATTTTTGGAAACTCAGCTTGCCAAAATCCTGAAAAAACATAACTTGCAAGCTCATAGCCTAGCAATTTTTTCCAGCACCTGTAAATTACCATTTGAACCAAATCATCATTTCACAGCAGAAATCAGACACAGGCCAGCCATACCTGATAATTTGAAGAACTAGCAAGTGTTTGAAAGTGATAAACAGATCAACAATTTTTTGACCCTAGAAGAGGAATTTTCCAGCACTAATGCAGATGGAGATACGGTTAGTGAGTTTGATCCAGCCAATCAGATACAAATAGACATTTCAGCAGAAAACGCAAATCAAATGCTTCATCCAACGAAATTTACCAAAGAGGAAATACACGAGCTGAAAGAAGTAGGCATTGACGAGATTATTGAAGGAGAATCTGAAATTATCAATTTGAAAAACAATCATTTGCCCAGAGGATTAACTCCTTTGGAAGATCTCTTTGATTTTAACGACATTCCAAAGAAACCTCAGATGGAACCTCCAAAAGCAGACATTGAAGACTACAACATAGGAACTAAACAGAACCCAAAAATGATAAAACTGTCCAAATCTTTGCCCCCTGATTAAGAGCTTAAGTATGTTGAACTGATCAAAGAATTCCAAGATGTTTTTTCCTGGAGCTATGAAGACCTTAAGTCTTATGAATCCTCTGTAATTCAGCATACAATACCCCTCAAAGAAAATAAAAAACCATTCAAACAAAAGCTTAGAAGAATCAACCCTGTACTACTTCCTTTAATTGAAAAAGAAATCAAACGAATGCATGATGCAGGGATAATTGCACCAATCTGGTTTTCAGAGTGGGTATCTAATTTAGTGCCTACCAGGAAGAAAACAGGAGAAATCAGATTATGTGTTGACTTAAGAAATTTAAACAAGGTTTCTTTGACGGACAACTACCCATTACCTAAGATGGATCACATTTTACAAAGGGTAGTAGGTGCTTCTAGGATCTCACTTTTGGATGGATTTTCAGGTTTTAATCAGATTCTAGTTCACCCTGGTGACCAAGAAAAGATTGCGTTCACAACACCATGGGGTACATTCAAATATGTTAAAATGCTATTTGGACTTAAGAATGCAGGGGCAACCTTTCAACGAGCAATGGACATAGCTTTTGCAAAAGAGATTCACAATTTTCTGGTTGTATATCTAGATGACCTCACTGTATTTTCCAAATCAGACCAGCAACATTTAGATCATTTGAGACAAGTGTTCTTAAAATGCAGAAAGTATGGTATTTCATTAAATCCTAAAAAATCTTTGTTTGGTCTAGAAGAAGGCAAACTGTTAGGCCATATCATCTCCAAAGATGGCATCAGAATTGATCTTGCTAGAATAGAAGCTATTTTGCAAATACCCCACCCTAGAAATGTCAAAGAACTTCAAGCTTTCTTAGGAAAGATTAACTTTTTGAGAAGATTCATACCTAATTTGGCTGAAATAATAAGATTGCTGAACAACATGTTAAAAAAGGACTCAAAAGTTAAATGGACAGCAGAAGCCAAACAAGCATTCGAAGAAATCAAATTGGCTTTGACCAGAACACCAGTCCTCAAGAGTCTAAGATTCGATAGAGACTTCATAATTTTCTCATTTGCATCAGAACACACCATAGCAACTGTTTTACTTCAAAAAGATGATCAAGGATGTGAAAAACCCATAGCCGTGTTCTGTAAAGCACTTAGAGATGCACCTCTGAATTACAAAATCATGGAAAAACAGGCTTATGCTCTTATAAAATCCATTCAAGACTTCAGAGTCTACATATTGTATTCACATGTAATAGCTTACGTACCAAACGCTGTTGTAAAAGATATCTCGACTCAGGATGGAATTGAAGGCAAACAGGGTAAATCGATTGCTAAAATATTGGAGTATGACATTGAAATAAAACCTACAAAGCTCATAAAAGGACAGGAGTTAGCTAAACTCATGACTGAAACAAACTTTCAAGCCCTAGATATTAATGAACTGGATAATGAACAGGAGATGACGACTCCACAAATCAGCCAGACCTTCTTAGAATCACCTTCGTATGCTGATATAATTCATGTATTATTAAACCTGTAGGCTCCTACAGGGTTATCCATAACAAAGAAAAGATTTTTAAAGATGAAAGCATCAAAATTCTGTGTTTTAGATAATACTCTTTTTTGGAAAAATCATGAATGTATTTTATTAAATTGTTTGATAAAAGAAGAAGCTGGCAAAGTTCTCAAAGAATTTCATGCAAGGGACTGCGGTGGACACCTGTACTGGAAATCAATTGTAGACAAAATCCTAAGGGCTGGATTTTACTGGCCAACCTTGTTCGCTGATGTAAAAAAGTTTGTCATTGCTTGTCACAAGTGCCAAATTTTTTAAGGCAAAAGGAAACTCTTACCCTTACCCTTGAGACCAATTTCCACTGAAAGACCCTTTCAACAATGGGGTTTGGACTTCATTGGATAAATCCATCCTCCCTCTTTTGGCCAACATAAATAGATCCTTACTGCTACAGACTATTTCACCAAGTGGATAGAAGCCATTCCTTCCAGTCAAGCCAATGACACAGTGATTATAGGATTCCTAGAAACCAACATCTTGTCTAGGTTTGGCTGTCCTGAAAAAATCGTAACCGATAATGTTGCTGCCTTCAAATCCAAGAAACTGATAAATTTCTGCAGCAAATACCATATCACTTTAGGCCATTCCATAGCCTATTACCCTCAAGGTAATGGTCTAGTTGAGTCTTCCAATAAAATCTTGATCAATATCATTAAGAAACTATTGGAAGAGAACAAGAAAAATTGGCACAAAAAGCTTATAAAAGCACTGTGGGCAGATAGACTTACCACAAAGAGATCTATTGGAACCAGCCCTTATGAGCTAGTGTATGGCATGGAGGTTGTGTTTCCTTCATCTTTAGGAGTGCCTGTAATAAAATTACTGCAATAAGCTCAAGTGGAACCCAATGCCATTCAAAGAAGAATAAATCAGACCATCCATTTGCAGCAGACCAGAGAGGAAGTGCACCAAAGATCCCAACTGTTACAAGAAAAACTCAAGAAGATATTTGATAAAAGGACCAAAGCAGAAGACTTCTACATTGGAGACAAAGTTCTAAAGTGGGATTCCAGGAGAGAAGACAAAGGAAAACATGGGAAGTTTGACTTCCTATGGAAAGGGCCATTCATGATCCAGGTGTTGCAAGGGAACAATACTTACTTTCTCAAGAGCTTGGATGGTACAGAAACAGTAGATGGACCAGTCAATGGTCGAATGCTTAAACACTACTTTGATCCAATTTTTTGATATATTTTGACTCTAACATGTACATAAGGAAATTCAGATTCAACAGCTTGAAAGAAGTGATCAGTTTATTTATTGCAGCAATGAGAATGAGGAGGAAAGTGCAGTAAATGTTGAAATCAATGAAGGAACTTTACCATTTTGTTTTGCCTCACTTCAGTTTATCAGAGCCCCAAAAAGCCATTGAATTTCAGATTGCAGAAGAAGACTTGGGAGCAAGAACAAATAGTCCAACTAAAAGCTATCCAAAACAGATGTACAGTTGTTTAAATCAGCTCAAGAATAGTGTATATATTTTTACAGCATCCTTTTGTACAGTTTCTACATTCAGCAAAGAAGATTTCAGATCACAATAAAAGGTATTCATAAGGCCATCTGACCTACTATTCTTGACTTTCCACGAGGGAAAGCCATCCCCAAGTGGAGCCAGTGTTATACTCCTATAGTAATAGCTGTCATATTTCATGATTGACTGGTTGAGCTCTCTAATATGTTCATACCTTTCCTTGCTGTAAAGGTTTCCATAGAATCAAAAAATCAAAAAATCAAAAAAATAAAAATAAAAAAATGTAAAGAGGGTATACCCTAAAAGAAAATCAAAGGGTGAAAAAAATAAATGGTCAAAAGAAAAAATGAAAAAATGAACCCCAAAAAAGAAAGACCAGGAAAATGTGCAAGTCCAAATGCCACTACTATTTCATTTTCTGTAAATAAAGCAGCATGTACAGCTTGTTGAAACTTTATGCCACAATTGATGAATGGCCAAACATCTTAATCTTGGCTAGTTCATGTTTGAATTTCCTGTTTTAGAGATAGAGAATAAAATCTGTCCAAACTGTTCAATCTTGGCAGATAAGTAGATAGGTAGAGAAGCAAAGGAGCTCACCAGTTTAATCTGAGCCCTTGGATGTAATAAGGGCAGACTTAGGTAGGCTTACCACGAAAAGAAAAGAAAATTTGAGAAGGGTTTTCTAAGTGCACCTGAGCAATGAAAAAAAAATGTTAGGCAAAGTAGGTAGGGTAGGTAGATTGATGTTGTAGAATGAGACTTGTGATAAGTTTTATCTCTGAAAGTGTTAATCTTACCTCTATCACAAGTGCCATGACAATATTTTGATGCAGCTCAAGAGAGGCATGACTAACTCCCCTTCACACTTCTCCCCAATCACTTACTAACCTCCCCCCAAAGGTATTAATATTTGCTTAATATCCTTGAACCACTCGTTCCATTTTCATCAAATGCCTAAGTAAAACCCCATTTTTACTTAAGGAAGTGGCCATATTTCTTGTATAAACCCCTTTTTTCTTTTTAGCCTAAGTGTTAAAATGTTGAATCTCTAACATTTTACTTAGCACTGTTCATTTCACAAATTCATATTAACAAACTAACTTTATATTATATAAATCCCATGAAAAATAAACCAAATCCCCGTATTATGTATTTATAACAAAAACCCCGATTGTAAATATTAATATCCCGCCCTAGTTAATTATAAACCTTAGCACTGTTTTTTCGGGAATTCATAAGTTTACTTGGAACCTATTAAGAACCCTTTCCACCGTACAAGTCAAAGGATTAATTAACCCCACGTTAATTAATAACTTAAATCACCCCACGAACCAATAAAAATGTGCCCGATATGATTTATTAAATGTTAATTATGTCGGGCCCACGCATTAACTTCCGCCATATCCCATGAGCGCCCACCGTCCGATCTCTGCTCCACCATCCAACGGTCCACAACTGTATCACGACCACCATAACTGTCAAGCTTTAACTCCCGGGGAACTGGCGGTATTGCCCCCGTACCATTGCCACACGTCATTCTCTCAGCATGCTCGCTCCCTCCCCGCCCGAAACCGCCCAAGCCCAAAAGCGGTGCAGGCGAAACCATTTACCACCCTCCCCCTGCTGACGTCATCTACCACGTCAGTTGTCCTTTGCTGATGTCACTGCCATGTCATCTGTCCCATACGTCATGTTGACGTCATCCATCCTTCGAACCAAAATTTCCCGCAAAAATTCATTTTTGTCAATTAAAAGGGAAAAAGGGTTATTTTTGATATTTTTTCACTACAAAATAGTGCTCCTGGCGTAAAAGGGACCGAGTTCGCATTTCCAGTGTTTCAACCGCCTCCTGACCAGAAAAGCTCCAACAATGAGCTCGCGGCCTCAGACAAGCTGCCAATTACAGTTTCCTTCCTTCAAACAAATTTGAAATCAAACCAAGGGACTTCCAAGCTCACAGAAGAAAAGAGACAGAGAGATACAGGGATATTTTTGGGCTAAGCACCAGACAGATATGAACAAAGAAAACAGGGTACACAACAAGTCAAAGAGTATCAAAGGAGCATTAAAGAGTATCAGTGTATAAGGAAAATCAAATTAGAATTAAAGAGTATCGGAGTCGACTAAGTGAAGCAGATCATAATTTAATGCAGAGTTAAGACAAGCAGTCAGCGCAGAGTTATTGCAAAAGATAGTTGCAGGCCGAACCCTAAAGGCCTACCTCCAGCACAACATAAGTGAGCCGCTTCTATGTTACTTGTAAACTAATTTAGGTTAAGATCTAAATATTATCTCACAGCTGTTATGAGATATTTGTTGTACATATTTTTGTTGTATAAATACCCCCTTCATCAGAGTTTTGAAGAGGTTGGGTATGTGTAGATTTCCTAGACTTTGCTGTAATACTGAACTTTTGGAATAAAAAGCTGTTAGAATCAACTATTGTTTGACCTACTGGATGAAGAATTGAAGCAGAGGAGTTGTCACAGAATTCTTGAATCAAGCTCCGGATCAATAAGTCCCTTATATCTCTTGTTTTACAGTTTTCTTGTTTACTATATCATCTGTGTTTCATGATCTGAATGGTAAAGAAAAAGGTTAATTCAGAATTTGCTTAACTGCACTCTGTTTTCAGTCTTTATTATTCTCTGTGTTTTATTCAGAATTAGCATAAACAGTGAATTCTTAATTGCTCCTGTTTCCTGATTCTCTCACGTTGAGTATTGGCTAAGGAATTCTTAATTGCTCCTTATTAGTAATCATCCATTTCCCTCTTTCAATATGTTGAAGGATTCTTAACTGCCCTTCACCCATTTGAGCCCACTCCATCTGATTCCAACCTTTAAATTGTTCCATGTTTGACTACCTTGCTCTGTGATGCCATTCGTTGTTAGAAACCAAATCCAGAAAACCATATCCTTTGACTCCATCATGCCCAATGGACTGAACTATTCTATTTTACCTCACTGTTCTATTTGATTCTCACCACCCAAACTCAAAACAAAACCCTTGAACTTCATAACTAGCCTAACACCTTTAAAAACAAAGCTAAATCATAAAGAGAGAGCCCTCTCTAGATACAGATGGGCTAAAATCTGTATCTAAAAGATTGGTCTGTGGTTACCTCGACCTTATTCCCTTTCTTACAACTTTTCGGAACAACCTGAGTGATAACACCTAGTGCCACCTACTCTAATCGGTCTTCTATTTTTGGTTAACCCTTTTCGATTTTGGAGCCTTCCTTCTAAACCTCAGCAGCTCATCCCGCACTATTCTAAGTATTCATTCTTTGGTTGAGACTTATATTTTCAGTTTGGCTTGTGTTTTCTTACTTAGTTGATTTTCTAACCCACAAGTTGATCTCTTTACTTGGTCCCAGAAGAGTTCTTAGCCTACCCCAAAAATTGCACAATTCTTGAGGGCAATTAGCCTTAATGTCAGGAATTGTGTAGTATTGATTCCTAGTGAGACTTGAGCTCAGAAAATGCGCATTCATGAGGGGGACATCCCAGCACTAAGCCCAGAAATTGTCAACCCTCACTGAGCTCAAAAACTGCGTAGTGCACTGAGCCAGAAAGTTTACCAGTTCCTGAAATTGTGTTGCCTTTCCCGGTAGTTTGCATGGCAAGTTTCCCCGTAAAAAAAGAAAACAAAAAAAAGCAAAAGAAATCCCTAAAAAATAGGGATCTATTTTTAGCATCCCAAAGGAGGCACTTCCGCTATTTTTAGAAACTTTTGACAAGTATCACTTTTTCCTTGATTTTATACATGTGCATCATAAACCCTAATTTGTCCAAATATATTTAATCAACATTTCTAAAGCACATTTGTGCATTCAATCTTGGAGCTCTAGCAATTCCAAGAAGATTAAGGAGCCTTCGGTGCGATCGTCGTCGCTTTTCCATGTGAGTTTTTCTTTTGTCGTATTTTGTCGCTTTTTCTTTCACTTTTTGTCATTTGGCTTGTGTGAGTATTGTTTCACTTGTTTCTATGCATGACTTTTTGTGTTTTAACTTGTATAAGTGTTGTTTCAAGTTATAGATTTCCTTTCCCAAGTGTCACATGAGTTTTCTTGTTTTTGCACCAACGGTCATCATTGCAGTGAATCTCCTCACATGCTTCATCTTTCTTCCATTTAATCAATTGTTGCACTTGATTCACATGCATGCATATACACTTAGTTAGATCTGCACTCATCTTCACACCATCTTTCAAATCTTCTTGTTTTCCATGCCCCTTTGGGTAGATCTAGGTTACCCTTTCCCGAATCTCACCTTGCAAGCTTGCACTGAGCAATTTAGAGGCTCAAGCTCTCAGCTTGGCCTCTGGAATTGTGAAAAGAATGGCATGGGTTGGTTCCAACTACGCACTGCGCAGTTCTAGGATCTAGTCTCCTAGCTTGGCCACTAAGACTGCACAATGTGTAGTCTCTCCCAGGCCTTGGCCCAGGCTGAACTGTGCATTACACAGTTCCAGTCATTAGGCTTCCACCTTGAATACTAATACTACGTAGTGTGCAGTTCCCACAATCAGTTAGTCACCCTTGTCAGTAAAAAATGTGAAATCCTTCCCATCAAGTCCCAACTTGTTGCTTGAACTTGCTTTGAAGTTGTTTTTCTTTTAAACGAACATTTGCTTGCCATGAGTTTCCTATCTATCCCACAGGTACAACAGTTGTTGAGAATCTCTCTAGTAGCCATAGTTAACATGGCATTCAAGAGAGTTACATCAAAGGAAATTTCCGAGAGTAGTACTAGGGAAGCAGTTGAGAAGATATCAGTTGATTTTCCAATATATGGAGATAATCAGCTATTTATTGAGAAGGGAACAACACTAACATGGCAATAGATCAAAGAAATTTTTGCAAAAGACTTTGAGGAAGATCTGGAATACTGGCAGGTATATGTTAGAATCCAGCAGTCAGGGTTATACAAGGTTGCATGTAGGTACCCCTCCTCCCCATGTGCAGACATCATCAGCTGGGTTGCCTCACATACATATGAACAAAATATGACATTGAGCAGTGCCAGTGAGAAGAAGCTTGCCACCTTCAGGGTAGAAGACTTTAAGTAGATATATCACTTACCCAAGCCAGTGAAGTGCATGGACTCACTCTTCTATTCCACCCATAGCTATGTGAACAGAAGAGAAATTTTCAAGAGTTGGGTGAAATATCCATTGAAGTTTAGACAGACACCCACCATGTTTACAAGACAAAGTCCCTCATGAAGACTTACCAGTTCTTGATCATATTTGCCTGCAGGATATATGGCCAAGAAAGCACAAAAACCTTTCCTCAAGGATGGGTAGTCTTATTAGACCAATTAGTGAATGATGGAAGGCCATTCAACTAGTCAGATCTGTTGGCTCAATAGTTGAAGTCCCATGTAGCCAAGGCTAGGAATCATCCCAAGAATGAGAAAGCATGGTTTTATAAGTCCCCATACTTACTGGATGCAATCTGTCTACAACAACAGTTCTCTGGCATGAACTGGACATGGACACCAAAAGATATTGTCATGAACATCTATTGCAAGTTTCTTTTCGATTGCAGTTATTGAGGAGTGATGGAAACACTAACTGACCACTTTATCATCCTGTTATACAAGCTTATATTTGAGAAAGATCCACCTTGCATGTCCCGAGAAGAAATGGAGGAAATAATAAACATTGTAGATTGGTATGCCTCACTATGTGGTTCCTTCATTAGAGTGTTTGGTGAAGAGAAGCCTCTACATTTCTTACGAAGGTATGCCACTAACAAACTGGTCATGAAAGAAGTATCATACCACCTCACAACAGGGTTGTTAGTAGGAATGCATAGGAAGAAGAAAGTGCCATGGCCCACTCTTCCTTTGCGGATCAGATTATATGTGATTAAGAGCTTGAAATATGCAGATGTTGAGGCTAAGGACATAATGAAATTTGAGTTTGGAACCAAGGAATTTAATCTGTATCATCCCCATATTATTTGCAAGGACCATTGTATGAGAGTTTACTTTCCATGGATCAATGAGACATTTCATTGCCCAGAGGCAGACCCTTGGAGGTACTGATACAATGCCTCTAGACTCAATGAGCCAGTATGTATAAAAAGAACTTGGAAGGCTACTCTAAAGACATCAACAGCTCCGGAAGCAAAAACAACAACAACAACAAAAGGAAACAATCCAGTGCAGGTCAAGGGAAAGAGGAAGATTGTTGACAATCAAGAGGGAGATAAAAACTACAAAATGAAGGTTGATCATATCCCCAAGAACACAGATCTGGCAGCAGATTAAAAGAGGGAGCATCCGATCAAGAGAGCATAATGGAGGAAGAGAGAAAAGAAGAGGTTTCAGGAGACATAGAAGAAGCTGAAGGCATAACAGGAGTTGAGGAGGAGAGAATGAGAAGAGAAGCAGAAGCAGGAAGAAGAACAAAGACAAGGCGCGATGATGGAGGAAACAACTCTGATACATGTTGAAGAGTTGGAACAACCAGCAACAGAGGAGAAAGGTGAGCAAATGCAGGATCAAGAACTTGCTCAGTAGATTGAGCAATTGATTGAAGTGACAGACATGGAGTTGGAACAGGAGCCACATAATGAAGATGTTGACTTGATTCTAAGAGCACCACAGGTCATCCCTCAGTATCCACCACCTCCAGCAACAGAGCCAGCCTTGAGTGACCAAGGATATGTAGTTCTCCTTGATGATGATTTGGTTATGGATGTGTATAATCTATCACTCGATGAGTTCTAGAAGAGGATTGTACAAGCACGAAGGAAGCACTTTCCGGATGATAATGCATCACTTGCATTCATCAAGGAAAGGGTGATAGTTTCAGACACCAGGAAGCATCCAACTACCATTTCCAAAGCCAGCTTAACCTATGTAGGAGAAATAAGCTAAAATGTTAAGTATCTGACAGCCGAGAATGAACAACTAGCAAAGAACTTGCAGGATGCCAGGCAAGAGGTAAAACAACTTCGAGCAACTGTGCAAAATGTAGTTTCCGCATTAAGGGAGATGAGGAAAATGATACTTGTTGAAATATCATCACTTGGAGAAACCATCCGGAAGCTCTATGATGGATTTGTCACCCTACATAAAGAATTTGTCTATTTTCATGGGCTATAATAGTGGAGAAAAGAGTTTGTTAAAACTCTCAAAAAAATACATGCTGCCATTGCCCATGTACAAGGGTGGACAATGTGGTACATAGGGGGGCAGCTTGACTTAGTGGAGAAGATGAAGCCATAGGCAGAGCTGGAGAAAGCGAAGGTATGAATGTTGATTTAGAACAACAAGAAACTTGCCTCATTCATCAACAACACACATGCCTCATATGTGTGTTTGTACAGTTGTTTGGATGTCATGGTGAGAAAGCACTGGATCCCATCAATCAGTTCCCTCACCAATGCTAAACCCAAGAACCAGGTCTGACTGGAGATCGATCAATACTTGGAGTAGCTAAGACAAGAATCCACTAGGGAATACTTGGAGTTGAATGCACACAACATGCAAAAGTACATCGGTGGTCCTGTCAAGGTCAAGACAATGTTGCTCATGATTTAGAATGAGTTGGACACAGGTTCCAAGACAGTGTACCTGAATGCCATGATGGCTAGAGTCTGCTTCCAGAAAGACACTATTAATAAGTTTGGGGACACCATCACACAATACCAAGTTTGGCACCAATATGTGACTGAGAAACAACAAGTGGAGGTCGTCGAGCTAGACTTTCCCCAAGCTCCAGAATCATAGTGTTGTTTCTTGATAGGTTGTCTCTACCCTATTTTGTCTTATATGGGTACATGTGGAAAATGTAATATTATTTGTAATTATTTTGTAAGTGAAATTCCAAGTACCAATATTGGGATATGAAAATTCACCATGTTATTTGTCATTTAGTGAAGAAGTTGAAGAGTCATGAGGGTAGTCAAAAGGTCACAAAGGGGGAGTTGAAGAGTCACCCCCCTCTTGTTATAAATAAAACCTCATAACTCATGTAACAAGATTTTGGGAGTGAAGCTTTTGGCTAGGCTTAGGCTTAGAAAAGGCTTGGGAGTATTGTGAAGAGCCTTAGCTTCTCCAAAGCTTAGAGCAAGTATACTTCTATGAAGGAGCAAGTGTCCTTGACTGTAATGTTCCACTATTGGGGCTAGTGGTCATCAATGGTGTATGTATGGATGGAACTTTCACTTATAATAAAACCAGAGCCAACACATTTTCATGCTTATGTTGTTAATATAGTAGGACTACTCTTATTATATTGGAAATGTATGTTATTTAAATTACACATTTTCTTATGAACTACTGTGCATGAATTTGTACGAATCGTGTTGAATACGTGTTCTTGGATTAACTAATAACTTTAATTTGTGGACTATTTTTCATCTTAGCTCGTGATGTCATTTCTCTCATGTGTTCCTTTCAAGTTGCATACTATTACTGGCTTCCAAGGGCAACACTTCCTTTTCCATTCATGTGTTGGAACCTCCATGCATCACACTTGAATCTTTGTATGGTCACACACTTGCTCTCACTGGAAGTTATCATACTTTCCTCTGCATGCTACCATGGTCAAGGTATTACACTATCACCCACTACTGGGACTCCTACTCCAAATGGTGTGAGGTCTATTTGGGACTTCATATCAGATAGATCCCCTAAATGTTGGCGGGTCCAACACTATCAATAGATCACTATTAGAAAAAGCAATGGAAAGAAGTTGTTTTTCAATACATTACCACATGGTGGTATTATGTAAATATCCCCTTTAATGATTAGTTCTCACCTTGTTACCAAGCTATGTGGGGCTCTATTATATCCAGAGGAAAGGGATTCAAAGGCCCTAGTATGCATGAGTTGAGGGGAGTCTTTTTGCAAAATGATATTTTTTCTATTGATGGATATTTGACTAAGTATAAAGAGTCATGAAACAAAATTGGTTTTGTTCCATCATGTCAGATGGATGGAATGATGGAAAGAACTACACTATCATTAATTTCCTTGTTTCTTTCCCTCAAGAAACCTTGTTTTTGGAATCAGTTGATGCATATGATAGGGTGAATGATACAAACCTTCTATTACAATTTTTGGATGAGATGAATAGGAAAAAGGGGGATCAAAATGTTTTGTATGTCATCATAGATAATGCCTGAAACTATGTTCTAGCTAGAAATATGCTAGAGTCCAAATATAGGACCATATTTTTTACCCCATGTGTTGCACATTGCATAGACCTCATGCTTGAGGGAATAGGAAAAGTGGAGTGGGTAAAGAATATCGTATAGAATGCTAAGTGTATCACTAAATACATCTACAACCACTCATGGGTATTAATCCTAATGAAGAAAATTACAAGGGGCAAGGAGATTATTAAGCCTGCAATTATGAGATTTGCAACTCACTTCCTTATGTTGCAATCTCTCAAATCTCAACAACTAAACTTGCAAAAAGTGTTTTCTTGTGATGAATGGAATTCATCTCGGTCAGTTCATAAACAAGATGGAAATGACACCAAAAATATTTTTTTGATAACTCTTTTTTGAAAAAGTTTGCAGAGGTTGTGAAAATTGGAGAGCTCCTTGTTAAGGTGTTATAGGTGGTGGAGGGGAAAAATTGGCCATGGGATACATTTATGAGGCTATGGATTAGGAAAAGGAGAATATATGAGTAGCCTACAAACATAAAATGGGTAAATATGGACCAATTTGGGAAATCATTAACTATAGATGAAATAATCAACTCCATTGTACAATATGTGCATTTGGGTATTTCTTGAACCCAATGTATCATTATAGAGCTTAGCTAGGAGAAGATCAGAAAGTCGAGGTAAAATCTGGGTTGTATGATTGCTTGGGGCTCATGGTACCTAATGAGTCCAAATAGTTGGAAATATGTAAAATGTATTTTCACTAATGCCTCGAGTACCTTTGGAAAATACTTACAAAGATGGCAAGATATGTGGATCAACTAGGTAAGCAATTTCAATTTTTTTTAAGTTTAATTATTTATAATTCAAATTTGAAACAATTTCCTTTGTAGCCAGATTTAGAATCTAAATTATTGTACAATGAACTAACTATAGTCTTTGCCTTTGCAATACATTAGTGGGAATCATTTGGTAGCCAATTTCCTCAATTGCAAAACTTTGCAGTTAGAGTCTTCAACCAAAATTGCATTCCTTTTAGTTGTGAGCACAATTGGTCTATTTTTTAGTGGATTCACACGAAGAAGAGAGTTCATTTGGAATAAAAACAGTTGAATGATCTCATTTTTGTGCATTACAACCTTTGACTAAGACGCAATTAGTTGATGAACAAAAGACCTGATCTAGATCACATTATGTTCGAGGATATTGATCCAACATCAGAATGGGCGAAGGCGACTCAACCAACTAATTTTGATCCTGAATATGATATTGACGCCATAGAGTTAGGGGGGTTGATCGCAATGCATATTTGGTAGTTCCAGTGGAACTAGAACTAGTAGCTCAATCAAGCAAAATAAAACAACCAATGGAAAGCACTAATCGTGTAACTCGACTAACTCATGCTTATGTTAGATCTAGTTTTGTTGTAACTAGTACTACTGAGGTTGCAACTATTCCTCAGACTCTAAGCCAGATGATGTTTATGTAGCTCCTATTGATGATCCATTGTTTAGTAGTGGTGATGAGTTTGACAGGGAGTGATCATGTTGATCATTGATATGTAGACTTGTAGTAGGCTAGTGGTCTGGTGGCTTATAGCATTGTTTTTCACTCTAGAGCCCATTTAGAGCCTCGATGATTATGTATTTTGTTGTTGATATGTATTACACCCGGTGCCCTTTTGATCTATTCATCCTTACATGGTATATAGATGAGCAAACTTTGCATATTTTGTCTCTAATAGTTTGGAATCATGGCTTTAAATTTTATAAATAATTTTTTCATTAAAAAATCATTATTTAATGTATGTTTTTAAATGCCAGTAACTCATTGAGATCTTACCAATCCTATTTTTCTAGTTCTGGTTCAAAAACTGGTTTGAAAGGTGGATCGAGGTGGTTACTAGATCTGGTTTTTAAAACCATGTTTTTCCCTTTATCTTAATTTCATGGATAAGTTTGCGTATGGATGATTGTTGTGATATAAAACATGTTTTAGTGTCTTAAATTAAAATCGAAATTTTCTAGACTTAATGCCATTTACATGACTATAAAAAATCCTAGAGATGAAAATTTTCCCAAACAATGGATTAGTAACTCACTTTTATGGATGAGGAATGATACATATGGTTCTTATAGACTAAATCAAGATTTAAAGAATGGTTTTCTTCCTAATTTTAGTATCAAAAGTTACTTATATGCACACAAACCATAATATATTCCCACAATATCTAAATTTAAACCATAATATATTCCCTCAATATCTAAATTTAAAGCATACTAAAAAATAAAAAAGCAAAATTTCATAGGTTAAAGGTGATACTAACCATTCTTATGACCTAATTAAACCATCATTTTAAAGCATATTCCTTGGATTATATATATATATATATATATATTCAAAAGTCATATAAAGCGTCATTATTATGCTATAAAACATACATATGAAATATTGTTTTACGGAATAAATTAGGACCCAATTTCATAGGTTAAGGCTATTATATATAGAATTTTTGTGTGCTCTATATAATATAATTTTTTCTAATCCATGTAATATACTCCTCAGTTATGAGTTTTAAAAATAAAATTGTTTCACAAAAAGTTATAAATTAATTCTAATGTAAGAAATAAGTAAGGCTGTACTTTATATATATATATATATATATATATATATATAACTTAAAAAATTTTATTTAAAACACTTTTTAAAATTTTATTAACTCCAAATTAATAAAGAAATGAATGGATTTTATTGAAATTATAGAAATATAGAAAGTTTATAATTATTAATATTTTACTATGTACGAGTTTTAACATATTTTGAAATTCTTTTGTAACTAGTAGACAAATGGTGAAAATAAATGTAATTAAGAATTCATTTACAACACAATGCCATGTAAATAGTTGCCCACCATTTTCCATGCAAATAAATTCCTTTACAACAAAATGCCGTGTGGATAGTTGCCCACCATTTTTTATGCAAATACTTGTTTAAATTATGGTGGGAAGCTATCCACATGGCATTCTTGCATAAAAAATGGTAGGCAGATATCCACATGGCATTTTTTTATGCAAAATTATGATACTTGGTGAATAATTTTTTTTTTTAATATAATTTTTATATCTCATGATTCAATTTAAAACCACATTAACTAATTAGAAAAAAAATACATTTAATTTTTATTTTTTTTCGAAATATTTAATTTAATATATATATATTTTTTAACTTTAATAAACGTTTAAAAATATTTAAAAAACAAAAAAATATTTACAAAACAAAAAACAATAAAATCTACTTCTTTTCCTTTTTTATCAGGTTAAATCTTTTTGAGAAAAAAACCATTCACATAAAATGTCTGACTCAATTTCAATGGTTATATGTGGAGATTGAGCCAAAGACTTCTGATTCTATGCATTGTAATTTATGAAGTATATGTGGAATAGTTCGGTTGAATTGGAAACGAACTCATTACATAGAATTAAAATCTGATCCTGCACCAGATGCATCCTCTCAAGTAAGTTAGTATCTTGCTGGTTAGGTAAAAAGCCTTCTAGCACTTTTAATGTCATTATTAAACCAGTAATTCTAACTCGCTATGAAGTAAAGATTTGAACAAACCACAAGACGCTGAGTTGGTCGTTCATAGTTGTACATTACTAACACAGAGCATACCACGAGTGCACTTTGGAGCTCAAGTAGGCATACAAATGATTTCCCTCAATATCAATAATAATATGGAGAGTGAGCTGTGTTTAAAGGATAAAAAGTTACCTACTCACTTCAATCAAGCAGAAGTACCCAAAAAAATCATAAAATATAATATATTTAATCAAACCAGCATGTTTGTATGAGATGATTTAGTGGTTGATATAGTGGGATATTTTAGATGTTAATTTTTTACTTGGTTTCAAATCTTATTGTGACATCTTTGGCCCCTTGTGATAAGGCTTTAGGAGTAGGCTTTCTCATTCTTGTGGAGTGCAGCCACTAGATAGTCTTGACTCTTGCTAGGTTATAATGACAACCACTAGATTTGATCTTGGGCTTTGCCTAGATCATTCTGGCCAAGTATTTTTGGCTCTTGCGAAGTTATAAATTCCTGGTATATCTAGCTTACAGGTTGTTGGCTATACTCTTGGTGTTATAGTAACAGTGTCTAGATTTGCTTATATGCCTTGGAAAGTACTCCCAATTTACTATGGTAAGAAAAATAAAAAGGAGAAAATTAACACTAGCAATAAGCATAATTACCAAATTTAGTCAAATAGATTTGAAGAATGGGAAAGTTCTACAATTCAGTTTGATTGGGCCTCTTAAATTACAAATTCAATTTGGAATGAGTGAAAAAGTTTAGCAAGTTGTCCTCCATTTTATTGAAAGAGGATTTTGTGAACATTTGTTTGACTTGAGTCCCCGTCTCTTGAACAACACTTATGATTATGATAAATAATATTGTTTGTTTGTAATAAATTTTTTTCATAATTCAATACATTTTTCTAAGAATTTTGTTGGAGAAATAAATCACATAATTTCGCTTTTTGAATAATAAAAAAATGTCAAAAACAATACTATAAAAATAACAAATTAAATTCCCAAAAAGTAAACAATAAAATAAAATTAAAACCATAATAATACTTGCTATATAATTGATATTATTAAATTCAAAATTGATTATTAATAAACTATTCTTAATAAAAATTTCAAATGCCCCATCTCATCATTTTTCTGATGCATATTTGACAATCCATTTTTAAGGGGAAAAAACACACTCCCATCCACTCGCTCAACAGGATAGCTATATCATCTTTCTCATATGAAGATATCTTCCTCACACTGTTAAAATACCATGTTATTTGTAACAAATCAAAATATTTAATAAAAAAGTATGCCCTTCTTCCATTAAAGTTGGAAGAGTTGGAAAAATTAGTTGTGTGTCATGGAATAATAAGTAGATATTTGAGACAGAGGTCACTTATCGTCCTAAAAAAGATACAACTTTATGTGTCTCTTTCTGTCTATAACATTATTTACAGGAATAACATTTCTAATTACAGGAATAACATTTCTATCCAAATTAACACTAACCAATGTCTCAAGCTACAAACTCCAAAAAGGAAAAGACAGTACACAAAAACAAAGCAAAACAATCATTTGGAAAATGAACAAAAGAGCTAAGAACACAATTTTTTTTAATGAAATTTTAGAAAGTGACATATTTTAATATTTGTAAACTGGATAGTAACAACATTTCTACCCAATTAACACTAGCCAATGTTTCAATGCAAAATAAACCTATAAAAACACTCCAGCCAAAAAATAAACGTAAGAAAACAGTGTAGCCAAAAAAAGCGCTGAAGAGAGAAAATTGTAAACTGGATACTAACAACATTTCTGCCCAACTAACACTAGCCAAGGTTTCAAACTACAAAATAAAGATAAGAAACTGTACAGCCAAAAAAAAGGTAAAAACAGAGTAATTGAAAGAGCTGAGAACTTAGTAAAATTTTTAAAATGACATATTTTAGTATTTGTAACCTGTATGCTGCCAATAATTTTATTTTGAGATAGACAACATTGACATATTATTGACATATTTTTGAATGAGGTGGTTTCCTTAAATATTATTATTATTAATAAGTAGGTTTTTGTTTAGAATAGTTAGAAATTGTAGATTTTTATTTTATTTTGCTCAAAATTTTAGTTTTATATATCTTTAGAATACTTAAATATATAAAGTTTTTCAAAAAAACTAAATTCAATTTTAAATTCAAAATATCTGCACAATTTTTACATTAAATTTAATTAATTAATTTTTTCTACATCCATAAATATAATCTAAATAATGGTACGATAAAATCTTACAGCAATCATTTTATTAAATATTAAAAAAATATTTAAAATATTTAACAAAAATACCAAAACCACTCTCTATTTAAACCCTTCTTAGTTCAGCTCAAAATCACTAAAGAAAAATTGCAAAGATATATATATTTGTGAAGTTTAGAAATCTTGGCCAATTTTATTAGTCTTCAATATGCTGTCTGTAAAAAGTTTTTTAAAATATCCAATTTCTAATGATTTTATGTAGTGTCTAAAGAATTTTGACCATTTTAAAGGTTATAGTGTACAAAATGAAAATTGGTAAATTTATTTTAGAAAAAGAAATGGAAAATCAGTATTTTTGAATGTTAACCCTAAAATTTGCAGACTTTCATTTTATGTTTTTAATTGTCCATTATGGCAAAAAAAAAAAATATCAAATCAAGTTTTTTTTTGGATCAATTAGAATTCAAGGAAACCATCTTGTTCCTCATGAACCATTATGTGTACCTGATTTCTCATTAATAATTTCTGTCAATATAACTGTCTACCTTAGCTTTGCTTCAATAAATTGTTCTCATCTCTATGCAGTAAGTCAAGCTATTACAAATATCAAAACAAAAAATAAACAAAACCATGTTTAAAAACTTACTGATGTCTGAAATATGCAATCTGTAAAATGTTTGACCATATTTTTTTTGGTAATTTTTAAATAAAATAATTTTATCAAAAAAATGAGTGAAACAATTATTTAAAAAAAATAAAAATGGATTATTTTTTAGGAAAAATATGCAAAATTGTTTTATTTTAGAATATTAACCCCTGACTTTACTAATTTCATTTAATTTAATTTTTTAATTTTCAATTATAAAATAATTCTAATCCAATATTTTTTATCAATAAAAATTCAAGGAAACATCGTGTTCTTCATAGATCATCATGGTGTGTGCCTTATTTTTCATAAATAATTAGTCTCCATATAACTCTCCAGCTTAGCTTTTTGTCAATAAATTACTCTCATCTCTATGCTGTAAGTCACGGCATCACAAATAGGAGAGTACTAAGGAATTGTCAAATTATGTTTACAATTCAGACAGTTTCCATCTTCTTATTTTATAATACATACAAGCTACCTCTCTGCATACATGGAATACATGTTCCATAAAATACAAACCCTTTACATAATATTGATGGACCACCCTGCCACTACAATCAGCAACTTTATGCAAATGCGGCGGAAAAACATTTTCATGGAGAGACGTCAACACGCCAGAGCATTGCCTTTACCCATTCTGCACTGTGTAAAACCCCAAGCGGTGAAATCACACTACTGTCTGAGATATGCGATATGCGGATTACTTTAACCTAACTAAGATAAGATATATATTACTCTAATCTAAGAAATACTTATTAAGACATGACGTTCAAAACTTATTGCTCAGCTGATATGTGGTTGCACTAGTGTAGTGCTAATCCCTTCAACAAAACGGAGGACGGAAAATGGCGCGAGGAAGAGAAAAAATAAGAGCCCTTTTAGGACCAGGCCAGTAAGCACCTGGTGGAGGAGGAGAAAATGGATTAAATGGATGTCCTGGCGGAAGGGGGCGCGAATGGGTCAAATGGAAGCGTCGGCGGCCGTGGAGGAGGTGCATACGGATCAGGCCCAGGATTAAATGGAGGTCCTGGCGGAGAAGCTGGCGCGAATGGGTCAAAAGGAGGGGTCGGCGGCGGAGGAGGTGCATACGGATCAGTCCCTGGGTGTGGATGTGGGCGTGGCGGTGGCGGAGGCGGAGGGGCGTACGGATCAATATGAGGCCGTGGGTGTGGGTGTGGGCGTGGGCGTGGCGGTGGAGGATGTGGTGCGTATGGATCAATATGAGGCCGTGGGTGTGGGCGCGGGCGTGGCGGTGGCGGAGGCGGAGGCGGAGGCGCATATGGATCAATATGAGGCCGTGGAGGTGCGTATGGCGGGGGCGGTGGCGAAGGCGGCCTATACATGATTGCTGGAAACACGGTTGGCACCAAATGTATGCGCAGGCTACTGCATATTTAAATGAAGAATTCTATGAATATATATAGTAAACTTGGAAGCGAAAGAATGAAGTATTCTATGAAGTTGCAGGTGAAGGAACGATTCGTGTAGTGGAAGCAATCCAATTGAAGCGACTGTAGCCCGGAGAATCGAATAGATTACAGAAGATGTTCCGAGAATCAGTGATTGATGGTAGCCCAATCTGGTACGAGTTATTATTCTTTTATTTTTTTCAATTGAAAAATTGTGCAGCACCTCACAGGCATATGGCATATATAGTTATGTCAACCACTGGACCATAAAACTTGTAAAACTAAACTTTCCTTAATAAAACTTGTAAAAATCAACTATTGGACCACATCCATAAAACTTCCACTCATTATTCCTTTGCTATTCGTAAAAGAAAGTAGTAATTGGAAAATGCTTTCACACTTTGCACGTCCTGTAACTAACCCAACCCTTTAGATGAACGGACCATTGGAGAGATTGTGGCATTGCGATAACAAAGACGCTGAATGTTGACATATTGGTGAGATTACGCCATTGTGACTATGGCAATGACGCTGCAGGTTAAGATAATTATTAATTTGACTCTAACTTTATTTCTAGATTTTAAGAATATTTTGAAATTAGGAAATAAAAGTAAAATTAATTATTTAACGTGGTGGGTGTTTTTATCAAATTCTTAAAAACCCTATCAAATATATATATCACGAATTTATACTAGAAATTTAAAAGAAGAATACCAAGTACGAGGAATGTAAGGGAATATAAAATACGAGGAATATAAGAGAATAATATCAAAGATAAGATATAATAATGTTTCATATATTGATTTCAATATATTCACTGAATAAGCTTTTTAGTGTGTCATATCAATTTAAATGGTTGTTTTTTTTTCAACCGTTTCCTTGCTATTAATTATATTCACTGAATAAGGTTTTTAGTGTGTCATATCAATTTAAATGGTTTTTTTTTTTCAACAGTTTCCTTGCTATTAATTATGAGCCATTATTAATGAATAAATTAAACTAAATTTTGCAAATATAATTTATTAATAATTTCTAAGATCTTCGTTCATGCTATTTTTTGTATCATAATTTTGGTGGCTCGTATTGTCTCTGTTCTAGGAGGCTCGCATTATAATTGTTGGTTAATATCACTACGTAGAAGACCTTAATCTCTGTTGACGAATGTCCTTCCTTCAAATACATAATATATATATATATATCACTTTGCAATCCACATGTTGAAGATAATGGAGAATATCCTAGAATAGGTAGAGTTGGCTCACATAGCCTCAGGATAGGAATTTGTTTCTATTTCTTAGGATACTATTCTAACTTCCATAAAACCATGTATTTATTTAATGCGTAATGTTGATGAACAATGTAGAGTGTTCTGTAGAGCCAAACTCTCCTAGTTCAGACTCTCTTTCGTAGAGCTAACCAGTGGGTTTTATTTTAATACAAACATTGCCATTTTTATCATGGTATCAGAGCGTCAGGGTTGAGAAACCTGTACGCTGGCTGATGGGTGGTTCTTTGAACCGAGATCATCGCAGCTCTGAGGCAGATAACTACGACGCTTATGAAATCATTGCTGGAAAGGCGTGTACCTATGCGACGGGGGCACTATGACACTTCGCGCATATTTTTCATTGCAGATCGTCACAATAAAGACATGTACCTCTATGAGGGCATTGCAGAACAGACAGAGACTTCTGCGACGATCGAGGAAAGCCAATAACAAGGTTGTGGTTGCGTGAGGAAGCCAAGAACAAGGCTGTAAGCTATCAGAGAAGCTACATGGGAAGCCAATAACAAGGCTGAAGCTGACAACCGGAAGTTGTCTGGAGGCTGAGAAGGAAGCCACGAAGATCTGTGTGTGTGTTGCGAGATCGAACAATAGTGATCTGTGTCTGTCTCGGATCTAGGGTAAATTTAACATCTTTTACCTGTCGAAATTTTTTTCTAAATCATCAAGATGAATAACAACATATTTGAAGCATGCATGAACGAACATAACAAGCTTGATGGTTCCAATAACGTAAATTGGAAATTTAAGATGCAGACTCTGCTTAAAGCGCAGAGTGCTTGGATGATTGTGAATGGGGATGAGCCAAGGCCCGCGGCTGGATCAGCATCGGTCCTAGATTAGGAGAAACAAGAAAGCAGAGCAAGGACAATGTTAAAGATGTCAGTGAAAGATTGTATTATACCACACATCAGAGAAGGTAAGTCAGCTAACGAGATCTGGGGAATTCTGAAGGAATTGTACGAAATTAGAAATTCAAATCATCTTTTGTTCCTCAAGAATAAGATTTTGTCCATGAAGATGGAGGAGAATGAAATGATTTCTTCATTTGTAGCAAGGATCAAGGATCTGAAAACCAAATTATCAGATATTGGTCATATAATGGACGATACATATCTTGTAACCATTACAATAAATGGTGTCACTAATGACTATCAGATGTTCATCATTGGGATCAATGCCAGAGAAAAGATCCTACATTTTGAAGTGCTGACAGGTATACTGATGCAGGAAGAAGAGAGGAGATCGACTCTGAAGCTACAGGTTTCCGATCTTGCATTGGTGGCGAGGAAGAACTTCTACAAAGGGAAAGGAGATCCACAACAACAAAACGAAGCAAGTTCACATAAACAACCAAATCTGACTCAAGGTATGCATCCCAATAAAAACTACTCTGAAACTAAATGTTTTTATTGTGGAAAATTGAGTCACATTTCCAGGGAATGTGGGAAAACAAAATATCATGAAGAACAACAGAAGCTAAAGAGACATGCAGGTCATCTTGCGAATGGTGATCAGGTGCGGAATTTGTGATTGTTCATGGCAAATCGTGATGAAAATGTTGATGCAGACATTTGGTATGTAGATTTAGGAGCGTCAACACACATGACAGGGAATAAGCATTGGCTGGAGGATTTTAAAGAGATCAACGAAGGCGCACAGATTTACCTAGGAGATGACAGAAGTCATCAAATCAAAGGATGTGGTAAAGTTTCTGTTATTCTACCTGGTGGTAATATTAAACAAATTTATAATGTAATGTATGTGTATAGCATAACAAAGAACTTGATTTCTATATCAATGATTACAGATCAAGATTTGAAAGTTGAATTTTTAAAATCTAACTATTACATTAAGGATCTGCTAGATGGCATGAAGACAATTGCTACAGGAATCCGAACAGGAGGACTGTACAAGTTGGATGTGAGACCTACACCGGTTCGAGCATTGACAGCAACAAGCCTAACTATAGAAGAGCTTTGGCACCAGAGATTCGGCCACATCAATGACAATGATTTGTTGTTACTACAGAGGAAATAAATGATAAGAGATCTTCTTAGCTAAAGCAAGTACATAATGATTGTGATGCTTGTACTTTAGGAAAAATGCATAGAGAATAATTCCTTATTAGAGTAGAAAAGAAACAGAGGGATATACTGGAGTTAGTGTACACAGACCTTTGTGGTCCCATGCAAACAAAATCATTAGGAGGAGCAGTGTATTTCCTACTGTTTATTGATGACTGTACAAAGTTTTCTTGGGTGTATTTCTTAAGTAAGAAGAGTCATACATTCAAATACTTTAAGCAGTTTAAAATATGATTGAAAGACAAATAGGGAAACAGATAAAAATTCTCCGCTTTGATCAAGGGGGAGAATACAGGAAAGATGAGTTGATTAGATGTTATAAAGATCATGGAACTTTGCGGTAGTTCACAGTACCCCATACTCCACAACAGAATGGAGTAACAAAAAGGAAAAATAGAACACTGGTGGAATGTGCGAGAAGTATGCTTAAAGGTAAGAATCTTTTAAATGGTTTTTGGGCTGAAGCAGTGAGTACTGTGGTTTATTTAAAAAATAGGAGTCCTACAAGAATTCTTGAGTTTAAAACTCCTTTTGAAGCATTGTATGGATATAAGCCTGCAGTAAAACACTTAAGAATATTTGGATGTAAAGCATTTGGCCACATACCAAAGGAAGATAGAAAGAAATTAGACTCAATAGCCATTAGATGCACTTTTATAGGGTATTGTTCGTCACATAAAGCTTATATATTATTTAATCCCTCTACTCACAATATCTTTGTTAGTAGAGATGTTAAATTTCATGAGCAGGATAGTGAAGAAACCGATGAGCACTATGATGGATGGGACATTCCATGCTTTGAAGAAGAAGAAGAAGCAGAGAATAATCAGGGTCAGCAGCAAACAAAGGCAGAGGATGAACAACAACAACAACAGTAGCAACAACAACAACAACAACAACAATAGCAACAACAACAGCAACAGGAAGAAATAAGGTTTGAAACCACCACCCCACCACTCAGGAGATCAGGTAGGAAAGCTCAAATGCCTGCAAGATATAGGGAAAATGCATTTATAACTAGTATGATGAATGTTGTTGAACCGTATAGTTATAAAGAAGCAAATGGAAGTAATGAATGGAAAATAGACATGGAACAGGAATATGATTCAATAATCAGAAACAACACTTGGGAATTGGTAGAACTCCCTAGAGGAAAATAGGTCATAGGTTGCAAATGGTTATATAAACCGAAAATTAATGCAGATGGAACTATAGAAAAATTGAAAGCTAGATTGGTTGCAAAGGGGTACACACAAAAAGAAGGGATAGATTATGAAGAAACCTTCGCCCCTGTAGCTAAATTGAACACTATCATAATGTTAATAGCTTTAGCTACCAAGAAACATTGGATAATGCACCAACTAGATGTAAAGTCTGCATTTCTGAATGGAGAATTGAAAGAAGAGGTTTATTTAGAGCAACCGGAAGGGTTCGTCTAGAAGGAAAAAGAACATTTAGTTTGTAGGCTGAAGAAAGCACTCTATGGACTAAAACAAGCTCCCAGGTCATGGTATGAGAAAATTGATTCATTTTTTCGACAAGCTAGCTGCAATAGAAGTAAGAATGACCCTAATCTTTACACCATGAAAGATGAACAAGGGTGCATAGTTTTGATTTCATTATATGTAGATGATTTGATAATTACAGGTGATGCTATATATCTAATTGATGAAATCAAGTAGCAGATGTCACTAATGTTTAAGATGAAGCATCTCGATGAACTCAGATACTGTTTACGTCTCAAGATCTGGAGAGATTTAGGTCAAACATTTTTGTCTCAGGCAAAGTATGTCAAAGGCCTGTTAGAAAAGTTTAGAATGGGTCAGTGTAAGTCTACACCAGTACCATTGCAGTAGAACATCAAATTGCAGTGAGAGGATGGCTCAAAAGTGGCAGATACAACACTTTACAGACAGTTGGTTGGGAGTCTGATCTACCTAACCACCACTAGACCTAATTTGGCTTATGCAGTTAGCGTGTTAAGCCAATTTATGTCTAAGCCACTCGAAAGCCATTGGAATGCAACAAAGAATGTTTTGAGGTATCTACAAAGTACTGTAGATTATGGAAGTATTTACACTGACTCTTCTAATGTTAGATTGGCAGGATTTGCAGATTCAAATTGGGCAGGAAATGTAGATGATCGCAGATCTATAAAAAGTTATGCATTCAATCTTGGATCCGGGGTGATCACATGGAGCAGCAAGAAGCAGAACATAGTCTCCTTGTCCTCAGCAGAAGCAGAGAATCAAACCATGTGTGCAGCAACATGCAAGGTGATTTGGTTACAGAGACTTCTCGAGGATGTTAGGGAAGAACAGATAGTCGCAAAAAACAATCAGATGCGACAATCAAAGTTCAATCAAGTTGGCCAACAATTCGGTGTTTCACAAAAACACTAAACTGTTGATACTCAATTTCATTTTATAAGGGAGAAAGTGTAGTCTAAAGAAATTCATCTGGAATATTGTAATACATGTGATAATGTTGTGGACATTTTCACTAAGCTCATTGGAAAAGTAAAATTTAAAATGTTTAGGGATATGTTAGAGATATATGTGAACCCATTCTCCATTAAGGGGGAGTGTTGAAGATAATGGAGAATATCCTAGAATAGGTAGAGTTGGTTCACGTAGCCTCAGGATAGGAATTAGTTTCTATTTCTTAGGATGCTATGCTAACTTCCCTAAAACCATGTATTCTATTTAATGTGTAATGTTGATGAACAATGTAGAGCATTCTGCAAGCTAGACTCTCCTGGTTCAGACTCTCTTTCGTAAAGCTGACCAGTGGGTTTTATTTTAATACAAACATTGCCATTTCTATCACCACATGTCTTCGTTTTTACATCTAATTTTCATTGCATGTCACCAGTTTTTATGCGAAGTCATTGAAACGGGACCGTTCATAATAGTTTAGAAGTGTGTGTTGAAGGGAGATGTGCAATGGTCGTTTCATTTTCAGTCATAATATCAGAGTTTAAAGCTATGCCTCTGACAGTTGTACAAAAGAAGAAGGTGTGCTCGCAGTCGCCACTGTGGAAGAGAAACATTGGGAAAGCCCAGCATAATCTTATGCCTAGTCTTGTCCTCGCTTTTTGAGTAACTCGCCGATAACTGCACCAAGGTTTGCTGATATTTCATGCCATATTTTTGTTTGTACAAAGGGTGTCTATATATTTGCTATTTCCATTGACTAGAGCATGTATTTTTAGGCTTGTAGCTTATACAAAGGGTGCTATATATATGATGTTTCCGTTGACCGTCAATAATTTCCCATAATTAAACATGGATTATCGGTCCTCTTAGAGTTGCACAAATTTTTTGTGGTTTCCCATGCTAAGGTGTAGATGGTGCTTTTACGCCTGCAGTTGCACATGATTCTTTGTTAATATTTATTTCCATCTACTATTTCTTATGTTCTTTAAAGCTTATTCAGGTTTTGCAAGCTCTACGAGGAGTAGATCTTTGTTGGACAAGAAAACCATTTCGCAAAAGGGAATAGGATTTTGCTATGGAATTTTTGGTCTTTGAAAAGTCTATAAATTATGTTCTTCGGCGAGCTGTCAACTAAGTTGTAACAGGAAATTTTTCAAATTTGGAGTAGTTTACCTTTTGTCGAAGTTTATATTAAAGGAATGTTCAGTTTTCTAAGGAGTGGTTGAAAGATTTCTTCAAGAAACTTGACAGATTTTTCCATGAAGCTTGTTTTATACAAATAAATTAATCTAGTTCGCTTTTTGAAGGACTCAAAGTATCATCAACCCACTGCATTTGGTCATTGGAAATTGACAAAGCCTCTTTCCTTAATATTCAAATTTGTTTAGAAGATGAACATGAGAAAATATAGTTTCTTCGACTTGATTCAAAGCTACAACAAGAAGAATTCAAGCAGTGGAGTCATCATTCTGAACCCATTTCTATTCAGAACATTGAGATAGACTCCCGTAAGTAGCAAATCAATAATGTGGGTATAGTACCCAATAAAGGAGAAAATTTGCAGAAAGATGCAGAAATTCATCCTGCACTTCTCAAGCCCATCATCAAACCTTGGGAAGAGTTTGTCCATAACAAGCACAAAACTGGTCTTCGATATGATAAGGATGTGTCATTTCATATTCCAGATTACCCCAAGCCCATTTAATTTCAAAGTGTTGGGTTTATTCATGACATTTCACCTTCAGTTGTTTAAGATTTTGGTCCTCTTCAACAACATATTGTTAAATGCCAACATTGTGACCGAGTTGACCATCTGAAATATAACTATTTTGATCTTCATCCATGTGAGCACTATCATAAAACCACTCATTCTTCAAACAGATGCTTCAAAAATGAGCCTCCCGCAAGAACAAAGATTCATCTTGGATGGATCGCTTCTTGGAAATGGGCTTCAACAGCCAAGAAGATATTTTTCCCATACAACAAGATTTGTTCTCAAATATTGAAAAGTCTTGCAGTTGAGATATTTTCATCTTCTCACCTTGTATCTGACAGGGGGGAAGTGATGACCATATTCAAGCTTCAAAGCCACATCAAGCGAGCTTGAGCCACAACTTACCATACTGGATTCAGAGTTGTAGCCAAAGACAAAGATTCCCCTGAGCATGCCTTCGATTGGTGGTCATCCTTAAACCATCTATGCAGGGTTGAGACCTCCCTTTTCAGTTTGAGCTTCTCCCTCTTCAAAGAATTGGGGACACTTCCTCTAGCAGAAGACTTCAAATTCTTTCCAATTTTGGAAGAGTTTCGAGATTCGCACTAAGTGTTCCTTTAGTTGGTGACCTTCCTTAAACCATCATAGGTTGTAGACCTCCCTTTTCCAGGTTGAAGGTCTCTCTCTCCAAATCATATGGGACACTTCCTCTAGCAGAAGAATTCAATTTTTGGCCAGTTTTGGAAGAGTTCCAGGAACTGTATTAAGCGTTCCAATGTTGGTGACCATCCTTAAACCACCCCCTTATACCAACATTTGAGAGAACACATTCAATATAGTGGTGTCATGCATATTTCTTACACATTTTGTATTACAACTCTCTTCTTGGACACCTAATCCTCTAAGGGTTGGTGTGGTGTCAAAGGGAGTCCAAGAGACCACTTGGAATATGAAACCAAGGGTCAGTAGACTTATATAAATATGTAGATCATGTGAATATTGAAATGCATTCAAGGCTGATCTATCCTATCTTTTGTCCATTCCATGTGTCTTTAACATGAGAGAACCCCAACACAAACATGCGGTAGAAGTTGGAAAGACCTAGAAAGATACGGAGATCTGTTAGAGTGGTTGGTGTTGGACAATCATAATGACTTGTCTCTTGGCTGGGTCCACATGCACACCCCGCTCATCAATGATATGCCCCAAATATTACACCTGGGTCATACCAAAAATAAATTTCTCCAAATTGGCACACAACTTGTGTTACCGCAGGGTTTGCAGGACCTATCTAATATGGTGGAGGTGCTCTTCCCAACTATGGTTGAAGATCAGAATGTCATCCAAATACACCACCATGAATAAGTTGGTGAATTGTTGCAAGATGTCATCCATCAACCTCATGAAGGTTGCAGGGGAATTTGTCAACCTGAAAGGCACGACCAACCATTCAAAAAGGCCCTCCTTTAAGGTAATCTTCCACCCATTGGAGGGTTAGATTGGTACATGGTGATAACCTGACTTCAAGTAAATATTGTTGAAATATTTAACATCGTTGAGCTAGTCTAGAAGGTCATCAATCTACGAGATTGGATACCTATTCTAGACAATGATCTTGTTTAGCACCTGATAGTCAATATAGAGTCTCCAGGTCCCGTCCTTTTTCTGTACCAACACGATCGGGCTCCCACAGAGTGACAAACTTGGCCTGATGTTCCCTTTATACAAAAGCTCCTAAATTTTCCTCTTAATTTCATCGTTCTCTGTAACAGAGCATCAATAGATTAGTCCATTGGGTAGCGGTGCACCTGGGGTTAGACCGATGGATTACTTGACTTGACAGTGTAGAGGTACCCCTATGGGTGAGGTGAATATTTCCCTGCACTCCTCCAGAACCTTGTCCATTTTCCTTTGTTGTGCGGAGGACCCTGCCTAGAGGTCGTGGCCACAATCTTCTTATTTCCTTCACAGTGAATCATAAGGAAAACAAATTTCCGGGTATGGTAAATGATCTTACTACATTGCTTCCTAGTGATCAAAGAAATGGTGATGGGCAGTGCTACCTCCGGTTTCCTGTACAACTTATTACCCAAAGTAATAATAACAGTGCGAGGCTTAGACTCATACACAACATGTTGCTTCCACAAGTATGCTTGGCCTAATAATTCATCACAGAATTCAAGAGGAGCAACATCACACAATACATCATCTATGAAGGGCTTGATGTTGTAGGGAAGGCGACACTATTGGCTAACACAGAGATATCGCCCTAGGTAAAGCCACCTGATGATGTACGATTTTAGTTGTGGTGTGGCTGGTAGGCCCAACTGCTTCATGGCCTCTGCTAAAATGAGGTTATTTTGGCTCCCATTATCGACAATGAATTGCAGTGGAGAACCATTCACTGGCATCTGTGAGTGTAAGAGTCAATCCCCCTCCTCTGGATCTTCGGGCTCATCCTTCTAGATCTTAGTGGTGAAAACGGTGCCACTAGGCTCCACATCAATAATCTCCTTCCCTTTGTCAATCCCCTTGTCGGTTCTTGACTCAAAGTCAGAACCTACATCTGATTCAAAAGCCTTTATCTTGACCAGTAGTGGCGGCTTGGCTCAACACTCACTTGTGTTGTGAGTGGAGCTCTTATGGAACTCACACCATTTCCCTGTGTCCTTCTTTATCTTCGTGGTGTTTTTATTTTCTTTCGGCTTGGATGGGTTGTCCTGGGTCACCTCGCCTTGGATTTGTCCTTTATTTTGTGGTTTTGGGGTGCCTTTCCCTTGCTTTGGATTCGTAGATCCAAATTCTCGCTTCTTCTATTTAAATTCCTGCTTAATCATGACAGCGTATCGATAAGCGACGCGAAGCGAGGAGATGTCCAGGAACTCCATCTCATCCTAGATGTACTTGTGTAGACAACCGCGATACTTGAGTACCAAATCCCACTCAAAATCCTTGATACCCAGCTTCATTCTAAGGGTATGGAAAAAAAATTGAACTCTGGCACATCTTGGTTCCTTCCCTGCCACAACATGGTCCACTTTATGTATTTATCTTCATAGCTACCGACAGGGTAATATTGTTCCTTGATGGCATCTTGGAAATAATTCCAAGTGGGTGCAACTGAAAACAATGAGGATTCCCTCTTGTTCTTTTGTTCATAGTAGGTTTCCCACTAGTCCTTGACATGTGGGGCAGTATTGAGGAGTTCAAAAGTAATATTTTCCTGATTAGAAAAGTCACGAACTAAAAAATATCCTTCCAACATATTTAACCATCTATCTACGATGTATGCATCTATCTGGCCTTAAAACACAGGATTTCAAAGTTAACTTGTGCCTTAAAAGGAGTGGTGTTTCTAGAGTGGTTGCTAGATGAAGATGCATCATCTGTCGGTAGCCAACAAAGGATCTAGGCAAAGTTATCAATCATCGTGTTCCTTTATTGCTTGAGAGATTCCTCGAGAAATATTTTAAAAGGATCTCCTGCCCTCTCATCTTTCTTTTCTTTCGCCATGGGAACCCGTCAGGGTTTATGAGGCTGGTCTTGCAAAGGTTCAACTAGTTTGAGCCCTAACTCCTTATACCCTAACCTAATTGGAGACATGCAAAGAAAAACAAAGAAAGAGAAGACTGCTATGATACCACTGATCTAGACTTATGTAGGAACGAAAAAAAATACATATATACACATAAACACAGAAATTCAATAGAAATAAAACTTCATTTCATTAATATCAAAGAACTAAAATATGCTTGCATACAGAAATGGAAATAAACTAGCTCGGGTGATGGTAGTTTATCTCTCAAAAGATATGTGGCAACTACATGTCTCTAAACTATGGTACAATGAGGCTCAAGGGCCTTTTTATTATTGAACAACAAGGGAAAGCACTAAACAACAAAAACCCTTACCCTATGAGATGGAATGCAAAGATTTTGTGGGCCCTATTGGGGTTAGTTGGGTAGCCAACTTCTCAGGGTCGTAACTCGATCATATTATCTTTGTTTTTCGCGTACAATACCTCATTGGAAATATCTCTCAGAGTACTACAATATTTGCTACAGGCCCCTACTTATGTTTGTGGGCTTGCTGCGGACCTCAAAAAACGCCGTTTAGGGGGTTAAAATTACTTCGGAAGTTCAGGACCCAAAAATTCTAAAAATACTAAATGTTTCTATAGACAAGGAAATTGGATAGAGGTCTAGGTGGAATAGGCGAGTGGCCACCAATATCCACTTGGATCAGACACTTTATTGATCTCAGTAGAAAAAGAATACATATGCATATTTGACTCTAGAGTAGCACTATTTCTCCTACAAAAAATTCTCACTCAATAAGATGACTCCCTACAACAATTCATGATGGTTTCAAAGAAAAAGACTCTCTCACAATAGGTCCTTGTGCTCAAGCTGAGATAAAAGCATTAAAAAAATAACTACTTCACAATGAAGAGTTGAAAAGATCAATTCCCATAAGTACACAGATAAAACACTCACAATAACTACTTTACTGAAGTAAAATCTGCTATAGATACATCTGGAAAGCTTCAAAACCCCTGGCTAGGCTCTTTCCATGTTCACCAAGGTCTCTATATGGACTCAAGACAATGTCTATCTACAACACTAAAGAACTTGGCTCTATAAAAATTCCAACATACAATGGTCAAATCAGAAATATGATGTTGCCATTGTTCAAAGCACCCAAAAACCCCTATCTAGGCTCTTCTTGGGCTCAAAAATAATGAAAATTGACCAAGTTATGCCTCCTGGAAGTTTTCTCTGCTAATTATCCTGCAAAATGGAAAGATTGGCAATTTGGGCAATTCATTCATCCCTTTCACAAACCATTGAGTGACAATTTCACCTAGGATCGACACTAATTCTGCTGCAAATGGTGCAATTTGTTGCCTTTTTACTTTTCACCAATTGTGCCCAAAAAACCATCCTCAAAATACAAGCATGTGTGCTTACATGTGGCTAGGGGTCGGGCTACGTGCCCACCCCTCTACCAAGCCCTCCGAATACATGTTAGTGTGGATCATGTGGCACAAATGAGACTAAGGGTCGGGTTACACACCCCCCCCACATAACTCCCGTCATTAGTTCTGGTTTTTTGTTGGGACAAGGGGTGAGGGCCTATCCGCCAACCCTCGCCACTTCAATTCCTTTTTCCTATGGGCATGTGGGTTCACATAGAACTCGGGGCCAGGGCTAACCACCTCGCCCCTCCACCCAAATGTTCTGACTTTTTAATTCAAATAAAATTGGTCTCCTTAATATTTTAAGAACCATTAGTATGGCGTGGCGGTAAACTGTGGTATTGCTCTGTAGAAGGCCTATGGATCGAACCTCGCCAAGGCATTTCAACCCTGTTACAATTTTTATACCAATAACTAAGGGCCATGTGGCACCCTCCCATTGGAGCACATGGCACCTCCTCATTGGGCCACTTCAAACACCCAACAACCAATCACACTTCAACATATAGACCTGTACAACATTGCTACTTGGCATCATTGTATTGGTCCACCATCATCTATAATTCCCGATTAGCATGATGACATCAACATGACATCATTGTATGGTCTCCCCAGTTAGAAGCCCAATGAACCTTGCAAGTTGATTTTTAGTTATTTTCCAAACACTTCAGAATGTGATAACTTTCACATACGGTGTTGGATTGAGGTGATTCAAGTGTCGTTGGAATTAGAACAATGATATCTACGATTTGGAACCGTTTTGAGCGATTCCGAGAGATTTTATTTTTGAGCCTATTTTTTATCTCTAGATCATAAAGTGTACCAAAGTACAAAGATTCATGGCATGTAGATGATCGATGATGATGAGTGTCCCTTGAAGAAATAATACTTTTAGTGGAACTAGATCCAAGATTGAGGTTAAGAGTACTAATATCATCTTGAGAAATGGAAGGATTAGTCTTCACCTTAGGCTCCGTGAACCTTTCCAAGGTTCCTCCATTGGGTTTGAACCATGGGAAGTGGATGAAAGTTGAAGAGATGGATCAACAATCTAATTTTCATATTTTATGATTTGAATAGGTTCAACATAAGGCATAGAAAAAGGAGGAGAACAAGGAAGAAAGGATAGTAGGTTCCTCCTCTAAAATTAGCAGTGTATCATGTATTTGAAAAGTTGGGAGAGAAAAATCATCGGGGGGTTCAATCTCACCATGTAAAGAGATATGAACCAAACGCTCAAATTTTTCTATAAAGAAATTCCAATCCATATCTTCTTCAGGAAACACAAAACATAGGTGAAGGAATTGATTAGGAAAATCCTAAATTGATTCATTAGGGCCCATTCTTAATTGATTAACCCTTTTTTGAACATCTCAGTAATCATACCTATCAAATACTAAATGAAGCTCCATAATGAAGTGATCAAATGAATCGATGGAAGTAGACAGTAAGATATGACAACATCGGTTAACTCGACCTTCAAGTGTGAGGAAGAAAAGCACAACAACAACATCTTAACAATGGACTTCATAAAATTCACAAAAATAGAAAAAGATTATATATATGCTTGAATATGGATATTTCACACTCACCATCAAACTTTAATTGAGACAAGTGATAAAGAGGCCCTCAGGGATTGAAAGCTCACCATTTGACCTATTGGAGAAATAACCCTGGAGTATGATTTGGGGATGATCCATTTAAGATAAGAGGTTCAAAACATAAACAATGGGCATAAATTGTCATCTATCCCTCCTTCTAGTGCCGACTATTGACGGTGATGGAAATTCATCAACCAAGGGGGTCTCCCTAATGTGAAGTCCTAATCAGACCTCACACCATTTGGAGTATCGACCCATCTACCATAACTCTAAGGTTTGTCTTAGCTGCAATGGATAACATAAGAGAGTATGCACATAACCTTTGAAAATAGCAAGTAAGTTGACACTTTTAAAGACCAATTGTAATGTGTAAAAGGATACTTTCACGAGGGGAGAGAGAGGAGTGAGTCTTTAGAAGGAAGTAATAGTACTAACCTATGAGAGGCACATGAGAGCATGAGAAGATCTATTAGTTATCTAGTGAAGTAGTTCACGTAGACACAATGAAAACTGAAGCAAATACAACACACATTCAACAAGAAAATTACCAAAGCCACTGAAATAGTTCAATTTCCTTAGTACTTGTGAACAAAACACATACTGCAAACATCTCAAGAATAGTCTTACAATATTCATGATACATGCATGAATTTTCTTTGGCTTGGCGAGTTTCTGATTTTTAGGTGAAAGATCCAAGTACACAATTACAATGGCAAGCCACTAGTTCTAATAGTGGAACATTAAGTCACCTCTTTCTTCTCCAACGAATGATCTTCTCTCCTATGCTAAGCTACAAAAGTCAAGGTTATCTCTCGAAAGGCTAAGCCTCCAAAAGCCATTTCCTTGAGTTATGAGGTTTATTTTATAACAAGAGGAATGACCTTTCATATCCCCTATAACTCTTGAGTTACCCTCATGACTCTTGAACTTCTAATGTGACCTTTGTACTTCTATGTGACTTTTGGATTTTTCCTAAAGACTCTTTTGTCCATACATGACAATGTGACTTTTCATATTCCACATATGACTCTTGTTCTTCCACAGATTACATTTTGTCCTTTCCTTTTGATAATTACATCAATACATCCACAAATGATGTGGTAAGGCACATGGACACACATGACATTATGATGACACTGGTACAAGTCACAACTTGTCAATAATAACATGGACTTCATGTTGAGAGGGCAAGGGAACGTTTTTCTTCTTGTTGATTTGTCTTCAATATTCATGAGAGATTTGTTTAGTACTTCATCTTCATGAAAGATCTGATTTGTTCTTCATTTTAACCCTCCAAAGGGTCTAGAATCATTATGGAGTCTTCATCCAATCCTAATCTTTGAACTTTTGTCATAAGCTAGTGTCCCTTCATCTTCTTGCTTGATGAATTCTTTATGGTTCCCACTTCACAAGTGTCTTCTCATATGATCTCCTTTGCATCCTCCTTAAACATCATCTAGTCATGTCAAGATATAATACCTACAAATGCAATTCACTCATGACAAGACGACATCAGTCCAGAAATCTCCTAATCTAACTCTCTTCATGTAATGTAATGGTAGATCTTGAACAAGTACTGGGTTGAGGAGGAGGCTTAGGGATTACGCAGTGTGTAGTTCCAACAGGCAAGAGTGAGGCTCTAGTGACTGTGACTACGTAATGCGAAAAATTTTGGGGTCAAAGAAGGAAGATTGTGCATTTTAGAGAGTCAATGACATAGTGAGGCATGATTTCCCATTGTGACTGTGAAATGCACAGTTCAAGTGAGAGGTTGGGAAACAATATTGTGTAGTTAAAGGAGACAGGGAGACAATGTGATGACTAAGATTGCATAATGTGCAACAAGAGGCTGACTTGGAAGCAAGAATGCGCAGTTCTGAAGGGTAGGAGGAAATAATTAAGCACTATGACTACACAATGCACAGTCCTTGGAGGTAGTGATTGCACATTGTGCAGTTCCAAGAGGCAAGGATGCATGAGTAGATTTTAAAACTGCATAATGTGTAGTTTAGAGGGGTGGTGAGGGTCCAGGTTGGTTGGGCAGAAAATCTTCCAAAATTTGACTATGTGTGTGACTAGTGAGGCAGAGATGAAACCAAAGTGGGAATTGAACATGACCACACACTCAAAATAATTGATGACACAACATTGAACTCTCGACACTCAAAATCAACAGGATCCCCTTAATGCGACGACAAAACAACATCCTCCTTGAAGAGCGACACTTAATATACAATTTGCGAAGACAATGATGAAACTAGTACAATAGTGTATAAAACTTGGGGAATGTGTCTAATTCATGTCTTTATGATAGATGAAACACAATATTGTAGGAGAATGCATCAGAACTTCCCTTCAAGAATGTAAAAATGACTCGCTTTTACTAGATGTGAGGTTCCCTAACCACAAGATGACACTTGCAAAAGTAAGAAAAAAGTACAAACGACACTTGCAAAGGCTTAAAGAAAACGAAAGAGACACATGCTAGAGTGGAGATAACATGAAATTGACACTTGTTAAACTGAATGCAAGCAAAAACGACGGTCAAGAATGTGAAAATGACGAAATCGAAGTGCAAAAAAGTGACAGTTGGGAAAACTCACCCAAGATATGATATGATCGCAACCAACAGTGAGAAAACTGTCAAAAGAGAGTGTGCACTGACTACTATAATGTGTTGCGCAACACACTGTGCTTATGGATTGTGCAGTCACTGTCACTAGTGATCATGCAAGCCTTAGCTTCAAGAGATGTGCAATACCTATCTAAGCTTGCATAGAAATATGTGTCTTTGTGAATTCATAGAAGACAGAACATGTGTGAGCAAGTGACTTTCACACTTAGAAAAAGACTTAATACTTTGTAAAGCATTAGATGACCATGAAAGTGACCATGGGACAATACATCGCAAGATCCTCATTAGGCTCCAACATTCAAGTGTAAGCAAAATTTTGGAGGGTGTTTTTCGCAATGACAACATAGCTATAGCTCCGTGGTGGATTATTTCCTTTCAGCATATATGGCCGTTAGTTTCGGTATACATCAACCATAGAAGTCAGGTATTGTTGTAATTGTCCAAGAGAAATATGTTATACATTTTATTTTTTTAGGAAGTTAGATTAGGTTTCTATGTAACCTTTTGAGTCAACTTTTCTTTGGTCCATCAACATCAATCTATGTCCATTTTTTCGCTTTTGTAGACTTATTCGGGGGATACTAGATCATGGAAAATGTAGCTATCCTTTATTTTTTATGAAATATAGTGGCTTTTCTTGTGGAAAGAAAACTATTACTACTCAGGTTGTAGAGGAGTTTGAGGTTTCCTCAGACTTTAAGCCAAATGATGTTTATGTAGCTCTTGTTGATGATCCAATGTTTAGTAGTGGTGATGAGCTTGACAAGGAGTGATCATGTTAATCAATGATATGTAGACTTGTAGTAGGCTAGTGGCTTGGTGCATTATAGCATTTTTTTGGACACCATTTAGAGCCTCAATGATTATGTATTTTGTTGTTGATATGTATTGCACTCAACGTCATTTTGATCTATTCACCCTTACATCGTATATAGATGAGAAAACTTTGCATATTTTATCTCTAATAGTTTGGAATCATGGTTTTAAATCTTAAAAGTAAAATTTTCATTAAAAAATAATTATTTAATGTATTTATGTAAAGACCAATACATTGAGATCTTACCAATCTAATTTTTCCAGTTTTGGTTCAAAAATTGGTTTGATAAGTGGACTGGGATGGTTACTAGTTCTGGTTTTTAAAACCATGTTTTTCCCTTTATCTTAATTTCATGGATAAGTTTGTATATGGATGATTTTTGTGATATAAACCATGTTTTAGTTTCTTAAATTAAAATGGAAATTTTCTAGGTTTAATGTCATCTACATGACTATAAAAAATCCTAGAGATGAAAATTTTCCCTAATAATGGATTAATAACTCACTTTTATGGATGAGGAATGATACATATGGTTCTTATAGACTAAATCATTGCTCAAAGAATGGTTTTCCTCTTAATCCATATTCTTTAGGATCAAAAGTTACTTATATGCATACAAACCATAACATATTCCCTCAATATCTAAATTTTAGCATACTAATGGATTAAAATGCACAATTTCATGTGTTAGGGATGATATTGACAATTCTTATAGCCTAACTAAACCATCATTTTAAAGTATAGTCCTTGGATTACATGCATACACATTCAAAATCCATGTAAAAGGGTCGTTGGTTATGTTATAAGACATAGGGGTGAAATATTGTTAGATGCAATAAATTAGGGCCAATTTTCATAGGTTAAGGGCATCATATATAGATGTTTTTCATGCTCTATGTAAGAGAATATTCTTCTAACCATGTTACTTTGCAAAGAATATATATACTCCCTTGAACCATGGTATGGGCTTTAGAAGTAAAATTGTTCCATATTAAATTAATAAAGATATAATTTGATGGATTAGGAAAAATTATAAATCAACTTTAATATAAGAGTTAAGTAAGGTTGTCTCTTGTCTCCTATCTTTTTATCATATATCAACAAGTTTAAGAGTTTCTCGGAAAAAAGATTGACCATATATACTAACGTGTACTCAATTCTTATATTAAATAAGTTTGTCTCTTGTTCCTTATCTTATTATCATATATCAACAAATTAAAAGAGTTTATTGGAAATAAACCTGACCACATGCTAACATATCTAACTCAATTCATTGAAACTTATGAATATAGATGGAAGTTGACCCAAACATTTATGATTCTATGCAATGTAATTTATCGGGTATATATGGACATTGGCCTATAAGAGCTCTATTGAATTTGGAACGAACTCATTACATCGAATTATAATCTGATCATGCACTAGCTAAGTTGCATCCTCTCAATTGAGCTAGTATCTTGCTTGTTATATAAAAGTCCCTTGAACACTTTTAGTGTCATCATTAAAATCATTTTAACTCGCTTTGAAGTAATGTGTCGAACAAACCCCAAGTCGTTGAGCTTCAAATGACCATAGTTGTGCATTGAGGACATAGAACATACCATGAGTGCACTTTTGAACTCAAGTAGGCATATAAATGCAACATGCTTTCCCTCAATATCGATAATAAAATGGAGAGTGAGTTGTGTTTAAAGGGTGAGAAATCAGCTACTCACTTCAATCAAGTAGAATTAACAAAAAAATCATAAAATATCTATATCAAGATAGAATTAACATAGTCTCTTTGTGGGAAGATGTGGTAGTTGGCACAGTGGTAGGGGACATCTTTGCCCCTTTGTGATAAGGCTTAAGGAGTAGGCTCTCACACTCTCGAGGAGTACAATTATTAGATAGTCTCGGTTTTTGCTAAGTCATAAATGCATGGTATATCTGGCTTACGGGATACACTCTTGGTGCTATAATGGTAGCCCCTAGATTTGATCTTGGACCTCATCTAAATCACTCCAACTAGAAATCTCAGCTCTTTCTAAGTCATAAATTCCTGCTATATCTAGCTTACAAGCTGTTTGATATACTCTTGAGCCACTAATAGCATAAATTCAATCTAACAATGATGAAAGAGTTTAGTGAGTTATAATCAATTTTCTTGAAAGAGGATTCTGTGAACATTTATTTGACCACAGTACATGTCTCTTAAACAACACAACAACACTTGTGGTTATGATGAATGATATTGTTTGTTTATAATATGATCTTTTAGATTTCAATTCCTTTCTTTTAAGAATTTTGTTGGAAAAATAAATCACATAGTTTTTAAGCTAAGAAAACACGAAAAGCAATAAGTCTATGAAAATAACAAACTAAATTCTCAAAAATGTCAACAATGAAATTAAATCCATAATGGTACAGATGATATAATTGATATTGATGAATTTAAAATAATGACACCCATGATATAACTGATATTAAAATGGTAAGACTGATCAACTATTCTTAAATACATTTATCAAATTTTCCATCTCATCATTTTCCTGTTACATATTTAATAATCCATTTAAAAAATAAATAAAAATAAAAAACTCTCCGTCCCACCCACTCACTCAACGCGGTAGTTATATCATTTTTCTCATTAATGCATATGAAGATATCTTCCTGACGGTTAGAATAATCTGTCATTAGTAACAAATCAAAATATCTAATATGAAAATCTCTCCCTCTTCCTTTTATTAAGTTAGAAAGAATCAATGCTATGGCCTGGAATAATATGTAAATTCTATTTGAGATTGATGCTGCTTATCATCCTAAAAACGATATAACTTTTTATTTCTCTGTTTTGTCTAACGTATTTTAGGATATAACTTTTTATTTCTCTGTTTTGTCTAACGTATTTATATAACATTAATTATTGAAACAACATTTATGTTCAATTAACACTGACCAACATGTCAAATTGCAAAATAAACAGAAAAAACAGTCCAGCCAAAAATAAGCAAAAAAACCTTACAGAAAATTAACCAAAAAATTTGGAAAAAAAAAATAAATTTTAAAATGATCTATTTTAATATTTGTAAACCGTATAACATATAACATTTCTCTCTACATTGTCTCAAATTACAAACTGCAAAATAAACATAAGAAAACAGTACAATTAAAAAAAAGCTGAAAACAGAGTAAACCATTATAAGCAAAGGGAATCAAAGCGCCGAGAACAGAATAAAAGTTTAAAAAGTGATATATTTAGTAAACTGTATACTCCCAATATTTTCAATTTTATTGTATTTTAATTGGTGGAATTTTTCCATATCAACCTTGATAATTATGACATAAACTCCCCATTACTTGTACGACCTAATATTTAGAAATCTACTATTAATTTCTGGGTACGAGGAATAAAAAATAAGTTTTATTATTAATTTGGGATTTTGGAGTTTTGGTGATATAAACAATAAAAAAGCAAGTTTCATCACCATTCTGACTTCTCCCATCACCATTTTGACTTTTCTGGAGTTTGGGTGTTTGGAATTGATTTGCAAAGAATTTGGAATTGATTTGCAAAGAGTTCCATCTGTGTTCAAATCTTGTTTTGGTGTTTGGAGGAAGATACAAGAAATAAAAAAGCAAGTCTCATCACCAACTCCGACCTCTGGAGTTTTGGTGTTTGGAATTGATTTGCAAAGAGTCCCACACTGTGTTCAAATCTTTGGAGACGCACACTGTAGGAAGATACAAGCAATAAAAAAGCAAGTCCCATCACCAACTCAGGTCACAGGAGTTTTGGTGTTTGGAATCGATTTGCAAAGAGTCTCACCCATATTCAAATCTCTGAAGGCCTCACCCATTCCATATGCCAGTAGTGTAGGAAGATACAAGGAATAAGAAAACAAGTCCCATCACCAACTCCAGTCTCTGGAGTTTTGGTGTTTGAAATCTATTTACAAAAAGTCCTTGCCAATGTTCTAATATATCCTAAAATGACACAGTTCTGAAAACTCGTTTAGATTCTCCTTGGATTCGAACCGCAACCCGGGTTGTGAGAATCGATCGCCACCAAATATTAATGTCATAAACTGGTATTCAGAACACGAAGATAAGAGAATGGAAGAAAACAACGTCAAACCATGGGCGTGGCTGAGACGAGCCATAGAGTGGGCTAGCTTCATTATTGTGACATAGCAACTTTTCTTTTGTTTCATTGAGCCTTCACCTGCACCTGCAATGCTGTGATGCAGGCAGGATTGACATATTTTGAATGTGATTTTTAAATTATTATTAAAGTAGATTTTTTTAGTTTATTTTGCTCAGTTTTTGGTTAGAAATTGTATTTTTCCCAGTTTATTTTATCCAAAATTTTAATTTTATATAATTTTAGAAGACTTTAATATAAAAAGCTTTTCAAAACACTAAATTCAATTTTAAATTCAAAACATCTGTAAATGTTTTAAATTAAATTAAAATTTTTCCTATATCCAAAATGTAATTTAATTAATGATACAATAGTATCTCAGTGCAATTATCCACTCTCTATTCATTCTTGCTTTTCATTCAATTCAGCTCAAAGGCACTAAAAAAATTGTAAGGATATAAATATTTGCTAGTCTCCAATATGCAATCCCTAAAATGTTTATCACGTTTTTGGTTTTTTTTTTTTTAATATTTAAATTTCTAAAGATTTTATGTAGTGTGTAAAGAATTTTGGCCTTTTTAAAAGCTATCATATACAAAATAAAAATTGGTAAATTTATTTTAGGAAAAAGATAGAAAATTAGTCATTTTTTAACGTTAACCCTAAAATTTAAAGATGTTTATTTTATGTTTTTAATTATTCATTATGAGGAAAATATCAAATCCAATTTTTATGGATAAATTAAAATCCAAGGAAACCATCTAGTTCCTCATGAACCATTATGTGTAGCTTGTTTCTCATAAATAATTTATGTCCATATCACTCTCTAGCTTAGTTTTGGGTCAATAAATTGTTCTCATCTCTATGATGTAAGTCACACCATTGCAAATACCCTCACACTAAGGTGTTAACTATTCCTCATACTCTAAGCCATATGATGTTTATGTAGTTCTTATTGATAATCCATTGTCTAGTAGTGGTGATGAGTTTGACAAGGAGTGATCAAGTTGATCAATGATATGTAGACTTATAGTAGGCTAGCGGTGTGGTAGCTTATAGCATTGTTTTGGAATCAAAAGGCCATTTAGAGCCTCGATGATTATGTATTTTTTTGTTGATATGTATTGCACGCTGCCATTTTGATGTATTCACCCTTACATGATATATAGATGAACAAACTTTGCATATTTTGTCTCTAATAGTTTGGAATCATGGTTTTAAATCTTAAAAGTGATTTTTTTTATTAAAAAATATTTATTTAATGTATGTTTTTAAATACTAGTGACTCATTGAGATCTTACTTCAAAAACTGGTTTGAAAGGTGGAATCATGGTTTTAAATCTTAAAAGTAAAATTCTCATTAAAAATTATTTATTTAATGTATGTTTTTAAAGACCAGTAACTCATTGAGATTTTACCAATTCGATTTTTCCGGTTCTCTTTCAAAAAGCTGGTTTGAAATGTGGAATCATGGTTTTAAATCTTAAAAGTAAAATTTTCATTAAAAATTATTTATTTAACGTATGTTTTTAAAGAATAGTAACTCATTGAGATCTTACCAATTTGATTTTTCCAGTCCTAGGTCAAAAACTGGTTTGAAAAGTGGATCGAAGTGGTTACTAATTCTAGTTTTTAAAACCATGGTTTTGTTGGCTCCCTGTTAATGGTGGTGTAGAAGGTCAATGCTCCTAGTGTGTTCCGTGGCTTGTGCTTAACACTAGCGATGTGTCTGTTTACTAAGACCTGCGGGTTTTGGTGTAACGACAATCAGCGCTCCAACAAGTGGTATTGGAGCCAAAGGTCTCGAGTTTGAAACACACTGGGTTCGCGTTGGGGGGCGGGCGGGCGAGATTGTTGGCTCCCCGTTAATGGCAGTGTAGAAGGTCAACGCTCCCCATGTGTTTCGTGCCATGTGCTTAACACTAGCGATGTGTCTATTTACTTGGGGGGGGGCAGGCGAGATTGTTGGCTCCCCGTTAATGGCAGTGTAGAAGGTCAACACTCCCCATGTGTTTCGTGGCATGTGCTTAACACTAGCGATGTGTCTATTTACTAACACTCCACGTGTGTTTCGTGGCATGTGCTTAATACTAGCGATGTGTTTGTTTACTAACACCTGCGGGTTTTGGTGTAACGGCAATCGTGACTCCAACATGTTTTCCCTTTAACTTAATTTCATGGATAAGCTTATATATAGATGATTTTTGTGATATAAACCATATTTTCATATCTTAAATTGAAATGGAAATTTTCTACAATTAATACCATTTACATGACCTATAAAAATCCTAGAGATAAAATTTTTCCCAAATAGTATATTAGTAACTCACTTTTATGATGAGGAGTGATACATATGGTTTTTATAAACTAAATCAAGGCTTAAAGAATGATTTTCCTCTTAATCCATACTTTTTAGGATCCAAAGTTACTTATATGCCACAAACCATAATATATTCCCTCAATATCTAAATTTTAGCAGACTAAAGGATTAAAAGGCACAATTTCATAGCGGCATCCTCTGGATTTGCTCATAGGCCTTGGAAAATACTCGTAATTTACTACAGTAAGAAAAATAAAACTAGCATTAAGTATAATTACCAAATTTAGTCAAATGGAATTGAAGAATTCAAAAATTCTACAATTCAGTTTGATTAGGCCATTGAAATTACAAATTTAATTTGGTATTAGTGAAATAGTTTAGCACGCTGTCATCTATTTTCTTGAAAGAGGATTTTGTAAACATTTGTTTGACCTTAGTATCCGTCCTTTGAATATCATTTGTGATTACCATGAATAATATTATTGGTTTGTAATAAGTTTTTTTTAAAATTCAATGTCTTTCATTTAAGAATTTTGTTGGAGAAGTAGATCACACATTTTGAAAGCTTTTTGAATAGTGAAAAACGCCAAAAATAGCACGATAAAAGTAACAAGTTAAATTCCTAGAAATATTAATAATAAAATTAAATCCATAATAGTATTGACTATATAATTGATATTATTGAATTCAAAATTTGTTATTGATAAACTATTCTGGAATAAATTTATCAAATATCCCATTTCATTATTTTTCTACTGCATATTTGACAATCCACTTAAAAATACAACACTCTGGTCCACTCTCAGCGGGGTAGCTATATCATTTTTCTCATTAATGTATATGAATATATCTTCCTCACACTTAAAATACCCTGTGATATGTAACAAATCAAAATATTTAATAAAAAATTATTTGACTCCGCTTTTAAAGAAGGCCTTATTCAAGCAACATTGGATGCTGAACAGTCAATTGGAATGACACTAGCCACTTTTGTGGACGACTGGAAAAATGACGCGTCCATTGACCTGGCAAACAATGCGGCTATCTGGGGTTCGAAGGAGACCACTAACCAGGCCATGAGGGCTGGCTCCCTCCCTACAACAATGTTGCCACATGGACAACATGCACCACCCCCTCTGCATGCACACCCACACTTGGGTCAAAATCGACGTCCTCGCCACCCTGCACATGCCATTAAATTTTAGAACCTGCCCCATGTCTGTCTTTTGGATATGAAGACCTCTCTAATAGAATCACCAGTCTGCAAAATCGCGCACTAGTCGGAAAATGGTATTTTTCTGAGATGGATGATCAGACTATGCGTGCTTGGTTACAATCTAAATGGCATGCTCTCCTGGACTACATGCCAACGGTGGTCAGGCTGCTTAATGGTTGGTATAGTTTTCATTTTTTATGCCACGAAGATCTGGAGATGATTCGCAACTCTCCATGGGTAAATGGACACAGCTTTCTTGCCCTGCATTCCTGGTACTTTGGTTTTGATCCCTTAAGGGACACTCCTCAAAATAATTTAATCTGGGTCAAATTACCAGGTCTTCCCATTGAATATTGGGCTCCTAAAACTCTACAAGATATCGGAGATGCGATTGGAAAATTTGTATATGTGGATCCCCGCTGCCTGGGGGCTCTAGACAAGAGAGTTGCTTGGATTCTCATCGAAAAGAACTACAGGGGTGGATTTCCCGACCACATATCTATCAGTTGGAATGACTCTATGCTCAATCAAAGTCTTAACTACTAGGGAGTATCGTTTCGTTGAATAAACTACAATAAGATTGGTCATCTGCTGGCACAATGCCCCCGCCGATGGAGAGCCTGCCCTTCTGCTGCAAATAAGTCGCGCAAAAGCTTTCTGAATCAGAATATCTTTCAGAGCTCTGGAGGCTCTTCTCTTGGTGGTTTGGAGACCCCTCCATGCGGGAATAATCCCCCACACCACTCAGGTACTCCGAATCCACACTCCTCTATTTTATCATTAAAAAATCATCCAAAATCATCGCAAATTCCTTCCACATCCTTCCCTCCTCCGGATGACGTGGACCTCCAAACTACCTCCATGCCTTCTGATTTTCCCTTTCACATCCCTGATGTTCCTCCCCCTCCAAAAAATGCGCCTCCTCAGCCTTCCATAAACGACCCTCTGTCAACAAATCATATTTTTTATGTACAAGCAATATCATCGCCCCATACCACCCCTTCAAAATCGGCCTCTATCAATCCAAATCCTACCTCCCCATCCACTCCAATCACATCGCCCACAAATTCGGTGGACAATGATGTGGAATTCCTTCTGCAGAAGAAATCTCTGGACCTCCGGTCCCTCACCATTCATAAACCCTCGACCCCCACTTCCCCCCATATTAGCCCAACATCCGGGGGCAATATCACTGTGAGAAAAAAGAAGGCTAAGGACAGTCGACACTTCCGTGGCCATCTTCGTAATCCTATTGTCCCTCGTCATCCAGAATCATCCTCTCTCATTGATATCCCCATCGCCGAAACAACAACATCTCGGGCCCTTGGAGCACAGCAGCCCAACAAGCGCCCCATATGACATTTATCCTTTCTCTTAATATGCGGGGGCTTGGGGCGGCTCTGAAATATCTTGCCCTGAAGGAATTATTCTCCATCCACCATCCATTCATCATCCTTATTCAAGAAACTATGCATCCCGCTGTACAATCGACTGTTTATTTTCGTCGAATGTTTCCAACTTGGCACATGGCCGCCATAGACGCAACTGGACTTTCTGGAGGTCAAATTGCCATCTGGGATCCAAACCGGGTTCGACTTCGGGCTTTCTCTTGTTTTGCTGGCATCTTTCTTGCTGGTAACTTGCGCGGCTTTCTGGGTAACATACATATCCTTAATATATATGCTCCGTGCCGAGATAGAAAGCAATTCTGGCATCGTTTGGTGGACTCGGATCTCCTGCTCCTGCCATCCCTCATCTTGGCTGGAGATTTAAACTGTACATTTGGGGATCATGAATCTTGGGGGCATAAATGTCGTGGCGATCCTATGGCTGACTCCCTTAAATCCATCATTCTGGATCACAATTTGGTTGACATTTGTTAGGGTCCCACCCTAACCCCCTTATTTATGTCATGGGATCACGTCATAGTCAAGAGTCAATAAAGCCCATATTAATATTTGTAAGTGGTTAACCCGCAATTAATGACGGGACCACAGTTAGTTGCAAATGGGCCGTAGTATTAGATAGATGGTATTAATAAAACCCACGGTATTGGCCCGTGGTATTGCATGTATGAGTCATATATAAAAGATAGAGACTCCCTGCGAGGAGCATCGTGTCTTATTTTGTAGTCGAGCTCTGCTCTATTGGAGGTTGCCCCCTCGAAGAGGCAAGTGAACATTACTCTCTGAATAATAAAGTCATTGCTATTCTGTGTTCTGGGTATCTTTTCTTCACATATTCTGTATTTGGGTATCATTTTGCAGGTTAAGAGCATAACAAATGGTATCATAGCACTTTCTAGGGCCGGTGGGATCTCCAATTCTTAGCAAAAAAAAATTTCGGCTAGAGACGTGTTCCGGCGTCTTTAAACCACGGGATTTGTCGTTGAGCGCATAAACCTGCGGATTTGGGGAGGCATTCATGCAGGAAATACAAGAGGTGGTCATGTTTGTTGGACTCCCTTGTAACCCCTGTGGGTACCCCTTCGAGTAGTAGCGCATTAGACAGAACCGCGCACGGACTGTCTTCCACGTACCCTCTGGGTATATCGGAAGCCCCCCAGGCTCCCTTGAAACCTCACCATAGATAAACTGTCGGCCGTCTTGTGGCTACAGTACACCGAGAACAGCACTCGGAGAGATTACTCACCCATACGATAGGGTATTCGGGTTGTACAGCTAAGGGTACGGTAGATCCTCCTTAGTTAGAGCCCTGAAACATTGGGTCGAGTACTACTGCCAGACCCTTATGTATATTGCGATCTGTAGCACCTGACACTCCTCAAGACCATAGTTCCCTTTTCTATCAAGGGATCGCACATCATCTATATCAGATCTGCTTGTGCAAAGGAGTGCAGTAGCAACAGCAAACATCAGTCCCGCAGTCTCAAGCTCGCAGATCAGTCATTCCGATCTATTAGATCCAGCCGATCCGCAGCAGCAGTCTGTTCCGCCACCCAGAGCTATCCGATCCACCATTTAGATCTCTCAGATCCACCAGATCGGAGTTGTTGTGAAGGGTTCCTATACCGGGGTATAATTTTCGCAGGACTTTTGGCCGCATTGACATTTTGAGGATTTGGCGACTGCAGTATTGATCAGGAAGGAGTAAAACTTCGTTAGGAGTTTTCAAAAAAAAAAAAAAGTATGAGATCTTCTGGGGCGCTTATTGGTGATCTAGCCCATCAGAATCAGGACGACGAGCTGAGCACGGTGGTACCATTCAATTATTAGTGAAAATTTTTAGGTGGTCCCAATTGTTCATTAGGTTGGTGTATGGTAGAAACTAGAGCCCAAGCGATGGCCAATGAAAGGATGGAAAAACTTGAAGAATCCATGCAAACCCTCACCAATTAGCTTAACGGACTATGTCTCCAGGTCCAGCAATTAATCCCGAAGGGCAAGGAGCAAGCCCACGAGGAGGCGTATAATGGCAATGAATACAATGAGGGTGAGTCTAGCCACTCTCCTCACGTCTGGCACACCCACCAACCACCCAGTCAGCGACCTCCCAAGTTGGATATGCATAAATTTGATGGTTCTCACTCATCGGCATGGATAGCACAAATGGAGCAGTATTTCAAACTGAATCACATCTTAGATAATGTGACTCAGCTTATGTTGGGGAGTATGTACTTGGACAATGAAAGGTGGCAATGGTGGGAATGGCATCAATGTTGCAATGGACCTTTTAGGACTTGGACCCAATTTACAAAAGCTCTTCAAGACCGCTTTGACCAGGAAACCTCTTTTTTGGGTCATCTTACTAAGCTCCGACAGACGGGTACAGTGGATGAATATATTACAGCTTTTGAAGCCTTAGCCTTCTGCACTTGGGGTCTCTCAGATGTGTTCTACACGAAATGTTTTATCAGCGGTCTTAAAGAAGCCATCAAAGCTCAAGTCTTACTGCACCACCCTCCCACATGGACAGAGGCTTGCAAGGTAGCCCGTAACGTGGAACGTGCATTAGCAACCCAATACAGTCGCCCAAATTTCTCCACTAAAGGTCGCCCGCCACAAGCTCACAACACGACTCAAACACTTAAAGTCCAAAAGGTGTCACCTGCAGAAATGGCCGAAAGAAGAAAGCAAGGACTATGTTACTACTGTGATGAAAAATACTCCCCAGGTCATAAATGCAAGGAGCCCAAATTTTTTCAAATAGATGCCACTGACTACAGCTCAACAGAGGAAGATCCACCACTTGAGGAACATGAGGCGCTAGACGAAGACAACCAACAGGACAATGTCTCTGACGAACCAGTTATTTTGTTGCATGCATTGGCAGGGATTTCTTCCCCTCAAACTCTCAAAATCAGAGGTTTTCTTAAACATCGCCCAGTAGTAGTCTTGATTGATAGTGGAAGTACACATAATTTCATCCATCAAAAAGTCGCAGAAGTAGTGCATTGTTTTGTACGAGCAGTTTCTAACTTCCAAGTCCAAATTGCGGATGGGGGCACAATGAAATGTGAAGGCCACTGTGAAAATGTCAAACTTCAAATGGGGGATTATCAGTTGAAAACCCACATGTTTGCCATACACATGGGGGGTTGCGACATTGTCCTCGGTGCTGAATGGCTCCGCACTCTTGGGCCAATCACAATGGATTTCCAGGAGTTATACATGAGTTTTAAGCAGAACAACTCCACACATAACCTCCGTGGACTCCAGGCGGGAGCCCCCTCTATCATCAGCTCGCATAGGATGGGAAAATTGTTAAAAAAGGGCCATCATGGAGTGGTAGCTCAATTTAATGCCATCCAGGTAGTCGAAACCAAGTCTCTGCCAATTCATCCTGAGATGCAACAGATTTTAAATAACCATCTGCCGGTCTTTGACAAGCCTCGTGAGCTTCCACCCACACGAGGGGAACATGATCATAGCATCACCTTGGTTCCAGGGGCCCAACCCCCAAATGTGCGGCCATACAGATATCCGTTCACCCAAAAGAATGAAATAGAAAAAATAATCAAGGAACTTTTGGAAGCAGGTGTCATTCGTCCCAGCATTAGTCCTTATTCATCCCCAGTGGTCATGGTGCTCAAGAAAGATGGGGAGTGGTGGATGTGTCCCGACTTCAGGGCCCTCAATAAGTTGACAGTCAAAGATAAATTTCCCATCCCGGTGGTTGACGATTTGCTAGACGAACTCAATGGGGCTCAATTCTTCACTAAGTTGGATCTTCGCTCAGGCTACCACCAAATTCGCATGAAGGAAGTCGACATTTCCAAGACTGCTTTCAGAACTCATGAAGGCCATTATGAGTTCCTAGTCATGTCATTTGGTCTTTGTAATGCCCCCTCTACTTTTCAGAGCCTTATGAATCACATTCTCAAACCATATCTCAGGAAATTTGTCCTTGTCTTCTTCGATGACATCCTCATCTATAGTGGCACTTGGGCTACACATCTTCAGCATGTAGATCTACTCTTGCAACTACTCCGCAAGCATAAATTGTTTGTCAAGATGTCCAAGTGTTCGTTTGGCATGGAAGAAGTTGAGTAGTTGGGCCACATTGTGGGGTGTGAAGGTGTCAAGGTGGACCCCAAAAAGATCCAGGCAATGCAAGAATGGCCTCAACCTAAGACCTTGAAGAGCTTGAGAGGATTTTTGGGTCTCACAGGCTATTATCATAAATTTGTCCACAACTATGGCCACATAGCGAAGCCCCTCACTCAACTCCTAAAGAAAAATTCCTTCTTCTAGGACGAGGAAGCACAACATGCATTTATCGCTCTCAAAAACGCCATGTGTTCCACTCCAGTCTTAGCACTACCTGACTTCACCAAATCCTTTGTCATTGAATGTGATGCTTCGGGGACAGGTATTGGGGCGGTCTTAATGCAGGAAGGGCGACCTTTGGCCTTCACAAGCCAACAACTAAGTGGGAGGAATATGGGCCAATCTACCTACGAAAAAGAAATGATGGCCATCTTACATGCAGTCGAGACCTGGCGACCTTACTTATTGGGGCGACGTTTTCAAATACGCACAGATCATCACAGTCTTAAATATTTTTTGGAGAAACGCCTATCCTCCCCACAACAAAATAAATGGCTTGCCAAAATGCTGGGATATGATTATGAGATCATTTACAAGAAAGGGAAAGACAATAGTGTAGCAGATGCATTATCTCGCCAATTTGAGGAAGAAAGTACTCTGCTAGCAATTTCCCTCCCCATTCCAGAGTGGATTGAAGAGGCTCGCAAGGAATAGTTTTCACACCCCGAGCTATCCCAACTCATTTCTCAATTGCAGGTAGATCCAAATTCCACCAAGGGCTACTTGTGGCAGGATGATATTCTTCGCTACAGGGACAGAGTCGTAATAGCACCAACTTCCACCCTCAAAAGTCGCATTTTGGCAGAATTGCACTCATCTCCCATTGCAGGACATTCGGGCTTTCAGAAGACATATGCTCGCACCAGAAGATCATTTTTTTGGACAGGCATGAAAAAGGACATCCTTACTTTCGTAGCAGAATGCGATGTCTGTCAACGCCACAAAGGGGAAACCGTCAACACACCAGGCACATTACAACCATTGCCCATTCCGACATCAATTTGGACGGAGGTTCCTATGGATTTCATTACAAGTCTTCCAAAGTTCGGGAACAAGTCGGTCATCATGGTGGTTGTGGACCGACTGTCGAAGTATGCTCATTTCTGCGCCCTACCCCATCCGTTTACACCAACTTTGGTCGCTCAATCTTTCATGGATCAGATTTTCAAATTGCATGGCATGCCCACTTCTATTGTGTCCGATTGTGACCCGATCTTCACCTGTAATTTTTGGCAGGAACTTTTCAGGATACAAGGCACTCAACTAAAACTCAGTACTTCCTATCATTCGCAAACGGATGGTCAAACTGAAGCCGTCAAAAAATGTCTAGAAACCTACCTTAGGTGTTTCACTTCAGAAAAGCAACACCTTTGGGTACAGTGGTTACCTCTGGCTAAATGGTGGTATAACACCAACTATCATGCCACCACCAAAATGACTCCCTATAAAGCAGTATATGGTCAGCTTCCGCCTTCCCCTACTTCTTATCTCAAGGGGTGCTCCAAAGTACAAGAAGTGGATCAACTCCTACAACACCGCGCAACCATGCTCGCCCATCTTAGAGAGAATCTTCATCAAGCTCAGAACCGCATGAAGCAACAGGTCAACCAGCATCGCTCAGAGTGCCAATTTCAAGAAGGGGATCAGGTCTTTTTGAGGCTGCAACCATATAAGCAAACATCACTCAAAGACAAGGGTTGTCAAAAGCTCTCTCCAAAATTCTACGGACCATACCAAGTACTTCAGCGCATTGGAGAAGTGGCTTACAAGTTGGCTTTGCCACCTACTGCAAAAATCCATCCAGTTTTCCATGTATCGTGCCTCAAGAAAGTGATTGGGAACAATTGCCGAGTTCAAACCAGTCTACCTGAATTGGACGAAGAAGGGTCAATCTGGCTTCAACCCGAATAGGTTCTAGACACACGAGACAAGCACCTGCGCGGCCACATGATTAAGGAAGTCCTCGTCAAATGGAAAGACACCTCTCCGGAAGATGCAAATTGGGAACCAGCCACTATTCTTCAGCAGTTTCCGCAGCTTCAGCCTTGAGGACAAGGCTAGTCTTAAGGGGGAGGGCATGTTAGGGTCCCACCCTAACCCCCTTATTTATGTCATGGGATCACGTCATAGTCAAGAGTCAATAAAGCCCATATTAATATTTGTAAGTGGTTAACCCGCAATTAATGACGGGACCACAGTTAGTTGCAAATGGGCCGTAGTATTAGATAGATGGTATTAATAAAACCCACGGTATTGGCCCGTGGTATTGCATGTATGAGTCATATATAAAGGATAGAGACTCCCTGCGAGGAGCATCGTGTCTTATTTTGTAGTCAAGCTCTGCTCTATTGGAGGTTGCCCCCTTGAAGAGGCAAGTGAACATTACTCTTTGAATAATAAAATCATTGCTATTCTGTGTTCTGGGTATCTTTTCTTCGCATATTCTGTATTTGGGTATCATTTTGCAGATTAAGAGCATAACAACATTTTCCCTATCCACATTGCCCCCACTTGGGATAATGGAAGAACAGGGGACTCATATATAGCTAAAAGACTTGACAGGTTTCTCATCCATGATATGCTTATCGACAGACTCAGATTGGTATCATCTGAAATTATCAGCAGTTATATCTCGGATCATCGTCTGATCATTCTTCATTGGAGACAACTAGACTTCAGAAGGGGATTGCCCTTCAAATTCAATCGAGTCTGGTTAGAAGACCCTTCCTATGCCGACCTTGTTAAAGATATTTGGACCTCCATTCCAAATTCCTCTACATCCCATATGGGTATGTTCCTTGACAAACTAAAAGCTCTCCGAAATGCAACAAAAAAGTGGGAACGGGAGAAGAAAATACAACTCAGAAGTGAGCTTAGAGAGATTGATCAGGAGTTGGATACTATCAGCAGAACAATGTCAACTCACACTCTCAATCCAAATACTCGATCCAGAATTTTGTCCCTTGAAAAAAGAAAAGCACAAATTTTGCTTATTAAAGAAATGACTTGGAAGCTCAAAAGTCGAGTCACTTGGCTGAAGGAAGGGGATCAGAATACAAAATTCTTTCACAGGTTTGCAAACTCCCGTCAACAAAAAAACTCCATCTAGGAGATTCATGATCTAGTTGGCACTAAATTACAAACTCAGGATGCCATTAGCAAAACTTCCTTCTCATATTTTGAATCGGCTTTTGCCCAAACACCTTCGGGAGACCCAAAAGACTTATTATGGGGAGTTTCTCGTTTTCCACTGATGTTCGGGGAAGAGGAAAACAACGATCTTATCCAGCCTGTCACTTCAGAGGAAATTCATGTTGTCATTCTTTCTTTCCAGAAAGACAAAAGTCTGGGCCCTGATGGCTGGACTGTGGAAATCTTTGCACACTTCTTTGATTTATTTAAGCTCGATTTGGTAAACCTGGTTGAAGAATCCCGCAACCTGGGCTCGGTCCACCCCCTCTTAAATTCTTCATATATAGCTCTTATCCCCAAAAAGAAATCCCCTCTCACATTCTCTGACTTCCGTCCCATATCGCTCTGTAATGTTGTTTACAAAATAATATCCAAGACTATTGCAAATCGCCTGAAGCCAATTTTGTCTAATTACATCTCTCCCCAACAATATGGCTTTCTTAAGAACAGACAAATTCATGACGCTGTTGCCACAGCACAGGAATGTATACATTCCATTCAGTTGAAGAATCTTGATGCTGCTATAATGAAAGTCGATCTTACAAAAGCTTTCGATTGTCTGAATTGGGCTTACCTGAGGCTAGTTCTTCATAAGATTGGTGTACAAGCCTAGGCTATAAATTGGATCATGGCCTGCGTCTCCTCTGTCCAGTATGTTGTTATCATAAATGGACTCCCAACCACCTTTTTTCGAGCAGGCAAGGGTCTTAGACAAGGTTGTTCTCTATCACCCCTTTTATTCATCCTTGCAATGGATGGTCTGAGTCTCCATATATCTGAAGTTGTGACCACGGGGCTCTTCTCTCCTCTCAAACTTGGCAGAAATATTCAGATCTCACATAGTTTCTTCGTGGATGACGTTCTCATTCTTGGGCTTCTAAACAGGTTTGCTTGGTGTCATTTATTTCAAATCTTTCATAAATTTGGAATTGTATCGGGCCTCAAAATGAATCATTCCAAATCAGTTATTATGTATAATCTGGAAATATCTGATACCATCATTTATATTGCTAACTTATTTGGAATTCCTACAAAATGCTTCTCATCTGGTCTGAAATATCTTGGCTTCCATTTGAAACCATGCAAGTATAGGAATTCGGATTGGAATTGGCTTGTAGACAGATATTTCTTGAAAATATCAGCATGGGAGAATAAATGTCTTTCTTTGGGTGGACGTTTCACTCTCGTCCAAGCAGTTACAACACAAATTAGTGTGTACTGGGCGCACTTGTTTTATCTTCCGACTGCCATAATTAAAAAACTGGACAGAATCACAACCATCTTTATTTGGTCCAACATGAAGCATCGACAGAAGTTTCACTTAACAAAACTGCATCACATCACCCTCCCAAAATCCATGGATGGATGGGGCATTCTTGACCTTCGACGTTTTGGACAGGCTCTACTCCTTAAATCCATTTGGCGGGGGATTTTTGGGATTGGTATCTGGAGTAACATCATCAATAGTAAATACCTGAACAATATTGACTTTAAAGTCTGGATGAGAAGTGGACATATAGGGAGAACTTCTGGCTCTGCGATCTGGAGAAGTTTCCTTAAAATTCAAAGAATTTTTATAAATATGTTGGCTTGGAACCTGGGCTCTGGTCACCATACAATATTGGGTTGTGACCACATCAAAGGACTGTCTGATCATATCCTCATCCCGGATCACTTCATTGAGACTCTACATCGCAGTGGCATCTTCTTTTGGCACCAAGTAATTTCTACTTGGACAAACGACAGACCAATTTGGAAAGAGGCTGCTCAGATAAATCTCTCCGGAGCTGCTGCTGTTGAGTGGAAGCTCATTTGCTCACATTTAAATCTGGCGGGCCTTTACAGAAATGAACTTGTGGATTCTATTACATGGTCTGGTAAATTAAAGGAAAACAACATTATTGTCGCTGATACATACTACCAGCTGTGTTTACTTCAAACTGACCACCCGGGGAATGGGTGGTTCACAAAATTTTGGAGTCCACTTCTTCCCATTAAAATCACTATTTTCCTCTGGCTGGTGTGGAAGAATAAAAATTTGACCTGGGAAAACCTTCAAGTGCGGAACTGGTCTGGCCCAGGATTCTGTGTTCTCTGTGAAAATGATGCTGAGAACAACACACATCTCTTCAGAACTTGTAGTTCAGTTGCCACTTTATGGCAACAATTAGAGCGCAAAATAGGCAGCCTGGGGCCATACATATGTGACATTGAACCCTGGCTGACCTGGTGGAGCAACCAATCCAGCCCAAGAAGGCTCATTCCTGCAATTTTTATATGGGAAATATGGAAATGGCGCAACAACATCATTTTCAACAATCACAGGGAGTTGGCATCGAGCGTGCTAGAGAGAATTGCTCGAAAAACAGATGATGTTCTACAATCCACTCCAAAACAGAGGCCAACTCGGACATTACAAAATATGGAATTGGTATATCCATCAGGTTTCTTTGATGGGGCCTCAAGAAATCACAAATGTGGTTGTGGATTCATAATCAATCTTCATCCAAAACTATCATATCATGTCTTCTGGGGGGCTGGCACTGGAACAAACACTAAGGCGGAAGTTGTGGCCCTCTGGGGATTACTTTGGTTCACAAATTTTCTGGACATTCAAAATTTACATGTTTTCGGCGACTCCAAAGTCGTCATTGACTATGTTTGTTTACAGGCTCATATTCAAGTATCTTCACTACAAGGTTGGCTAAAGCAAATCAAAAATATTTGGAGTTCCCTCAAAAATCCCACTATCCAGCATATCAGCAGAACTTTAAATTCTGAGGCAGACACACTATCAAAGAATGCTCTAGACTTGGAGCTTGATGGTTTACATGTAACTATCAAATTGATGGAGACTTGGATCGATGTTGGAAACTTCCCAATCCCTTGTTAGTTCTTAGATCTATTTCTCGCTAAAATTTTTCCTAATTATCAACTGCATACTTTCTTAAGAGACTGCTGGCAACACTCTTTTTGTTTATAATTGATCGCGATATCCAGACAGTTTTTTGGTGCTTCTGTGAATAAACCATAACAGGAGTCAAAGGCTTGGTGTTACAGTTATATCATATACTCCTTTTTTTCTACCTTCAAACGGAGTTCTTGTAATCTGATTCAGTACAATACCCCTCGGCTGATGTATAATAAATCCTCCTGATGCTACAGGCAGCTATACATTGGCAGGTTTTCCCATCAGGAATACTCCTTCAAAAATACATTAACAACACTGGTTGCTGATATATGACATAGACTTTTTGGTTGATAAGATAGGCTAATTCTGTAAAAACTACTGAACTGTAATATGCATAGTATATCCTCAAATTTGTCCTGATTTAACTCAAGGACACTATATTGCTTCTGAGTTCAAGAACTCCACTGATTTTGCCATATTGTCAAATAGAGGCATCTGATAAACATATTGATTTGTACTACAATTGCCAATATAATATATATACAACCTTTTTCGTTTTGAAAAAAATAAAAATAAAATTCTCATTGCATGTCACCAATTTTTATGTGAAGTCATATCGATTAATACAATCTCTACGATATTGCCACATTGGAACTTTATTTCATACAGTAATTATATTTCACTTGGAAAAGAGATAAAGGAAACATTCCCTTACAACACTAAAGGCATTAACCTAGGATTTCATTTTCTTTTCAAGTGCCCTTGCCAAAGTCCATTTCACAGAGATATTTGCTTTAATAAATTAAAAGTGACTTCATACGAACTAAAAAAGGGAAATGTAAGACATAAAAATTGATATACAGAGTTAGTCTAACTATAATTTCTTTAACAAACGAAGAAAAGTCGTATTCTCTCTCACGAAGAAAATATTATTATCTGTAATGTTATGAAGAACCCAATATCTATGAAAAGAAGACTATGATCTCTATCATACATGAATATTTGATCTTTGTTAATGCAAAGAAGACTACGATGATGCGAAGAAGCCAATTATCTTTGTTGATGTGAGAATCATATATGAGAGATGACTGTGATCTCTCTAATGCAATGACACAAAGTATAATCTCCGTGTGACACAATTAAGTAAGGTACCCTCATTCTTTGATGAGAAGGCATAATCTTTGTCAAGGGGACTAGTCCGTGTGATGCGAGATCTTAAATTTCTCTTATTCGGAGTAACAATAACTTATGTGATGTGAAGTCATGATTTTTGTGATGTCAAAGGTCCATGATATGTTGAAAGTGACCTTTCACTTATGATACAATGGCCTTGCTATGATGATAGATGTTGATAGTGACTTCTTTATGTTATATGAAGATAGTAACCTTTGTTGTATTGCAATGGCAATATATCTTTGAGGATGACATTTTATAGTGATACTCATGAAAATTATTTCTATGAAACCCTAGTTTATGCAGAGTGATGTGGGTGAAATTGTCATACAAGGTAGATGCGACATGAAGTTGATGAAATGATTAGGTTGGATTCTAAAAGGACTCAATACCAAGAGGGAGTTGTCTTGATCTTAAAAGAGGATAAGAACTTGATCGAAAGTATTGCATGGGCCTAATAAAATTCTTGCTAAAAATGTAGCATGACTAATGATGAGTTCGTGGATACTTGCTTAAGAAGTTGCAAGACTCTACTACTAATGTGTTGACTTGGCCTGTTAAGCTAAGAAATATCTTGTTATGTTGATGATTACGTAAGAAGTCTGGAATCGCCGAGGATCCCTTTGAGAGAGAGCACTGGTTTGATAACATCTTTTGGTTATTGTAAGACCTATGTGGTCAAAAATTTGGTTCTAAGGCTTGCAGTCATGAGGTACAAAATTCATCTCCCTAAGAGGAGATTGATGGTGTACTATTTTCATCTCTCCCTAGAAGGAGATTGATGGTGTATTATTTTCATATCTCCCTAAGAGGAGATTTATGGTGTATTGTTTTCATCTCTTGCTAGAGGAGATTGATGGTGTATTATTTCCATCTCCCTTAATAGGAGATTGATAATGTATTGTTTTCATCTCTTTTAATAGGAGATTGATGTTGCATTGTGTATTTTTTTTATCTCTACCTATGAGGAGATTGATGGTGTATTGTTTTCATCTCTCCCTGAGAGGAGATTGATGGTGTATTGTTTTCATCTCTCTTAATAGGAGATTGATAATGTATTATTTTCATCTCTCTCAACAAGAGATTGATGGTGTATTGTTTTTATCTCCCCTTGTGAGGATATTTATGGTGTATTACTTTCATCTCTCCTTGAGAGGAGATTGATGGTGCATTGTTTTCATCTCTCCTTATGAGGAGATTGATAGTGTATTGCTTTCATATCTCCTAAAAATATATCAATGGTGTATTTTTTTCATCTCTCCCTGGCAGGAGATTGATGGTGTATTGTTTTCGTCTCTCTTTCTGAGGAGATTGATGGTGTATTATTTTTGTCTCTCCTAAGAGTAGATCGATGGTGTATTTTTTTCATTTCTCCTTGACAGGATATTAATGGTATATTGCTTTCATCTCCCCTTGAGGGGATATTGATAGTGTACACTTTTCTTCTCTCCATCTTTGATACCTATGGTATAGTCGAGAGATTGATGATGTATTATTTTTGTCTCTTCCTTTGTGAGACTTGTGGTATAGTCAGGAAGATTGATGGTGTATTATTTTCATCTCTCCCTTTGTGAGACCTCGTGTATGGTCGAGGATATTTATGGTATGATGCCTTCCTTGGCTGTTCTATGAGACCTATGATTTGGTCGGGAAGGATGAGTCATCTCTATGAGAGATGGACTATGATGAGTATGGCCTCATGAACAATGGTGTTTGGTTTGATTCTATCAGCTTTCCTTATGTTGAGATTGATCGAGAGAGAGAGAGAATGAAAAGTACCTCCTTGGCCTAGAGGGGGTGGTCAAATTTGAGTAGCCATGGATGGTATTTTCATATGAAAAAGATTGAATAAATCTAAAATTGATTTTGCCTCCAAAATTTCACAAGTCAGCCTTCCAGATGATTCGGTTGGCTTTCCCAAAAGATGTGATTATTTGGACACATGAATCACTATATATTGGTTAAGCATGCTCCTCATTTTGTAGAAGTCTCGGTTGTTCTTCTAGGGAAAGGTATGCAAGTCTATTGAGGCATGGAAAAATAAAAAAATTCCATAAATAGGGACCTAAACCATAATAAAATCCCTTGATATGGGATTTATAACTTATGAATATATTAGAGGCCAAATTTTACATATCAATCACAACATAGATAATTTTATAGAATTAAACCTAGGTAATTTTCCCAATCCACATTTTCTATTTTCAAAGGATGTCCATAGGGTCCTAAACCATGATATAGGTCCTAGATATGGATGTTTTACTTTAATAATGGACTATGGATCTAATTTATTGATTAGAGGTGGTAAAAATGGTTCTTATTATTAGAAAGTAATTAACAGAGCAATGAAACACATAACATATTGCAGAAACACAAACACAAAAAAGAATAAAATAAGAGAGTCATAGATATACATGGTTCACCCAATTTGGACTACATCCATGAAGAAAAAACAGTCCTTCCTTTTATATTATCCAACAAAATGAAGAGATTCAAACTACAATAGATCCATTGTAATTTCCTCTTTACTCTTACATAGTCTCCTCTCTCTCCCTCTCTCTCCCTCAAAAAAATAATACACAGTTGCAATAAAATTCCCTCATATAAACTCAATGTTTCCTTCTAGGAAAAAAAAACACTAAATTAACATACTTATGATGTCGGATCATCTGCCTAATGAATGGCACAGATTGACTACTAAATTACAATATTTCACAAGACAATTTTTCATCTATTTTTAGCTTTATGGGTGTTGCACATGAACCCCTGTAAGGGGGTGCGGGGTGGGACTCATAAAACCATTATCGCCCCCTCTTAGACCCCCTTGACAATGATCATAACGAAGACATTGCCTCCCTGCTAGGGACAGGGATCCAAAGCGGTTGAAACGAAAAACCTCTGAACAATTAGGAGGATAATCAAGGTCCACACCCATTATGGAATAAATAATATTTTACAGTATTAAGCCACATATTTTATCCTTAGTCCATACTTATGTAGTTTAGAAGCAATCTATATGACCCTAAACGATGGTAGAGACTCTAGGGATAAAATATTTTTCCTGTAAATGGATTAGTGTACCAATTTCATAAATGAAATGAAATGTAGATCATTCTTGTGGCATAAAGTATGATTTTGAGGCCTAAACCATGAATTTTACTCTTCTTCCCGAAGGACCCTATATTGTGACAACACATCAACAAATTTAATGAAATATAGGTGTTGTATTAGCTCCCACCAAGGTTCAACTCTCACAAAAATGGTTAAATCGCACTCATAAAATGGGGTGAAGGTTGTAGAACTAACATGGACATAAATTTAAGTAGGTAACCTCATTCTAAACTTTTAATTTATATTGTTAATGATGTCCAACCTTTGGGTGATGGCCTCATGTTTTAAAGCTTTGGAATCTCAAATCAATCCCCAAGAAGCATATTCAATTCTTTTATAAGTTCCTATATAACAATGGGGTTCAGAGAGAAATTATTTTCTATTTGAAATTATTAAAGACCCACTTTCATGGATGATTGATAAAATTGGTATTTTACGGAATAAACCATGGTTTGAGATCCCAACTCATAAATCTTCCTCGTGGCTATAACTGTAGGTAAAATGTCACCTATAGGGCCTTGAACACTATAACAAGCCTCATATATGAAATCTTTGTAGGGGTAAAAACATTAATCTAGGTTAGTATTTTGTGGCATTATGCTATTCAAACATACACTAGGAGACTCCAAACATTCGTGAAAATATTCATAAAACATTTACAAAAAATAAGTGAAGCAAATCTATAATATATGTACTCATGCATTGTAAAAGAACTATGTCATTGTTAAATAGTTAACCTTGGAAAATTTGGAGCCACCTCACAAGACTCTTTGGACTATTTTCTCAAAGATGGGGAAATACTAACCAAGACTCATGTCTTCGCCCACAAAGAAATGGGAATAGAGGCCTAATTTCATATTTGTAGTGCAATAGCAAATGTGGACTAGGAAATGTCTTGAGGGCTTACGTGATGGATTTATACCCTATTTGACAACTTTTAGAGTTAGAGATATGTAGTTTTCTTTATAGATAAGTGGTTTTCCCCATGGTCTTAAAACTTGGTTGAGTTGAACCTCTACCTTGTCAAATTGGATGAGTTGTTAGGCTTAGAGGTCAATCCAAATAATGACCCTAGTTTACGCTGAGTTAGACCCTGGTTTGGTACTGAACTGGCCATGAACTAACTGGTTTGGTGCCAAATTAGCATGAACCAATTTATCCTATCATAATTGGGCCAATTCATTAATAACTTGCACATGCATGACTGTAAACTGACACAGGGAAGTTTAGGGTGGTTGTGAGTGATTTTTTGGGAAACTAAGGGTTGTTTCACTCCAAAAATAACTTGTTCAAGCCTATAAAACCACACATTCCCTATCATTTTCCTCACACATCTCATTTGGAGTTTTTGTGAGGTTTATTGGGAGGTTGGTGATTGTTGAGCTTTTGCAGGAGAACTGTAATAACAGAGAGATTGGGATATGTTTTTCATCTTGGAGTTACTTTGGAGTTGTTTAGTGGAGTTGGCATCTTTAGGAGGAGGCTATGAAGGCTAGTTTTCATTTCTCGATAACACTTTTTACTTGAAAAATAATTCCATATTTCATTCTTGTCCATATATTTATTTATTTATTTTGGTTCCTTCAAGTTCCAATTTCCAATTTTCAAGTTTCAAATTTTAACCTAATTCGTTGCTAAATCTGCCCCATTTTTTTTCAAATTTATTGTAGGTTTTCCATTTTACTGAGTTGCAATTTTTATTTACTTTGAAAATTTATTTCCTTTACAAATTTCAAATATTTCATTAGACACCATGCCCCTAGAAGACAAGTATAGTGCATGGGCTCATTGTAATATGGTTGATGGAAAAATGATCTACAAATATTGCCAAAAATATGTGGGAGGGGGTATTCATGGGTTAAAAAAATACTTGGCTTGGATAAGAGGCCTAGTAACACTATGTAAAGAACCAAATGAATTTAGAGGGCCCATTAGGGAAAAATTCATTAAGAAGTTTGAGGATAAGGCTAGGGATAAGACTATCCAAAAAGAAATTACAAGGAAGAAGGAACTTGTATAAGCCATGAGAGAAAGTAGGCGTGGAGATGTTGAGATTCAAGAAACCTCTTCTATCCCTTCCACCAATGTTTGTGATCCCTTATGTTATGCTCCTCCTACTCTTTGGTATTACAATCAAGGTCAACAATCTAAAGGTAAAAAGAGGATGAACATCAAGATTTATTTCACACCTTCCCTTTCCATTGTCTTTGATAATGCCATTTCCTCCCAACTAGTTCTAACCCAACTCACTTTGGATCACCATTAGAAAAAGCAATGCAAAGAAACTGTTTTTCCATACATTACCACATGGAGGTATGATGTGGATATCATATTTAATGTTTCCTGCTCGCCTTGTTATCAATCAATGTGGGACCCTATTATATCCGTAGGAATGGGATTCAAAGGCCCTAGTATGCATAACTTGAGGGGACATTTTTTACAAAAAGATTTTTTTTCCATTTAAGAATATTTGGCTAAGTATAAAGATTCATGAACCAAAACAGGTTGTTCCATCATGTTAGATGGATGGGATGATGGAAAGAACCACACTATCCTTAGCTTCCTTGTTCCTTTCCCTAAGTAACCTTTTTTGGAATCAGTTGATACATCTGATAGGGTGAATTATGAAAACATTCTATAATAGAGATTTTGGATGAGATGAATAGGAAAGAGGGGGATCAGAATGCTATGTAGGTCATAAAAAATAATCCCTCAAAGTATGTTCTTGCTAGAAATAAGCTAGAGTCCAAATATGGGACCATATTTTTGACTACATGTGCTACACATTGCACAAACCTCATGCTTGAGGACATAGGAAATGTGGAGTGGGTAAATAATATCGTAGAGCATGCCAAGCATATCACTAAATATGTTTACAACCACTCATGGATATTGATCATAATAAGGGAAAATACTAGGGGAAAGGAGCTTATTAGGCCTTTTACTATTAGATTTGCAACTCACATCCTTTTGTTGCAATCTCTTAATTCTCAACAACAAAGATTGCATAAAGTGTTTTCTTGTGATGAATGGAATTCATCTTGGCAGGCTCATAAACAAGATGGAAAAGACACCAAAAACAAGGTTTTTGACAACTCTTTTTGGAAAAAGTCTATAAAGGTTGTGAAAAATGGTGAGCTCCTCGTTAAGGTGTTATTGGTGGAGGGGAAAAACTAGCCATGGGTTACATTTATGAGGTTATGGATCAGGAAAAGGGGAAGATATGAGTAGCCTACAAACATAAAGTAGGTAAATGTGGGCCAATTTGGATATCATTAACAATAAATGGAACAATCAACTCCATCGTATAATATATGCAATCAAGTATTTCCTTAACCCAAAGTATCATTATAAAGCTCAGTTAGGAGCATATCAGAATGTGGATGTTAGATATGGGTTGTACAATTGCTTGGATATCACGGTCCCTAATGAGTCCAAAATTTGGGAAATATGTAAAAAGACCAATCTTTTCACTAAGGCCTCAGGTACCTTTGGAGAAAACTTGCAAAGATGGAAAGAGATGTGGATGAACTAGGCAAGCAATTCCATTTTTTTAAGTCTAATTGTTTACAATTCAAATTGTAAATATTTTTTTTATTCAAATTTAGAATCTAAATTGTTGTACAATGAACTAGCTACATTCTTTGTCTTTACAATGCATTTGTGGGAGTCATTTGGAATCCAATGTCCTGAATTGCAAAAGTTTGCAGTTAGAGTCCTCAACCAAATTTGCATTCCTTCTGGTTGTGAGCGCAATTGGTCTATTTTTAAGTGGATTCACATGAAGAAGAGAAATAATTTAGGACAAAAAAGGTTGAATGATCTCATATTAGTGCATTACAACCTTCAAATAAGACACAACTAGTTGATGAACAAAATACCTTATTTAGATCCCATTTTGTCGAAGGATATTGATCTAACATCAAAATGGGTGGAGGAGACTCAACCAACTGATTTTGATGCCATGGAGTGGGGTGGGGGGGGGGGGGGGGTGGTGGGGGTTATCCTAATGCATATTTGGAAGTTCCAGAGGAACCATACCCAATAGCTAAATCAAGCGAAGGAAAACAACCAATGGGAAGCACTAGTCGTGTAGCGTGACTAACTCATGCTTAGGTTAGGTCTATATTTTTAGTTGCAACTACTACTACTGAGGTTGCAAAGGAGTTTGAGGAGTCCTTAGAATTTCATCTAGATGATGTTTATGTAGGTCCTCTTGATGATCTGATGTCTAGTAGTGGTGATGAGTTTGATAAGGAGTGATCATGTTGATTATTGATATGTAGACTTGTAGTAGGCTAGTGAATTAGTGGCTTATAGCATTTTTTTTACACTTTATCGGCCATTTAGAGCCTCAATGATTGTGTATTTTGTTATTGATATGTATTGTCCTCAGTGCCATTTTGATAAATTCATGCTTACATGCTATATAGATGAGAAAACTTTACATGTTTTGTCTCTAATAGTTTGGAATCATGGTTTTAAATGATAAAAGTGTTTATTTTTAATTAAAAAACAATTATTTCATGTTATTTTTAATTATCAATTCATTGAGATCTTACCAGTCTGATTTTTCTAGTTTTGGTTAAAAAATTGGTTTGATATCGAGTTGGTTACTTGTTACTGTTTTTAAAACCATGCTTTTCCCTTTATCTTAATTTCATGAATAAGTTTGTATATAGATGATTGTTGTGATATAAACCAAGACTTAGTGTCTTAAATTAAAATGGATTTTTTCTAGCCTCAATGCCATTTACATGAATATAAAAAATCCTAGAGATGAAAATGTTCCGAAATAATGAATTAGTAACTCACTTTTATGGATGAGGAGTGATACATATGGTTCTTATAAACTAAATCAAGGCTTAAATAATGTTTTTCCTCCTGATCCATATTCTTCAGGATTAAAAGTTACTCATAGGAATGCAAATCATAATAATTTTCCTCAGTTTCTAAATTTTGCTATACTAAAGGATTAAAAGGCACAATTTCTTGAGTTAGGGTTTACAATTTTTATAGCATAAATAAACTATCATTTTGGAACATATTCCTTTTATTTCACCTTATCTTCATTTTTTATATATAGGTGCAAAAGCCATATAAAGGGCCATTGATTATATTATAAGATTGTTGATGGTGTTGGACCTGCCAACATGTCAGGGGATCTCCTCGGTAAGAATTCCCATTTAGACCTCAGACCGTTTGGTGTAGGAGTCCCAACAGTGGGTCATATGGTAATGCCTTGACCGTGATTTCGCACAGAGGAAAGTAAGATAACTCTGTTGGTAGAAAGGGTATGACAGCTGCAGTGAGTCTAGGAAGGTGCATGAGAGGTTCTAACACATGGGGGTTGAGATGAGTGCGCCCCTTAGAAACCTATGATAACACTCGGCTTGGAAGGGAACACGCAAGCACAAATACATCAAAACATGGAAGACAAGTTAGCGAGCAATCCAAAGTGATGGTTAAACGAACAACACATTTCAGAAAGATTCATACATACTTATACAGAATAATCTATACATGCATGTGTAAGAAAACCAATACATATATCATTTAGATTAAACCAGATAGCATAGAATACAATACAACATATGCATGAAACATGCTGGCTCTTATTATATAAATAAGTTTAAGTTCCAGTCCTACAATACATCCGTGTCCAACCAATAGTCCCGACAATGTAATGTTACAGCCACAACTGCTTGCTCCTCCAAAGAGATGTACTAGCTTTGTGTAGTGGAGAAGCCAAGGCTCATTACAATACTGTCCAAGCTCTCTCCAAGATAGTCTTATCAGAATCTTGACTGACCAAAAGCCTATACAATGAGTTATGAGGGACTATTTATAGGAAGGGGTGGGGTGACCCTTGACATTCCCCTTTGTGATAGTTCAACTACCCTCATGACTCTTCATCTACTCTATTACTGTTACATCTGACTATCGACAATTGACTTACACTTGACAAGAGAAGGTCCCGGAGGGGCTTGCGCTTCCTCTCCCTCTCCCTCTCCTTAACAGTCGAGCCCCTGACGGACCTTATGGTCGAGTACCTAAAGGTCCTAATGGTCGAGCCCCCTCTCCTCTCCCTTGGGGTCGTACATTACAATGCACATGTACCCATGTGAAACAAAATGGCTTGAGCAAGCCATGCTAGACATCACTCTGACTTAGACAACCATGGATGTCCAACTCCTCAACATCTTCATCTTGATCGACAGTAACATATTGATGCCAAGATCGGTAGTCCTTGATAGTGTCCATGTGCTCCACGGTGACATCTGTATGAAATTTGACTCTTGCCTCCATAGCATCTGGGTACACTACTTGGGCTCCCTTGTCCAACTCGTCTGAAAGCATGCACATCATTATCTTCAGTGCTATCGGACCATCAACATACTTGTGCATGATGTCTACACTGATGGGCAAGTCTGGGCTGGTGGCAATGCGCATTAACTCGTCGAAGTACGAGTTAAGCTCTAGTTGGACCTATGCCTTTGTCTTCACCTAGGTGAGATTCCCAATAGATGGGATCATATGTGTGTGCACCACAACATCCATACTCTTGAATACCCATGCATGGGAAGCCTGTATGCTAGTGATGAGCTGCAGGAGCTCTTCATAGTTCCAGATTTGACTCTGGATACGCGCCTTTAGCTCTACCACATTGGCCCTCATCATCTTAGACAAGTGAAGTGGGGCTCCCTTGTATTTCATCGTCCATGTTTGCATGTCATTAATAGAAGCATGCAAGTTCGTCAATATATGTGGTCTTCTAGCACATATTTGTTTTCATCCGTTGAGATGGACAACTGCCTTATGCACGGTTCCAAACTTGGAGTACAACACTCGCATAACTGTATCAAGGGACAATACTTCATCTAGTATTTTATTCTTCAGTTCAGCTTGGGCAGACGCTGTCACCAACTCTACTACTTGCTTGGCCATATGTAGCTCCTTCACCATTCGCTCATTCTCATCTTTTAGAAAGCGAACACTTGAGATAGTGGCTTTGACATACACTCTAGTTGCATCGGACAAGGCTGTTAGATGTTTGTGCACATCAGTCATGATCACTTGTTCCTCAACTTGCACAGGAGATGTATGATCCTCCGGAGTTAACACTCTGCAAGACTACACAACTCTATGTTGAGATTTGTCGAATGAGATGTTGTGCATCTCTCCTTTCGGCTGATCACCAAGGATCTCAGTGCCTCCTTGGTCACTTGAGACTTGCTCATCATCTGGATGCAGTGAAGCGGGTAAGTCGACCTCTTGGTGGTGAGGCATGAGGTTGGTGTCCTATTCCAACTCTTGTTGCTCCATGTCTGCATCCAACTGTTGGAGTGCTTGTTCTATCTCATGATCGAAGTCTTGCTCCTACGATGGTTCACCCTGTTTGCCTGATGCTAGTTGTTCTAATGAATCAACTACTTGCACGGGCGTTGTTTCATCTATTTTCACATGTTATGCCTCCTACTGTACCTACTGATGTTGTTCTTCCCTCTCCTTTTTGCGCAACTCTTGTTCCTTCCAGAGTTTCTCCCTTAACTCATGTAACTCCTTCTCTGCTTCCTCCATTCTTTTCTTATCCCTCTGCCTTTGCACGATTCACATTTTGCGTTGGTACCTCTTTTCCTCTATAGCAATAGTTGTTTTCTCTACTAATGGATCTACTCAGAACTTGCAGGTTTTCTCCTCCTCCATGCGATTGACAATCTTCCTCTTTCCCTTGTTGCACACTAGTATGCTTGTATCTGCTGCTACTACTGGTGCTGGTGCTGGTGCTCTACGAGATGCTACTTCATGTTGCTTCACTAACCATTCCATGGTGAAGTCGACTGATTCATTGAGTCTGGAGGAGTTGTAACAATATCTCCATGGGACCTCCTCCACCCAATGACATGCCCCATTGATCCATTTCAACTTTACTCTCGTGCAGTGATCTTTCACAATACAATGTAGGTCACACGGATTGTAGCTTCGGAGGTCAAATGGATACTTCTTCATCAATTCTACTTCGACATCCGCTTGTTTGATACTCTGGATCTCATATAACCCAATCCGCAACGGAAAAGCGGACCAAGGTGCCTTCTTCTTCTGGTGCAGTCTAGCTGTCAATCTTGCCGAGATGTGATATGTTACTTCCTGCATGACAAGTATGTCCAAGGTAAACTTTGGTAGAACATGTGGAGGCTTCTCCACGCTAAACATTTGGATGAAGGTGTCAGATGGTGAGGCATACCAATCAGCAATGTCTATCAGTGCCTCCATTGCTTCCTTTGACATGTAGGGTGGATCATGTTCAAATATCATCTTGTAAACTGGGGTGACAAAATGATTAGACAACCGTGTGATTACTCCTCTGAAGCTACCTTCAAACAAAAACTTAAAATATGTGTTCACAACAGTCTCCATCAATGACCATGCCCACTCCAAGCCTTCGTTACTTGTTCCTTCAGCTGATGAGCCAACATGTTGAACCAGTTACATGGTTTTCCTTCTCTAGCCAGTTGGTCCAGCGCAATCACCCAATTCTGTGGGAAGGTTTCCGAGCTTTCTTGGCCATATAGTGGACATGTAAATATGACCAAGTATTGATACACCTTCCACAGTATCTTCATCTTATACATCTGGTTGGGTGTCAACCTAAATCGAGCTGGCTCCTTCACCCGGTTCTTCAGAATGACTCTGGAGTTAGCACTATTGTTGGGTAAGCTGAAGGGAGTCTTCATGATAGTCACAGGATCTGACATATGATACATCTCATCATAGTCTCATGCCTAGAAGGTTGCAAGCTTCGTCCCACTTACACTACTCGAGGTCATCGTCTCACGATCAGTGTGAGAGACAATCCAGTGTATCATGTCCGTGCATGGAAATGTGGGATATTTGCATGCAATTCGGTACAAGCCGAACTTGTGAATGTTCACATACACCTGACGGTCTTTGAGGTCTTCCTCAAAAGTGCCTGCAAATTCTTCATTGACCTCTTGCCACTTCAGTTTGATATCCTTGTCTAGAAACAATTTGGTATCTTCATAGATCGGTACACTAGAGGACACTCGCTCAATTGTTGCTCCAGCTGCATTTTTGTCAGTGTCCTGTGACCCTGCTCTCTTGGAGGCCATTGATATTGTATTGCTAAGAGGCAGATGAACACCTAAAAGATCTCGAGACAAAGCAACATGCATTGCAAGAAATCTATCAGCGAAAACCAAAGAAAATTCGGGGAATGACATAGAACATACATGGGGAACTGACAGGAAAGATTGTGCAATTTCTTTTGGGAGGTTGAGTGACTGGCTGCCAGAACTGCACAAAAAGGTAATATGGGTTGTCTGAGAGGCAAGACTAGCTGCTGGATCTGCGCAATGCACAATCCAGACTGGCGGTTGAGTGATGGGATTGCGCAATGCGTAATTCCAGCTGAGAGTGACTGCAGGCTCAAGGACTACATTGCGCAATTTTCTGGTCCAACGTCACTATCCCTCAGAAATGCGCAAAATAGTCTTGGAGGACAGTGCCTAGGCAGAAATGCGCATTTCTAGAGAGGAAGACTGATCCAGGTGGATATTGGTGGCCACCTGCCTATTCCAGTTGGACCCCCAACACTGTCTCATTCAGTTTTTCGGTTTCCTTAATCGTATCAAAGTTTATATTTTTGGCAGCTTTTTGGGTATTGAACTTCCGGAGCCATTTTGAGGCCCTAAACGACGTTTTTAGGGAAAACAAAGAGATCGAAAGCAATCCACGGTAGGGGCCTCAACGACGTTTTTAGGGAAAACAAAGAGATCGAAAGCAATCCACGGTGGCTTGCTAATTTATTTGTAGCCTTCTCTTCGAGATCTTCGAAACGAGGTATTATGATAGCCAAACAGAGATCGTATGCCAAAGTTATGACCTCGAGAATTTGATGTACCAATTTACCCAAACGGGGCCCACAGTTTTGGCGTTTGATCTCCTAGGGTTAGGTTTTTGGATGTTTAGGGTTTTCCATTGTTTCTCAATAATAAATAAGCATTTGAGCGTCATTGTAACATAGTTTGGAGGCATGTAGCCGCCACATCTCTTCTCAAAGATAAGCTACCATCGCCCGAGCTAGTCTTATTTCCACTCTGTTTGTAAGCATATTTCAGTATTTGATATTAATGAAATGAAGTGTTATTTCTACTGCATCTTTTTATTTATGGTTATATCTATAATTTGTTGCATTCCTATTTAAATCTGGATCAAAGACAGGGCCTTCTTTCCTCAGATTGTGCAATGTTGTCTCAGTGAAGGCAGAGTCCAGGCCAAGGTTGGTCAGACTTGCCGACAGGAAACTAAAATCAAATATGAAAATGAATGCATGGCAGAACTAAGTGAAAGTAGAAGTGATTGACAGTCCATGCAAACATGAATGAAAGATTCAGTAAACAGATAAACATGCATGTGGGTGAAGTGAGTCGCCAAATCAGCGACTATTTGTGCAAAACAGTTTCATGCATGCGACGACAGTGAGATATCAACAAAAACTAAAACGATGCTAGTACAAGCTAGTATACATTTAAACGAAAACAAGCGTTCAAATAAATCAAGAAAACAACACTCACACAAGCGAAAACACAAAAAGCTACAGAAATGCTGAAAAAGAAATATTGAGGCCACTTACTCGTGAATAGTTGAGCTAGATGTATCGAAGAGTCTTGGATTTGTTGTGGGATGTCAAAGCTCTAAGATCTATGTGAAAGAATGAGCTCTGATGCATCAAATAAATAAGTTTTGAGCTCATGACGTGCATGCCACAAATCTAGGAAAAAGCGACACTTGGAGGAAAGTTCCTAAACGAACTTTGCATGTAACCTCCAGCTACTAAAAATAGCTCCCTGAATCATGGGATACCTTTTGCATGTTTCCTTTTGCTATTCTAGGAAAAAGCAAGACATGCATGCAAGTCAAGTTTCCTTGGTCCCGGGTGGAACTGGTCAACCAAATTGCTCATGCATGAAGTTGCTCAACTGTTGGAAGGAAATGCACATTTCTGGTTGGGAACTGGGTTGGTTGCCAAGGAAATTTGCTCAATTTTTGGGCAGAGCAGCTGACTACTGCCCAGATTTGCGCAAATTCTTGGTTGAGTAGCCCTTTTGGTGAAAGTTGTGCAATGTTCACTGTGAGGGTTGACTGGCATAATTGCGCAATTTTGGAGCCCAGTAATGTGTCAGATAGGATTGCACAATTTCTGGAGGGAAGGTTGGTTGCCCTCGAAAATTGCGCAATTTCTCGGAGAGTTGCTCATCGTGTAGCTGGACCAAGTCCAGATGAACAACTTGTGAGGGGAATGCATCAAATTGTGATCGACAGGCTGTCTTTATGCAAGAAAAAAACCGAAGCTTGTGTACTTGATGAAGCAAGACAAGGTGTTGTGGAAAGTTGGTAGGGAGGCTCCGAAGCAAAGCTAAGGCAAAATTTTGGAGGGTGGTTGTAGCTGCTACAACAAATACATATTGATGAAATATTTTTCTATGGAATAAATTAGAGTCGATTTTCATAGGTTAAGGGCATCATATATAGGTATTTTTTTTTCTCTACATAAGGGATTTTTCCTCTAACCTATGTTATCTTGCAAAAGATATATATACTCCCCTAAACCATGTTATGGACTTTGGAAGTAGAATTGTTCCATATCAAATTAACAAACATATATTTTTATGGATTAGGAAAAATCAATATTAATTGTAATATAGGAGTTAAGTAAGGTTTTCTCTTGTCCCCTACCTTTCTTATCATATACATCAACAAGTTAGAGAGTTTTTCTTGGAAAAGACAAAATCTACCATACTCTTTATCAATTGCTTATTCCAAAAGCAAAATCACATGAAAATTTATGGGGCATATGTGGACGTTGACCAATTAAAGCTCTATTGAATTTGGAATGAGCTCATTATATAGAATTAAAATCTGATCCTACGTCACCTACATCCTCTCAATTAAGCTAGTATCTTTGGAGTTATGTAAAATTCACTTTACCACTTTTAATATCATTAAACTAGTAATTCCAACTCACTATAAAGTAAAGATGTGAACAAAGCACAAGACAATTTTCTATGAATGACCATAGTTGTGCAATACTAACATAGAATATACCATGAGTGCACTTTGGAGCTCAAGGAGCCACACAAAGGCAACACAATTCACCTCAATATCCATAAAAATATGGAGAGCGAGTTGTGTTTAAAGGACGAAAAATCACCCACTCACTTCAGTCATGCAAAAGTATTAAAAATTCATAAAATATTTGTATCAATATAAAACTAGCATGGTATTTTTGTGGGATGTCCAAGTGGTTGGTACAGTGGGATGTTATCCCCTTCACTTGGTTTCAAATCCCACAGGGAACATTTTTGTCCCCTTGTGATAAGGTTCAAGGAGTAGGCTCTCCCACCCTAGTGGAGTGAAACCACCCTTCATTTGATAAGAATCAAGGAGTAGGCTCTCCCACCCTAGTGGAGTGAAACCACCCTTCATTTGATAAGAATCAAGGAGTAGGCTCTCCCACCCTAGTGGACTGCAACTACTAGTTTTGATATCGGGCCTCGCCCAGATTATTTTGACAAGGGGTCTGGTTCTTGCTAAGTCATAAACTCAAGGTATATTTAGCTACTAGATTTGACCAGATTTCTCTTACGGGGGTGCTATCGGTTCACCATAATAAGAAAAATAAAAAAAGAGAAAAACAAAACTAGCATGAAGTATGATTACCAAATTTGGTCAAATGGAATTCAAGAATTCAAAAAAGATTTGACTAGATTGCTCTTACGGGGGTGTTATTGATTCACCATGATAAGAAAAATAAAAAAGAGAAAAATAAAACTAGCATGAAGTATGATTACCAAATTTGGTCAAATCGAATTCAAGAATTCAAAAAAATTGTAGTTCGGTGTGATTGGGCCACTACTATTATAAATTCAATTTGGCACTAGGGAAATAGTTTAGCAAGTTGTCATGCATTTTCTTGAAAGAATATTTTGTGAACATTTGTTTGACTTTAGGATGTGTCTCTTAAACAACACTTGTGATTACAATGAATGATATTTTTATAATTCAATGCTTTTTCTTAAGAATTTTGTTGTTGATACTTTTAGAATTCAATGCCTTTCCTCTGAGAATTTTGTTAGAGAAATAGATCACACAGTTTCAAGGTTGTTTGAACAGTTAAGAAAACACCAAAAACAACACTACGAAAATAATAATTTAAATCCTCAGAAATGCCAACAATGAGATTAAACCCTTGATGGTGCTCACCATATAATTGATAATGTTGAATTTAAAATTGTGAGAGTGATTAACTACTCTTGAATAAATTTATCAAATTTTCTATCTCATCATTTTTTTGCTGCATATTTCACACCATTTAAAAAAGAAGAAGAAAACAAGCACTCCCACCCACTCACTCAAGAGGGTAGCTATATCATATTTCTCATAAATGTATATGAAAATGTCTTCCTCACACTATTAAAATACCTTGTCATTTGTAATAAATCAAAATATTTAATAAAAAATCTCTCCCTCTTCTTTTATTAAGTTGGAAGAATCAATGGTGTGGCTTCAAATAATAGGTAGATTCAATTTGAGATTGCTTATCATCTTTAAAAAAATACAACTTTTTGTGTCTTTGTCTTTGGATAGACATATTTATATAAATATAGCATTAGTTATAAGAACAACATTTCTATCCAATTAACACTAACCAATATCTCAAACTACAAAATAAACATATATTTATGTAGCATTAGTGACAAGAACCACATTTATGTCCAATTACACTAACCAATGTATCAAACTACAAAACAAACAAAGGAAAACAGTCCAGCAAAAAATAAGAGCTAAAAAAAAGCATAAGGAAAATGAGCGTAAAAACCGAAAACACAATTTTTTTTTTTGTGAAATTTTAAAAAGTAATATATTTTAATATTTGTAATTAGGATAAGAACAACATTTATGCCTAATTAATACTAGCCAATGTCACAAACTACACAATAAACATAGGAAAACAGTACAACAAAAAAATAAACATAAGAAAACAGTACACCAAAAAAAGAGCTGAAAACATAATAAACAATCATTAAAAAAGGGAAGGAAAGAGCTGAGAAAAGGGTAAAATTTTCGAAAATTTTAAGTGTGACGTATTTTTGTATTTGTAAACACTATACTCCCAATATTTTTAATTTTATAGTATTTTAACTAGGAGAACATGAAGCTTTTTAACTATGACATGAAGTCCCAATCACTCAGATGACCTAATACCTAGAAATCTGCAATTAATTTCTAGTATCTAAACATCTACAATAGAAGAGAAATCTAAACTTACACAGGTCGGAGAACTCGTTTAAATTCTAATGCAGGAGCATCCAATTAGGGAGGCGATAACTGGACAAGTTGTTAAATTTAAATTCATAGTTACTTTAATTTTATTTTATGTTTAAAAGAAGGTTGTCACAACCAATATTTTCCTTTAATTTGAACAGTAGTTAGGTTAGAAATTAGTTTTAAATAAGTTAGGAAACAAACTTCCTGAAACTAGAATGTGACTACATTGTAACTGTAGGTAGTTCCTCAACAGAATGAGGCTACCAGCAACTTAAATAGGAAAACCAAAGACAAAGGTGGGGTTGCTGCCACCTAGAAGAAAAGAGACCAGAGAGCGTAGCTCTGAAATATATTTTTAAAAAGTAAATTGAAGCTTACGGGTATCCATTATTGTTTTCCATAAATGACAATAATTATGTACTGTGCATAGAAATTAATGACAGAATTGAATGACTATTAATCAAATTGCGCATCAAACTGAAGGAGCCAACAAAGCAGAAGAAACCACCCAGGTATTTCACAAAAGCATGCTATTCATTTAACAATGAAAATTTACAATATATGTGTGTGTGTGTGTGTATAAACATTTGTCAAAGTCCACAGTAGCACAAAAATATAGCATTATGTAACCCCACGCAGGTCCGAGGCACAGAGCCTTCAAAAAACCATCCATAACAGTCCTCATACAATCGACACAGGCCAAGGAGGGTTCCACACAATCCAAAACAAACCAAACTAAGCAGAGACCGAAGCATTACCAACAACCAGAGATGGGATACATAAACTTTTTCCCAAATTCATGAACAAAAGTTATAGCAGAGGACACAGTGCACAGGAGGCCACCTATTGTCAGACCAACTAAGACCGAGAATAGACAGAGGCATAGCCTAATTGCTAACAACAAAATATATATGACCGCATAACATACACAAGAAGGACCCTACCCGGTTTGCGTAAAGCCAGACCAAAAGGACGAAGACCCCAACATTTTCCCCAAAGACCAAACCCTTGCAAACACCGTGACGAGGGCCGAGTACCTGCACAGACAAACAAAGAACTAGTGAGGTAGCATAACCATAAACCCATGATAAAGAACATGGAGAGGGAAGGATGAAAACCCACAGTGGATACCTGAAGAGGAGGGCGAGCTCCATAGCTGAGCCACAAAACTAAGACCAATAGAGCATAGCCAATGGCACCAGAGCCAGGGAAAGCCGAGACACAATATAGCGCAACCAATGGCCAAAGGGACAGCAAATACTGAGACCCAACAGAGCATAAACCACGGCCATAGAGCCACAAGACCACTGTCTTCTCACCAAGAGCAAAGCTATCAGCGAAAGTAAAAGGAAATGGAGAATTGAAACCGGAGCAAAGGAATTACCTCGAGTAGAAGCCGTCAAGCCATCGCCGAGAGAGTCGAGTAGAGGGCCTGGTAAAACAATGCGACCACTGAAACAGTTAAAAATAGTTCCGTCAACCTGGTAAAATCAAATATCCATGAACAAAGACAGAGAGGCCAAGGTGTACCTAGGGTGACCACAGAGCCAAAAAAATCCTCGAAAAACCATGCAAGAAATAACCACCAGCTCCAACGAAACACCATCACACAGTTAACAAACGACAGAGGACCAGAGCCGAAAAAGGATCCAGAAGACAGCGGGAGGCAAAGCATCATCCTTTCCTTGTAGAACGAACCAGGTAAGAATGCAAGGGAGCAGAACCAAAATTGGCGGAAACATAACCAACTCAACCACAACAGACCACGCCATAGAGCCATGTCACACAGACTGAGACCACCTTAGGACGGAGGAGAATTAATTGCCCATTAAAACCTTACCTGAAACCCCAAACAAATATGAGCGCGGAAAAGTTGAGCACAAGCCAACTACCACGTAGTCTTGCCACCTCGGCGTCTCAGGGATTGTCACCAAATTTTGGTATCAAAGCAAGTTCTTTCCTTAAGGAAGAAAAAATATGGAAGTAGGAAGAAGAGGTCGAGGTAGAGCTATTCGGAGAGTAGCCGACGAAGGATTGCACGAAGAAATCAGGATCCTAAGTGCTAGATTGGCAGCAGTAGAAGCAGGGAGGCATAGGGATCCAGAAGGTGGTGACGACAGTGAAGAAGAAGTTGTAGCTACGACGGATGGATCCGATGAGGAAGGGCTAGAGATAAAATTATTGAGGTTTGTTTTGTTAGCAAGTAGCAAACTGAAGCCAGAGCTTTCGAACTATGATGGCAGTTTATCTACAAAAGTATTGTTGGACTGGATTAGCGAGTTGGATAAATACTTCGAATGTGAAGAAATCAGTGAGGATAAGAAGGTCAGGTTTGTAGCCACCAAACTAAAGGGACATGCAGCACTGTGGTGGGACAATGTGCAGGCAGAAAGGAGAAGGTCAAATAAGCCACCAATTAAAAAATGGAACAGGATGATCGCCAAGATGAAAAGTAAGTTTTTACCCAAAGACTATCAGATTGCTCTATATAGACAGGTACAAAACCTGAAACAAAGGGCAATGACTGTGAAGGAATATACAAAAGAATTCTACAGAGTGAATCTGCGACTGGGTTATGTCGAAGATACCCCAGAAATGACAGCAAGGTTTGTGAATGGATTACGAATGGAGATACTGGATAAGATTGGTATTCTCTCCCCCAAGCCCATAGAGGAAGCCTATCAAACTACTTTAAAAGCAGAAGAGAAGATCACCAGGAAGCAGAATGCCAGAAGAGGACGTGGATCTAGCCAAGGAAGAGGACAATATTTTAGCAGAGGTAGAACTGCCAACAACAATGAAGAAGGCAGCAGTTAAAAAACTGCAGGACCAACTAATAAAGAAGGTAACACTAGAGGAGGAAGGCCTTACCAGTGAGGAATAGGTAATGGCAGAGGCAGAGGAAATGCCTATCAGTGTTACAAGTGTCACAAGTGGGGACACCGGTTTTTTGAATGTCCTAAAAGTGATCAAGCAGGATAAAGAGGAGCATATGTTTCTCAACCAGAGGAAGCTGAGGCACCACCTCAATAAGTGGAGAACATGCTTGAGACAAGAGAGGCCTTGGTGTTGAACAAGGTATTGTTGGAACCAGCTAAAGAATTAACTGACTAGACACAGTGGAAAGCACTGTTCCAAACTGTGTAATCACAAGGGAAATGTTGTAAATTGATTATTGATAGCGGAAGCACTCACAACCTGGTAGCCACTAAAATGCTAGAGAAACTGGGTTTAAAAAGATTGAAGCACCCAACCCCATATCGAGTGTCTTGGTTACAAAAAGGACATCGGTTGCTGGTTAATGAGCAGTGCAAAGTGGAGTTTCATATTGATAGGTATAAGGATAAGGTAATTTTTGATATTATGCCGATGGATGTGTGCCATATACTGCTTGGCAGACCATGGCAGTATGACAGGAAAGTAGTCCACGATGGGAAGACAAATATTATAAGTTTGCGAAAGATGGGATCAAGCATATGCTGGTACCCATAAAAGAGGAAGATACAACAGAAAATAGTGGAACAAAAGCATTATTGTTAGGAGGAAAAGAGTTCCTACAATAGATTGGAGATAATGAAATAAAGTTTGCAATTGTGCGAAGACCGAGAGTAGTTTTAATCCACACTAAGATTACTGATTTTCCTGAGGAGATACAAGATATGCTACAGGAGTTTAGTGACATTGTAGTGGATGAATTACCATATAAATTACCACCAAGGAGGAGTATCAGTCACCATATTGATTTCATTCTAGGAGCTAGTTTACCAAACAAAGCTACTTATCGAATGAGTCCAAAGGAAAATGAGGAGATTGGGAAGCAGGTACAGGAGTTGTTGGAGAAAGGGTTGATTCGAGAGAGTTTAAGTCCTTGTGTAGTTCCAACAGTCTTAGCTCCCAAGAAAGGAGGAGAGTGGCGGATGTGTACTGATTCTCGAGCAATAAATAAGATTACCATCAGGTACAGGTTTCCCTTACCACGAATGGATGATATGATGGACTGTTTAAGTGCAGTGGCGTATTTTTCGAAGATTGATTGAAAAAGCGGATATCATCATATTCAGATTTGAGAAGGAGACAAGTGGAAGACCGCTTTCAAGACCAATGAAGGCCTTTATGAATGGCTAGTCATGCCATTTGGATTGAGCAATGCACCCAACACATTCATGCGCTTGATGAACGAGATGCTGGAGGAATATACTGGAAAGTTCATGATTGTGTATTTAGATGATATCCTTATTTTTAGTAAGACAAGGGAAGAACATTTCTAACACGTCAGGTGTGTCTTGGAAAAATTGCAGCAGAATAAGTTGATGTTAAATTTGAAGAAGTGTACGTTTTTTAAGCTGTTAATTTATTTGGGGTTCGTGATTTTAGAAAATAAATTAAAGATGGATTTGGAAAAGGTTTCAGCCATAGTTAGTTGGCCATCCCCCAAGAGTTTGTTTGAAGTACGGAGTTTTCATGGGTTGGCGAGTTTTATCAGAAATTTATAAAATATTTCAGTGGAATTTGTGCACCCATTGTGGATATTGTTAAAAAAGAAAATCAATCTTTTCAGTAGATGAAGTCGGCTAAAAAGTGTTTTCAACTGCTGAAAACGAAGATTGCCGAAAGACCCATTTTGAGGTTAATAGATTTCAACAAACTCTTTCAAGTTTGTTGCGATGCCAGTGGGATAGCCATTGGAGCAGTACTCAACCAAGAGAACAAACCAATGTCCTATTTCAACGAGAAGTTGAATGAGAGTAGACAGAAATATACGTCCTATGACAAAGAGTTTTATGTAGTGGTACAAGCGCTGAAACATTGGAGACATTACTTAATGGGAAATGAATTTGTTATGTTTTCGGACAATTCTACTTTGCAATATGTCATGCAATAGCATAAGCTAAACCATAAACATGCGAAGTGGGTGGAATACCTCCAGAGTTTTACATTTGTGCTGAAACACATCAGTGGACAAGCCAACAAAGTGGCAGATGCGTTAAGCAGGAGGAGTTTGATTTTATAGGAAAGCAGAGTGCAGGTGTTAGGCTTTGAGCATCTCAAGGATCTGTATGAAACAGATGCAGACTTTAAGGAAGCATACGAAGCTTGCCAAAATCCACTGTTGAGGGACAACAGTTTGTGGCTAGACTATAATATATAGGAAGGATTGATGTTCAAGGGAGGACAGTTGTGTATCCCAGAATGTTCAATGAGGGAAAACTTAATTCAAGAGAAACATAGTGGGGGTCTAGCTGGACATTTTGGCATAGACAAGACTTTGGACCAAGTAAGTCACTTCTATTATTAGTCGAAGATGCAGTGAGACGTACAAAGATATGTGGCTAGATGTAAGATGTGTCAACTGGCTAATGAGCCTCATAAATGGGTAATTATATGGGCTCATTTTACCTCCTAACCTAGTCAAATCAACCATTCTCTTAGCTTATTGTATGATTTTCTGATTATATTTATGCTTATAGAGTGAGTTGAGTTAGTTATGATGCCATGTAGTCTAACAAGAATTTAATGCAGATTATTGATGGATTTCGAGGACAAAGTCAAGGATCTAATGGTCAAATAGCAGAAATAATTCGAAGTAGACAGAGGAGAGGACTTATAGGAGGGAATCCCCCTCATTTATTACTCCTCACTTCAAATTTCCCTTCATTCAGCTCGGAGTACAAGCAGCCAAATCATGCACTAGGAGGTAGCCGAGCAAGTGGAGGATGACTGATACTTAAATCAAGTTTTGGGAGCCAAGCCTCCTTGATTTTAAGGAAGTTGTTGGTAGCTTCAGATGTATAAGTAGAGAGGCCTAGGGCCTCACTAGGGTCAGATTTTTGCTTATGTAAACTCTGCTCAAATTTCGAGCTTATTATTTTGTGACAGTTTCATGTAAACTTGCTATTTTTTTGATAATGAAGATGGAATCCTTTTTGAGCTAGCACTGAGTTACCTCAGAGGGCTGAAGCTCTTGGGTTAGGGCCCAATCCAAGTAGCCAAGCTTCTCTTTACTTTTATTTGTATGCTTTACTTCAGTTTGTAGATTAATTTGCTGTTAGATGTATTTCTTTCATGGTTAAGAATAGGTTGCTTTTGATGATTTAGTAGTTTGATTTCATTTGTGATTTCTGTAGCAGGTTAAGTAGTGATCAGAAAAGATTCAAAAGGCTAGCAACAGTGCCTTGGCCTCTCTTCCTCCCTCTGGGACCATGATTTGAGGCAAAGACCCTCTTGCTGCCCCAAAAACACAGATTTTCCTCCTTCATAGGACTTCTAGTGTTTGCAGCTTTTTAGTAGGTTAATAGTCCAGTTTTTCTTTGCTTCAAATCTTCCTTATCATGTTCACTTCCTGATTTGCAATAGTCCTCTTTCATGCTTTCCTTGCTTGTAGCATTTCCTTTCATAGGTCATAGTTTAGATCATTTTAATGCAAAACTCTATTTTTCCTAAATGCACTCATTTCATTGTTTGCTTGATCTTCTTGGTTAACTGTCAGTTCCTTTGTAGCAGATCTCTTCCAACAGTAGGCCAGCTTATCAAAAATCACATCCTCCATCTGATCCATGCCCTATAGGTCTCCCAAACCTCACCTCAATTCTGCCTTAGTTTCCTGCATTTTTCATAGAACTTCTTCCTCTCTCCTTGAGCAAACCCAATCATATTTCTCTCTCCTAGTGGTTCATGGTAGACCTTAGGCACCCTAACACCTCACCCTAACCTTGATCCACCTTTTCCACCCATTCTCACACCCTCAAAATAGCGAATTTTTTTCTCGGCCTCCTCTTGTAGGCCTCCTATAGTTTCCCTGTTTTCCTCCTGTAGTTTCCCTGTGTCCTCCTGTAGTTTTTCCTGTACGCTTTCTTTGGAAGGCCGAGTTTGGGAAAAGCCTCCAGAAGGCCACCTAAGACCTCCTAGGACCCATCCACACCATATTACATCCTCCCAAGCTCCAAAACTGCCCTTTAATGCCACCTATTTGCCGTCACAGTCACATACAATAAATTAGATGCATGTCAAATTCACATAAAAACACATAAAAATCCAAAAATATGTTTTTTGCTTATTTACTTCTAGAAATAACATGGTTAGATTTTGTTTACTTTCTTGAGTAGGTAATGGCATTCCTTTCATTGTTTTCGTAGTGTTTTTGGCAAAAGTAGAATTAGCTTGTTAATTAGGGTTTACTGGGTTTTGCTTTACATTCCAGTCTTTCTCCTTTCTGCAATTAGAATAGCTTCTGTAGAGTAATCTTTCTTTTCTTTCATCACACATAAAGCTTCTTCTAAAATCTATAGAAGTTGGCTTGAGCTCCTAGTGATCTTGTGCCGGCTGACCAAGTGACAACCTGTAGTGAGAACTAGTACTTGTGCATACAACACCGACTCTTCCAAGTTTGTTACGAACTACCGGGTTGATAAGAGTAAAGTTGGTAGCCTAGGAGTTGCAGCATTCTTGATGCAATACTAGCACTTACCACTTTTTGGCGCCATTTCCGAGGAAGCGTTAGAGTATTATGTGATTATTGCTTTCTTCTATTTCCTACTGCAACATTCTGCTAATAGTTTATTTCCACAAAAGTAGACTAGTCATTTCTTTTCTTTCAGTTCTGCATTTCCTTGCTTTCCTTTCCAATTTTGAAAATTTCATTTTAGCAAAAGTAGACTAGCCATTTCCTTTCTTTTTGTTCTGCATTTCCTTGCTTTCATTTTCAATTCTGCAAATTTCCATTTAGCAAGTTCATTTTAGCTAGTTGCAATTTGTTTTATCAATTTCAGTTTCTGCAGGTACTTTCAGTGTGGGGGAAAGAAACAAAAACCAACCAAAAATATTTCCTTTCATGCCTCGTAGGAATAGAGATAACTCAGTAAAAAAATTTCCCAACACCCCCACTGCTTCACACATCCAACCTTCTCTCTTCTTTGGTGGCTGCGATCAAGAAAAACCCTTAGGTTAACAACCAAACATATTTGAAGAACCTATAGGGGAAGAAGAAGAAGAAAACATTCCTCTTTAGCCAATGGTTGAAAACAGAAATGCTAGGGGGAATGGGGAAAGAATAGAGGGTACCTTTCCCATTCGGGAGACCAATGGGGACACCAAAATGAAGAATATAAGCCCTTCAACCCTACCTCATTTCCATGGTCTGACTACAAACGATCCTGACACCTTCTTGTTCAAGTTTTTTGTCACCTGTTGAACTTATGACTATGCAGAAGATGAGAAAAAGTTAAAATTGCTCCCTTCTACTCTCAAGGATGTAGCATTACACTGGTTCATGGGATTACCTGGCAATAGCATCACAACTTGGGCTCAGATGCAACAAGCCTTTAACAACAAGTATCGAGACTATTGTAAGTCAAGAGATACTAAGGAATAAATCTTCCAAATGACCATGGGAAGTGATGAGTCCCTGGAAGACTATGAAGAGAGGTTCCAACTCAATTACAGAAGGGCCAGGTGTACACTTGACCCTAAGTCTCTGAAGTTGGTCCTACTCAGGGGAATCTGGGAAGACCTTTTAGACACCCTCCATCTACTGGCCAGGGGAGACATCTACCAAATATCCTATGAGGACATAAAGATTGTTTTTAGAAACCATTCTAGAGCAGCCAAAAAGAAAGGTAGGGGGATTCAACCCATAGCTAGTGCCTCTTCTTCCAATTCATCCATTAAAGGTGAAATTGGAAACATGCTGGAAGACATCAAGAGTGAGATGCTGCAGACTCTTGACATGCAAATGGATACCTTACATATTAAAAGAAAGCAAGAGGAAGCAGAGAGGGCTTTGGCCATTTTTTGTCGTAGATGCACCAGGAGGCATCCTAGGAATGAATGTCCATTGAACTCTATCGAGGTCTGTTTAGTCTGTGAAGAAAATCATTCTACAGATAAGTTCCCTTCCTTGCCCGATATTAAAACTGTATACCAAGGGGCCGAAGGAGCCACTGAACAGATCTATTACATAAACCAAAGGAGGCCGCATGGACCTAGACCATACCAGAAGGGGATGCAAGGGACATCTCAGGTATACTACCACCCCAACCATGTCACCTCCATACCTTCTTGGGCCCCCCCTGCTCATCCTTCCTGGTCCACACCTCCTCCTTGGTCCTTCACATCTCAATATTATGCTCAACTAGCCGCTCATTCATTTCAACCCTATGCTCAGTCGCAACCTCAATGGAATGCATCTCATCAGTGGTGGAGGCCCCAATACAACTCTCCTCCTACTATTATGCCTCCACCACCTGCCCAACCACAATTTTTACCTTCTGCTCCACAAAGGCAACCCCAAATGCCTGCCCAGCCAAATCCGAACCCAAACAACAAACAGGCTCAGCAAGTGTACCCTTCAGTATGTACTCATCATATATACATCAAGGAATATTGCAAACCAGTCAGGCAGCCTCAAAGGAGGATGAATCCAACACTTAAAGATATTGTTAAGGAAGAACTGCAGAAATTGCTTGATGCAGGATTCATCTATCCCATTTCTGACAGTGAATAGGTCTCTCCTTTGGTGCTAGTGCCAAAGAAAAATGGTAAGTGGAGAATCTGTGTTGACTATCGAGAATTGAACAAAGCCACTAAAAAGGACCACTTTTCTTTACCTTTCATAGATCAAGTGTTAAACGGTCTGGCAGGGAAGAATTTTTTCTCCTTCCTAGATGGGTTTAGTGGGTACAATCATATTCAAATCAGCTTGGAAGACCAAGATAAGACCACTTTCACTTGTCCATGGGGTACCTTTGCATATGGGGACCTTCCTTTTGGTTTGTGCAACGCTCCAGCCACTTTCCAAAGAGCGGTATGAGTATATTTTATGAACTAGCTCATGATGCAGTAGAAATATACATGGATGATTTACTCCTTATGGCTCTGACTTTTAGGAAGCTTTATCTAACCTAGGAAAAGTCCTGGATATGTGTATTGAGATGAACCTATCCCTTAGTCCAGAAAAATGTGAATTCTTGATGACTGAAGGGACCATGCTAGGTCATGCAATATCTCAACAAGGACTACAGGTGGACCCCAACAAAATTGCCATCATCCAAAAGGTCCCACCTCCTCAAAAGGTGAGAGATGTCAGAAGTTTCCTAGGCTTAGCCAGATATTATGAGAGATTCATTAAAGACTTCGGAAAGATAGCCCCTCCTTTGTTTGGCCTCTTAGGCAAAGATGTTTAGTTCACTAAATGCCCACTGCTAATCCTGTAGATGATTTATCTATAGCCTGTAGGTTCTCATGTAGGATCCTATAGCCTTTCCTTTAGGATCTTGTAGGTGCTCCTGTGCTGAAAAACTACTCACTGTCTTTCTCGTAGACACTACTTCAAGAGCCAAGAGCAACCTTGCTTCGATGTATCCTTGAGATTTTGAATGCCTCCTTTGCATGGGAATCAATGTTTTATTTCCTCATACGGGCGATTGTGTGGGATGGTGTGCTGGCTACCAAAGTACAAGTACCCACATTTGGACCATTGGTCCCACTACCACTTCGTCATTCCTCCTTACCTCGTAATCATCTCCCACTTCAGTCATCTGTAAATTAACCATTTCTGGACTCATCTCCTTTTTCTTCTGATTTCACTGTTTCCATGTGTGTAGTGATCTAATTGTATTCTCCTCGTCGACTAGCCAAAGGTGGCCAAGTTAACTCATCACCTTTTCTTATAAAACCAACACTTACAAAATCCTACATTTTTTATCATATTATGCTAATGATAGAGCTTAAGCGAGATGACATACGTATGGGTAAGATGCCTTGATGATTCTGCTCGTTGGAGAATGATGTCCCTATGATGTGTATTTGCTGCATATATATATATATATATATATATATATATATATATATATATTGGCCTCCTTTGATGCTTCTTTCATTTGATGTGCAAGTACTGGAGGGTGATGATGATGATCTTGTTGTTGATGCTAAGCTCTAGAGGAGCTTCCTTGACAATAGGATCTCTATGATGAAGATGACTGCAGCCTGTGAAATGTTTTTTTGTGTGGGATAGGTTGCTACAGGATTTCCTACAGGAAACCTACAAGATGTCCTATAGCTACCTCTCCCCTAAACTTTTATACTTTTCTTCACTTTTGGAGCATGAGGATTGTGGTCATGGGTAGAGAGGGGGTCTCGTGATTGGTAGGTGAGAGATATAGTCTTCAGGTATTGTCCCATTGTCCTCTGTTCTCACCTTCTTCTATGTGTGTCTTTTTTCTCTCTGAAAGCTATAATCATTTTGGAACTGACTTATTGGATGAACACAGGGGTAATCATGGTGGTGAGAGGCATGGTGGTGAAGTGGTGGAGTAACATTTTATTTTTTGACATAGGCTGGTCATCCCCTTCCTCTAGGGTCACTTTCCTTGGTATTCCCAAGCCACTTTATTCCTACAAGATCATCTTGTAGGTTTTCAAGGAATCCTGTAGAAAACACAAAGCTCGTGTAAACTGAGTTGGATGAGTTCATAAATGGAGGGAATGATGGGATGATGAAAAATATGGAATGGAGGAATGAAAACATGAACTGTATAGGTCCTTCTGCTCCTCTCTTATTGCTCTGATCCTCCTCCCGATGACCTGCAAACAACATTTCAAAGTTTTTATTTTCTCTCTTTTTTTAATATATTTTTTGTTTTTGTTTGTTTTTTTTTTCTTTTTTTCTTTTTAAACAACTAGTCTACCTCCACGAGGTTTTCATCCTAGCTGCTTGCTCTAGGTGCCTCCAAAGAGGTTTTCACCTAGAGATCTTTTTTTTTTGACACCATTGGGCTGCCTCAAGAGGTTTTCAACCCAACAGTGGGACTCAGGTGCCTCATGGAGGTTTTCGCCTGAGTCTCTTTATTTATTTATTTATTTTTATTTTTATTTTTTTTCCAGGGACTTGATGGGGTATAAGCTGAGACTTGCTCCACCACCATCACTGTCTTGCTAATCCCATTGATGAATTCTTTCTTTGACAAGGGCTTCTTGTAGACCTTCAATCTGTGCCCATTGACAAGTAAAGGAATGGCCTCTGCATCAATGGTTCTTACCTATACTGAACCATTATCATGACATTTTTCTATGACATAAGGCCCTAACCATCTAGTCCTTAATTTACCTTTAAAATCCTTGTATCTGGAATCATACAAAAGATCGCAATCACCTTCTTGAAACTGTTTGTCCTTTATGTTCTTTTCATGCCAGATATTCCTTTGAACTTGAGTCACCTCTGTGTGCAAGAGGGCCTGCATTCTAAACTCATCTAACCCATTCAACTAGAGAAATATCTCTTGTTGCGCCCTGGTGAGATCTAGATCTAGTTGTGCTGCCATTCTTAAGGCGTTATATTCAATTTAAATGGAGAGCAGGGTCCTCTTCCCATAGACCAACTCATGAGTGAATCTAGTGGTGGTCTTCTAGGTGGTATTGTAGGCCCAAGTGGCCTCAGCTAATCTATCTTCCTAGTCCTTTCTGCTGCTACTAATCACTTTGGTCAGAATGCCCTCTAGTGCTCTATTGGTTACCTCCACTTGCCCATTAGCTTGTGGGTGGTAAGGAGTGGATGTTCTATGCTTGATCTTGTGCTGGCTTAACAAATTTTCAATCATGTGAGATGTAAATTGGCTGCCTTGATCAGTGACCAATTCTCTAGGGTACCCAAACTTATAAAATACATTTTCCCTTAAGAACTCAGCCACTTTCTCCTCTGTTGCTGCTTTTATGGCCTTGGCTTTATCCCACTTGGTTAAATAATCAGTGCACACAATGATGTACTACTTTTTCCTGGATGGAGGGTCAATGGGTCCAATTAAATCCATGCCCCACTTGTTAAATGGCTCGAAATTCACTTGAGGTTGCAGAGGCATTTCATCCCTTGGGGTAGGTTTTCCCATCCTTTGGCACCGATCACTTTGACTAGTATACCTCCTCACATCCTAGTGAAGAGTGGGCCAGTAATAACTAGCTTGTAACACCTTGAATGTTCTCCTCTTGGCTGCAAAGTGACCTCCACAAGGCCCATCAAGACAGGTCAGAAGGATGTCAAAGACTTCCTCCTCCTTGACACATCTTCCTAGAATTTGATCCGGACCTAGTTTGAATAGGTTGCCCCCAATCCAAGTGAGTGGGGTGCTCTTCCTCACAATATTTCTTTTCTCTTTGGAGGACAAGTTTGGTGGAAACTGTGGAGTCACCAAGTAATAGTCACCAAGTAATTTTCTATGTCAGCAAACCATGGAGAGAGAACTGAAATGGTGAATAAGTGTTCATCCAATAACTAATCATCAGCCATTCCTTCCTCCCCTACAAGCAAAGTTAATCTGGATAAAAAATATGCAACAACATTATCCTTGCCAAGCTTATCAATAATAGTTAGATCAAACTGTTGTAATAAAAGTAACCATATAATAATCCAGGAATTCACATAAGGTTTATTCATCAAGAATTTAAATGCAGCATGGTCAATATGTACAAATGTTTGGTAACCTATAATGTAATGCTTAAATTTTTTATATGAATGCACACCAACTAGGAGCTCCTTTTCATTCATTGTATAGTTCAATTTGGCCTTTGATAGGTTCTTATTGACGAAGTAAATGGCATAAGGTAACTTGTCATCCATTTGGCCTAGAGCTACTCCTATGGCTTTGTGAGAGGCATCATCATGTATATGGAAAGGAAGGGCCCAATTTGGGCCTCAGAGAATAGGTGCAGTGGTCAACTTGTCCTTCAGGGTGTCTAGGGCCTCTTGAAAGATTTTTGACCATAAAATTTTAGAGCCTTTGGTCAATAACCCAAATAAAGGAGAAGCTAACTTGCCGAAGTATTTTATAAATCTCTAATAGTATCCAGCTAAACCTAGAAAACTTCTAACATCCCTCTGCTTTGCGGAGGTGGGACCCTTTGGATGATGGCTATCTTATTTTGGTCCACCTACAGTCCTCTCTAGGATATTGAATGACCTAGAAAAGTCCCTGCAGTCATTAAGAACTCACATTTTTTGGGATTGAGGGACAAGTCCATTTCAATGCATTTGTTCAACACCTTACCCAAGTTGGACAAAGCCTCTTGGAAATCACACCCATAGGGTGTAAAATCATCCATATAAATTTCTATTGCATCATGGACTAGCTCGACAAGCATACTCAGGACTGCCCTCTAGAAAATGGTGGGGGCATTGCATAGGCCAAAAGGAAGGACCCTATAAGCAAAAGTACCCCAAGGACAGGTGAAGGTGGTTTTATCCTGGTCTTCTGGGCTAATCTAGATTTGATTGTACCCATTGAACCCATCTAGGAAAGAGAAAAAAAATTTCCTTGCCAGGCCATCTAGCACTTGGTCAATGAAAGGTAGAGGGAAATGGTCCTTCTTTGTTTCTTTGTTTAACTCTTTGTAATCGACACAAATCCTCCACTTCCCATTTTTCTTTGGAACCAACACCAAAGGAGAAACCCACTCACTATCCGAGATAGGGTAAATGAATCTTGCATCTAGCATCTTTTGCAGTTCTTCTTTGACTATATCCTTGAGAGATGGATTCATTCTCCTTTGGGGTTGTTGAACTAGTTTGCAACCTTCTTTTATATAAATGTGGTGAGTACACACCGAGGGGTGAGAAAAGGCATCCAGATGTTCCTTTAGCATGTTGCACAACTTTTATTCTTGGTGTACATAAAGAGAGGGGTTTATTTTAAAATTTCTTTCAGGGCCAATTCTATTGTTTTAACATGGGTAGGGTTTGAATCAGCTAAGCATAGATCAATCTGATGGTTTCTGTTGGTTTCCTTTACTACTTCCTCTAAGGACAAGGTGTTGGGAGTTGGACTTTGGAGTATGTGTTCAATCAAATAATCTTCATCTGGTTGTCCTACTCCCATGCCTGTTTCTAAGGTATAGAGTTGGGCTAAGTAGATTTCATCTTCTTCATCCTCTTCTAGCCACTAAGGTAAATCATGTTATAGAGATGGCTGAGTAAGAGGGTACAAGACTAACTACTTGGATAGAGGCTCATTCTTGATAGTCATATTTCAATCCCTACAACTGATGTAGGCATCGATAGTGGCTAACCGAGGCCTCCTAAGTATGAGAGGATAACTAGTAAGCTTGGCCCTAGGCTGGAGAACTAAGAAGTCTATAGGGTACTACCAAGAGTCAATGGAGACCATCACATCCTCAACAATCCCCTCAGGGATTATTGTGGAATGGTCTGCAAGTTGCAAGACTATTGTGGTCTTTCTTAATGAACCCTGGAGATTGACATTGAACATGGTGTCCTTAGCCATTACATTAATGGCAGCCCCAAGATCAATCAAAGTGTGTGGAACAATTCTGCAATTGATGTTCACATCTACTACAGGGCTTCCAGGGTCCAAATATTTTGGGAAAATTACCTACCCCAGCATTAAGTCAGAGAACTATCCAATGACATTAATGGTAGGGCTGTCTCTTTTTTGCCTCCCTAGATGTTTGGAACACTTCTCTTTAATCAACTTGTTGTAAATATGTACAACCTTGATGGCTTGGAGAAGTGGAGTTTTGACACATAGATTTTTCAATTCACCAAGAAATTCATTCTCTTCTGGGGTAGGCTAGACTGGATGAGTTAATATTTTAGGAAAGGGTGGTGGATTCAGTCTAGGTGTGCTTTCCTCTCTTTCCTCCTCACTCTCCCTAGGTGGAGGTGGAGGTTGGCTGTCCAGGAGTACTCTCCCAGATCTCAGGTTGATTTCCTAAATCTCCACAGCATAAGCAGGGTAGGATGTCTCTCTGCTATACACTTGTTGTGCTTGTCTATTGTTCAGGTTCAGATTTGGCTTAGCAGGCATTTGAGGTTGTTTAGGTGGAGCATGGTGTAAAAGTTGTGGTTGAGTAGGAGGTGAAGGAAATAAAGCTGGAGAATTGTTGTATGGGGGCCTCCACCCCTGGGGTGGTGCATTCCACTGAGGCTGTGGCAGAGTATATGGCTGAAATGACTAGCTGGTTGGCTAGGAATGGTACTGAGGTGCAAAAGACCAAGGAGGAGGTGTAGATTAGGAGGGATGAGCAGGAGCCCCCCAAGAGGGAATGGATGTGTTCTGGTTAGGGTTGTAATATTCATGGGATGACCCTTGTATTACCTACTGGTATGATCGAGGCCCATGAGGTCTCCTTTGATTTATGTAACAAAGTTGTTCAGTCACCCCTTCAGTTCCCTGATACACAAATTTTAGTCCAATTAGAGAAGGACACTTGTCTATGGAGTGGTTTTCTTCAAAGACTAAGTAGATTTCGATCATTTTTAATGGACATTCATTCTTAAGTTGCCTCCTTGTGCATTTAGGGAAGAATATGGCTAATTCTCTTTCTACTTCCTCCTGCTTTCTCTTGATGTGAATAGTTTCCATCTATAGGGAAAGGTTTTGCAACATTTCACTCTTGAAATCTTCTAGCATATTTCCAATTTCACCTTTTATGGATGTGTTGGAAGAGGCTGGGTCAGCCATTGGTTGACTACCCCTATCCTTTTTCCTAGCTACCATAGAATGATTCCTAAAGACAATCTTGATATCTTCATAGGGTAGTTGATATATGTCCCCTCCTGTTGGCAATTTTATGGTATCCAAAAGATCTTCCCTTAGCCCTCAAAGTAGGACTAGCTTCAGTGACTCAGGATCAAGTGTGCACCTGGCCCTTTTGTAGCTAAGTTGGAATCTTTCTTCATAATCCTCTAGGGATTCATCAAGCCCTAAGGTCATCCTAAAAATTTATTCTTTAGTGTCTTTGGACATGCAGTAGTATCGATACTTTTTGTTGAAGGCTTGCTCAATCTGAGCCTAGGTTGCGATGTTATCCCCAGGTAAACCCATGAATTAGTGCAGAGATGCATCCTTGAGAGTGTATAGGAATAGTTTCAACTTCTGATCATCAGTGGTGTAATCATAAGTTCTACATATGACAACGAACTCAAATAAGAATGTGTCTAGATCCTCTGAGGTCAGGCCATGGAAATAAGGAAGAGCGGAGGGGCTTATGTTTTTCATCTTGGTCTCCCCATTAATTTCTCTGATGGGAAAGGCACCCTCAATTCTCTCTCTATCTCCTCTGTCATTTATATTTTCAGCCATTAGGTTAGTTGGAATGGATTCTCCTTCTTCTTCTCCCCCTGTAGGCTCTTCAAATATCTCTGGTTGTTTTCCTAAGGGGTCCTCCAATTCACAGCAAACGAAGAAGAGGGAAGGTTGGCCATTTGATGTGGTTGGGGTATTTAGTAGAAATTTTCCTAAGTTACCCCTATTCCTACAAGGCATGAAAGAAGTGTTTTGGTCATGTTTTGTGTTTTTTTCAAGCTTTGAGACTAATTGCAAAATTGAAATCACAAACTGAATGGAAACTAACTGCTTGAATGAAATATCACTTGCAGAATGGAAAAGAAAGCAAACTAACTTACAATTACTTTTTCAGAAATGAAGCTAACAATAGAATGTCAGAGATAAGAAATGGAAGAAATAAATAAGAAATCATATCTTACTCAGACACCTCCCTGAAAATGACACCAAAAAGTGATGAGCACCAATATTGCAGCGAGAAGGCTACAACTTCTAGGGCTACCAACTTTACTTATCAAACCGGGGTTCGTATAAACTTAGAGGTGACAGTGATATATGCACAAGTAGATGCGATGGGTCCACACTCTTTGTCACTGCTAAGTTGGGAATAGACCACTATGGTTTCTCAAACTAGCCTTCTATTGGTTCAGAAGAAGCTTGATCACCAATGAGGAAAAGGGAAATTTACACTAATTGAAATCTTGTCTACTATAGTAAGGAAAAGTTGAGATAAATTCTTACACACACCATTCATCTAACTACTGCTAAGAGGCTTTGCTTCAAAAGAATGCTAAGTTAACTTGTGTGTAATACTATTGTTCTAGGCATGCAATCTGAAATAACCAAACATTCTACTGATGTGCATGTAAATGAACACAATAACTTTTTTTTCCTTTTTGTATTTTTTGTGTGAAAATGTGAATGCTAAATCCTCTTGGTGATGTGGCAAGTGGATTAGGGATGTTGGTGAATGGTCAGATGGCTTCGGAGGTAAGTAGGCATATTCTTCTATCTTCCTAGGTGCTTTTTCTATAATTCAGCCTCAAAACTATAGGTTTTAACCCCATATATAAATTACCTGCATACGAATTCTAACAACAAAAAATAAACAATGCGAGAGCATAACACATAAAACACATATACACAGAGATTTTCCCCTGGATCCTAAAACTAGGACTACCAGCTTGATTTTTCATTATGTTCCTTTCACTATTACAATACATATTTATACTTTCCAAAGCATCCAATAACATGGACCGAAAAGCATTGCGTCCAAAGCCATGAGTGAAAACCATGCACAAAACCATACGTAGGTTAACCCAACCTAATATAGGGTCCAAAATGTTTTTTCCCTGGTGTTATCGAGAAATCTAGTGTCTATGTAGAGCTGCTAGTCCCACTAAGGCTGGTAGCTACCTTAGAAACAAACAAACTAAAACCACTTTCGTTTTCCTTTATGAGAAGTAGATAAGAGGGGAATAAAGGAGACCAATTTCTGTCTTGCGCTTGGTTCCTTGCTTGATTCCTTTCCTTTCTGATAGATCTTTGCCACTCGCTTCCTCATCTACCCAGCTTCAAAGAGCACCTATAGAATCAAAGCAGCATAACACTATCCAAGAAAATGGATCTACTATCATAAACAATATAGGACCAGATATATATTGACCACACAAATGAATATATCATCAATCATACAAGAATGTGGAGGAAAACTTGAATAGATTTATTAATAATCAAGAATAGCAAAGAGGATTACAACCAATTGTTCTGACCCAGCATCATCCTCTCAACAAGAAATCCCTTCTTCACCTCATGAAAAGCTTTTATCCCCTAACACTATGAAGTTCCACCAAGAAACCAGCAGCACTTCCTTACAAGATACAAAATTCCAGCCTCCAACCTCTGGATCTCTGGGATGAGAGATCTATATATAGATATTTGGAGAGGTGTTAGTCAGCTCTGGGTTTTTGATTAGTGTCTCCTCTCTAATAGTTCTTGATTCCACTTGGAGATCTCATTGATCTCTTACTCATCCTTGGGCGATTCTGAGAGGCAAGTATCACAGGAGAAGTTTTTGGAAGATTCCATGATCATCCACCTCGCAAACTGTCTCCGCCACTTGTCTATTTTAGTCCATCACACCCTATAGAAGGGCTTTTTAGTATGCATCACACCTCCCGTGTGGATTAGGTGGGATGCATCGCACTTTGACCATGGAGCAGGTGAGATGGTCCAGTTTTGACCAGTTCTGAGTAGTTTTTTATGGAGAACTTCCAGGACATGATGTAATCAACTGACCTTGTTCTTTTAGGGGTTGGAACAACACTTTTAGGGACTTAGGATCCCTTGGTTTATGGACATATATGATTGGGGTTGCAGTGCCCAAAAATGTCTATAACAGTTGCCCCCTAAAGCATGAGGTCGTTAATCTTTTGATGTCGGGTGAAATGCTTTATCATGAGGATCCGAAGCTTTTTCGAGCTGGAAGGCGACCTGTAATAAGATACAATACAATACATTATCTTCATAATATTTTCATGATCCAGCTGAGGCGGGCATTCCCATGCTCAACTTTATAAATTCATTTTCATGTACATAAGAAAGACAATCGTCTGTGTGTAGACTGATGATTCTGGTAGAGCCATCATCCCTTAGATTGGATGATTATCTGTGCAACAATGACGTACATTTGATCTCTTTATTTTCTTGAATATATATTGCATCCCGGATGGATGAAACTAGATCTGAGGTCTTCAATCTCGTTTGATCTTCACTCAAAGTACAAGTCGATCCATGTGAGATATGTTTTGGAGTCGAAGATGGAAAGACATCGCCTGATTACCAGCTAATGATGTAAGCTGTTAACAGGCGCGAGAGGAATCACCGATAATGATGATGACCCTCAAGGTACTACAGTATAGTTCACATGGTGTGAATAAGGGACTTGGCGTCGAACACCACGCAAAATCTTTCGATCAAAGGCCATTGATGTAAACTTGTCACCGGAAGTGAGAAACTTTCCATTGAGGCATGCAAGCTTCAAAGTACTGAAAGGGTTGTCCCTAAGTCGACTTCTTGGATAATGAGATGATGTCAACAAGAAGTGACCCGCCGTAGGAGGGCCTTAATGAATCCCACATCTACGGCATGGAACGGAGTAAATGATTTTGGAGGTGAAAACGGTCGAATGATATAGGTTTCAGGGTGGCGGTCATGAAAGAATGGAGCGTGAACGTATTGCAGTGGATGAGACACAGGTGAATTCTCTGAGCGACTTCTCTTGAACATACCGGCGATATTGACATGACGGATTGGTAGCGTTAACCCCAAATATGGATGGCGTGATGGACTAATGGTGATATGACCAGTGAATGGAACAACCCAGCCTGACTCGGATGCAGAGTGAAAGTGTCATGTTCAAGAGCGACTTGCTATCAATAAAGTTTCTTCAAGTTTTCTTCCCAATTTTTCCCCAGTCATTGCTGACCAGTACCTCTTTATTTTTGTCAAGATTGAGGAGGATAACATATTCTTGTTCTATAATTTGCCATTCAGGCAAACCCATCACTATGTTTTAACGAGCCTAGCGATAGTGAAACTCGTTCTTGTCTGTATGGACAAGTTTGTCGCTATTTGGTTTTAACGAGTTTAACGACAAAGATAATTCGGTCCTTTTCAATTTTAGAGAGTTTGAAAGGGACGTAAAGAAAACTCCAACAATCCTTTTTCGTCATATAATCCCTTAAGTCCGAAAAAGTATAAAATAATACAAAAGGGATGAATTTTCGGTAATTTTAATGAGCCGAACAAAACAAGCGCTCGATCTTTTTGTGTAATAATCCCTCAGGTCCAAAAAGATTAAAATGTAAAGGAGGAATAGCACTTCTGGTCACTTTAATGAGCTGGAGAGGCCAATTGCTCGACAATCTTTTCATATTTTACGAGTCAGATGAAAAGAGCTTAAAGGAGACTCGTTTTTCGAGGAACGAGTGATAAATTCGGGTAGCAACTAATTCCAGGTAAGGTTTGGAATTTTCCAATCACGGCAGTGTCACAAGGATGGCTAACAGGATCACTCTTCGCAGCTGTTCCTCAAAAAGGGTAAACAATCAAATGGAGATGAATGATCGGCCAATACAGAGTGGAGGTGATGATGCGAACACGACCAAGGCTTAAAAGGATGATGATAATGCATTCATGATGGTTATTTACCGGAAATTGGTTCATTTTTTAATGAGCTTAAACTCTGGGGGAACGTTTGCTCATTGCTTATGTTTATTTTTTAACGAGCTTGAATTCCACGTTAAAACTGCTCGAGGTGGGTTTATTTTTTATCGACCGTTAACCCTGCGGTAACACTGCTCGTGGCAGGTTTATTTTTTAATGAGCTTCAACCCTACGGTAACACCGCTCATGATAAGTTTGAATGCCCCCAGCATAATAACGCAAATCGAGGTGCATGCCCCCAAGCTTCATTGCATTCATCTCGGTGGTTGGAATGAAGGTTTACCTTCGAGATCTTCTAAAGACTCGACTTTGATTTTACGAGATCGTAATCGAAGACTCGATTTGGAAAGGGAGTCGTTTCATTTTTTAATGAGGTTGACACAGTAAAAGAACTATCCTCATGACTCCTTGTTTCATTTTTTAACGAGGTTGACACGAGATAAGAACTGTCCTCGGAATCCACCGTATTTACAATATTTGATAGAAAATAAAAAACTGAAGGATGATTAAGGTTGCTGGAATAATCTTTGTGGTAATCCAGAAGACGGGAACGATGGTGGTGATTTTCCCATGGTGCCTCTCCTATCATCATTGACTGAATGATTCCTTTGTCTGTAGAACGTACATGCGACCAAGGATCTGAAGAGGTACCATATTCCTTAGACCTATCTATCCAAACACTCGATGAGCGTTGATTTGGGTCTGCCCCCCAGGCCAAGAAAATTGATTGCTACAATATTTATAAAATGGCGATGATCCATGCTGTCAAAATGTTCAGGAATCTTCCGAATCCATTAGATATAGAAGATTTCATATTGTAGGTTTCCACTGTGGCCACTTCCGCCAGATTACTCGGAGGCGGTAGGGAAAAAGTACCCATTAAGGCAGGGTCTTTTAAGAGACCTACTCCGATATTTTGAAGCGAATGATTGCTTCCATGGATCATTGGAATGCTTCCTATAACTTGTGAACTGTTGGGGAGAAATGTTTGTTGGTCGACGATTGTAATTCCTCCTTGAAAGGGAAATGCAATCTTCCTGAAGTAGGTCGACACAACTGTGGCCATGGCATATATCCAGGGCCTTCCCAGTAGGATGTTGTAATCGAGGTTTCCGTCGATTACTTCAACATCAATTTCTACTGTTTTTCCCCCTAGTTCAACTTGCAAGTTACTTAAAATCCCGTATGGAGTGTATGATCGTCCATCAAATGCTTTTAACATTGTTGATGATCGCGACAAGGGTGGTGAGCCTAAATTTTTCCAGCAACTCATTGACATAATACATGTAGATGCCCCCTCATCAATAATTGTTCGATGAACAGTTTTGTTGAGGGCTTTCACTTGAATAAGGAAAGCTAGTTGAGCTGGTAACTGAGGGTCATATCCTTTGTGATTAAAGGATACAAGATTGGAATCCGTTGGGTCAATCTCACCTATTACTGATAATAGATCCTAGTTTTGGGAGAGGCAATTTTGCGGTACCTCAAGTGTCGACATAGCAGACGGCGATTGGGCCAGGTCCTCTACTATGTTATAATTCTGTGCTATTTTGGCACAAGGATTAAATGTCGATTTGTGTACTACTCCCTTTGACAGCTTTATCATTGGTTCAAGAATTATGGGTGACACAACTTCGGTCAAAGTTGTTGTCGAACGACTAGGTTGTTCACTAGCCTTGTTATTCGACAGCTATGGATTCCCGTAATCTTTATTCCTTGTCAAAGCATGATTTTGCTTCTTTGAGATAGACAACATAAGCACTTGGGATCGAGAAGCATTTTGATTAGCAACCAGTTTGGTTCCCGGGTTCGGAAACGGATCAGTCAATACTGCTGAGGTTTTTGAACTCTTAAAGAGTTTCTTAGCTTTAGCTTTATGTGGACAATCTCTCGTTCGATGATCCTCATCGCATATCTGACACCCCGCAGGGGGTTTCCTTTGCCCAGAGGGGTTTGCAAAAGGTTTTTCAGGAGATGAATCATCCTGCTTCTTTTTTCTCCCTTTCTTTTTCTTCTTGCCCCTTGGTTGCTTCAGTTGTTTGCCCTTGTCGGTTGACACAGCATTTACCTCCAAGGCGAGAAGTTCTTCATTTGCATTTTGATCAGAAATCTTACGGTCTTTCTTAGATGTAGCCTCTGTCTATTTCGTGCTTGTCGTACCTATCACGCCATCGCTGACATGAGAGTCTTTGTTTAATTTAGGAGGGGGCGGAACAGAAAATTCCGGTCTAGGAGCATCAGGTATTTTATCGTAGAGCGTGCCAGACTGAGTATAGATCAAGTCTAGATATTGTGCACGAGCAATAACTTGCTCTTCAGTGATGACTCCTCCCTTTGCCACATCTTCTGTGATAGAAGGTAATAATGACTTAATAAACCATTCAACTAGCAGCTGATCAGGAACATATGTTTTTACCATTCTGCAACGACGTCGCCACTCATGAATATGATTAGATATGTGAGTGGCCCTTGTCTGTTTGAAACTAGTAAGAAGCTCTGTTCCTGTTTCGCACCTTATTGGTAACTGAAAATGGGTTAAAAAGGTTGTGGGTAGGGTGCTGAAGTTATCGAATGAAGCTCTAGGAAATTTGATATACCATTTTGTTGCCGGACCAATTAACGTTCGCTGAAAAAGGCGAAGCCTAATCAAATCATCATTTAGACTGTTAGATGAACACCACAGATGAAAGGTCATGACATGATTCGACGGATCTTCACCCGGATTTCCATTAAATTTAGGAATATCTGACAGAAGTTTATGCGGAATCGCCGGCCACCAAGGGGCATAAGAAATTGGATCATTCGTCAGCCGATTTAGATCTGGTAATTCTAGAGTTGCTACAAAGGGCAACTGTTGATTCAGGTTAGGCGAAGCATACCCAGGATAAGATGGAATTGCCTGAGTAGTGGGTATTTGCATACCAGCATAATGTATTTGATGATGGTAACTTTGATAAGGTTGATGGGCATAACCATTATAGTATGGTTGTTGATAACCACTTTGGAAATGCGGTTGCCCATTACTTATAAAGACTTGTTGCTCAGGTCCTTGATATGATTGCTGGAATTGCAGTTGTTGAGATTGAACCAGCCATGGTTGTTGGACCACTTGCTATTGTCCAATACTGGATGATTGACCAAGATGAGGAGTCATAGTACTTGTTTGAGCCTGAGTCACTCCAGATACGGAGGCACTAACCTAAGGTTGTGATTGAATCGCTGAGACGAGAGGCTGTTGTATTGCAACCTGTGAAACTTGGGGTTGACATACAACATGTAGCGCTTGTACTTGCGATGTAGTCACCATAGCAGGTATAGTGGGAATATTCGACACAGGGTGGACTGGTTGCATTGAATATACAGCCCTTGGTTTCTGAGGCAGTATTGGTACCCAACCGCTGGATGTAATTCCAGTTTGACCTGAACTTTGTTATAAACTCCCATATGGTTGTTCTCCGGGAGGGAACAATGAAAAGGCATACTGCCCCCCATATGGTGGAAATCCAGTACTTAAAGGGTATATTGGCCTTTGAAGACACATTGGATCAATTTGTTGAGTTTCAACATAAGAAATACTAGATGATAATCCGGATGAAGAAATAGGAACTGACCATGTCATCGAAACAGTCCCTAATTGGACTTTGGCTTGTTGTTGATAACTTGCCGGGACAGATGGTACACCAGTGAACATTGTTGGAGTAGCAACAGGAGGTTCTACTGCTGCTGCGTCAGATGACACAGTCCTGGATGTCGACGGTTTTTCAGACATATCTAGTCTATCCAAAAGATTTCCTAGCGATTCTACAAGAACTTGCGATGAAGGGAGACTAAATTCTAAGACCAACGAGGGAACAGTGATGTTATTATGATTAAAATAAATTTTAGACGCTTTGACACAACTTGTTTTTTCAATTTTTAAGAGTCGAGAAAAAACAAAAGATGACTCTAGTCGCCTTCGATTTTTAATGAGCTTGAAGTGACAAGTGCTCAAACGGACCTTTTCCTTTAAGGAGTCTGAAAAGGAGCGAAAGAGACTACTCTAGAAGTCTAGATAGAGGGATTACCAAACCAATCGCAAAACTGCAGAATACTTTTTACGGTACGGTAGTCAATCTTCCCGAATGCTGTGTTCAGTGCATTGCGATCGATAGGGCAGCAGACACAGCTTCCTATGGATAAAGGATATAGCCTATTGTGATCTCCCAATATATACTCGATGGTACGTGGGAGCACAAGTCCATACTGGCACTTATCGTCTCAAAGTGGAGGAATCACCCAACCAACAATGAAAACAACAGTTACCAGGCTTTACGACGCCGAAATACGTCTCTAGCCTAGACTTCTAAATGTTGTGCGTTAGATTCCAAAGCGTTTTTAGATTCATTAAATTTATTTTACAGTTGATCTTGCTTAAGAAATTTTCCTTTCAGGTTCACCGTGTGATGTAGATATACAATTCCTAAAATGCAATCTAAGATGATAAACAATCGTTTAATCTTCTTTTTGCAATGAAAATCCTAGCTACTAAAGAAATAGAGATGATATTCCTTCAACATAGAGCAGAGAGCACACACTATATGCACTGTCCTAAATCAAACCAACAAACGGTCTAAATGCAAATGCACATGCATGTATTTATTTTTTAGCCTTCTTAATGTGTGAATGATAAAAAGAAAGCTAAGCGCAAATCTGAATTATTTTTCAAAGCGACATTACTAACAAATTTGTTTTCAAGACAAAATGAAGACAATGACGACACTTTGTTATTTGGAATTGAAAACTTGCTTTCGACACTTGAAAAACTACTAATCCAAATCAAATACAAGAGTAACACTGTAATCGACTATCAAGAACAATCAGATTCTCTTCTATCACTGAAAACGACACTTGCAACACTTCCAGATCAAGAAACGACAGTTCAATTACGTTACTTCTTTGTAAAAGAGAACTGAAAATGGGTCACAATACATAAAAACATTTACAGTTCATTGCACAATGGAGGCAGAATAATGGTAAGGAAGGGGGTTCCAACAGAGGTATACTAACTACAAACAGAAAAACTCCTGAATAGAGCTGAAAAGAGTGAACACAGAAACCAAAATCTAAGAGCAGAAGAGGCCTTGTCTGATCACTGCACCTGTAACACAGGGAAAGTGAGATGCAGCGCACCTACTACACACGGGAAGTGCGATGAATCCAGATTCCAAAGAAGAGACAGTGCGATGGTCTAGGGACGAGACTTCAACTGGGTTCTGGGTCACATTTTGCAGCTCAGTTCAGGTATTTAGGCCGAGCAAGTGGTAATTAGTAAATAAATCACAGGGGTAGATCTAAGGAGGTTACTAGAGCCACCACAAGGGCAATTAGAGAGTTTGTAAATCAATTGTTCAGTTCATAAAAAAAACCTGGAGATAGACTGAAGCAGCATTGATCTACTTTGCACTTGCATAGCAAATGCAGTTTGAAGGATAGCTGGCTTCACTTCAGGCTCCGTCTGTAAGTTTATAAAGCAAAAAAATATAGACAAACAAACAATCTATTCACTCCCCAGCGGAGTCGCCATTTTGTTATCGGGAAATCTAGTGTCCATGCAGAGCTACTAGTCCCACTAAGGCTGGTAGCTACCTTAGAAACAAACAAACTAAAACCACTTTTGTTTTCCTTTATGAGAAGTAGATAAGAGGGGAATAAAGGAGACCAATCTCTGTCTTGCGCTTGGTTCCTTGCTTGATTCCTCTCCTTTCTGATATATCTTTGCCACTCACTTCCTCGTCTACCCAGCTTCAAAGAGCACCTGTAGAATCAAAGCAGCATAACACTATCCAAGAACATGGATCTACTATCATAGACAATATAGGACCAGATATATATTGACCACACAAATGCATATATCATCAATCATACAAGAATGTGGAGGAAAACTTGAATAGCTTTATTAATAATCAAGAATAAAAAAGAGGATTACAACCAATTGTTCTGACCCAGCATCATCCTCTCAGCAAGAAAGCCCTTCTTCACCTCATGAAAAGCTTAGATCACCCAACACTATGATGTTACACCAAGAAACCAGCAGCACTTCCTTACAAGATACAAAATTCCAGCCTCCAACCTCTGGATCTCTGGGATGAGAGATCTATATATAGATATTTGCAGAGGTGTGAGTCAACTCTGGGTTTTTTATTAGTGTCTTCTCTCTAATAGTTCTTGATTCCACTTGGATATCTCATTGATCTCTTACTCATCCTTGGGCGATTCTGAGAGGCAAGTGTCACAGGAGAAGTTTCTGGAAGATTCCATGATCATCCACCTCGCAAACTGTCTCCGCCACTTGTCTATTCTCGTCCATCACACCCTATAGAAGGTATTTTCAGTATGCATCGCATCTCCCGTGTGCATTAGGTGAGATGCATCGCACTTTGACCATGGAGTAGGTGAGATGGTCCAGTTTTGACCAGTTCTGAGTAGTTTTTTATGGAGAACTTCCGGGAGATGATGTAATCAGCTGACCTTGTTCTTTTAAGGGTTGGAACAACACTTTTAGGGACTTAGGAGCCCTTGGTTTATCGACATATATGATTGGGGTTGCAGTGTCCAAAAATGCCTATAACACCTGGGGCACTGCCCCAGACCCTGTAGAGGGAGGCTACCCGTCACCCCCCCTCTAACCCCCCAGTTAACTAGGGATGTTAGTTGTGGAAAGAATATAACACAACCCAACATTCTCCCACTTGTTTTTTTCTTTCCACAGGGGGCTATAAGAGAGCTTATTCATTTATCCAGCCTTGTAACACAAAATGTTTCTCTACACCAAGAGAACTTCTCAGAGCTCACAGATTTTGTCAATGCATCTGCAGTATTCTTCAAAGTGTCCACCTTTACCAACAACACCTTTTTGTCTTCTATCATATCCCTCACAAAGTGATACTGAACGTCAATGTGCTTTGTCTTTGAATGTTAAGTAGGGTTCTTTGCCAAGAAAATTTCACTTTGGCTATAATAGTCTATCCTTATAGCTCCATATACTAACCCCATACTTGAACACAATCTCTGTAACCAAATTGCTTCCTTGGTTGCATGAGTGGCTTCCATGTATTCTGCCTCTGTAGTTGATAGTGCCACTAGATATTCTTTCTTACTCATCCAACTGACTACACCTCCAAATAGGTTAAACACATACCCACTTGTAGATCTTCTCTGATCCAGATCTCCAGCCCAGTTTGCATCAACAAAGCCACAAATATACAAAACTCTGTCCAATCTTGGTCTTCCTTGGTAGCACAAACCATAATCACTAGTGCCACGCAAATACCTAAAAACCCGCTTCACTGCTATCCAATGCTCCTTCCTTGGTTTTGACATAAACCTGCTCAATACTCCCACTACATGTGCAATGTTTGGTCTAGTACAAACCATCACATACATCACGCTACTGACTACACTTGCATATGGAACACGGGACATATCCTCTTCCTCTTCTTGTGTCATGGGACACTGTTCAATAGATAATTTTACACCTACAGGAATAGGAACCTTCACCGGTTTGCTATCCTGCGTGTTAAACCTTTTCAATATTGTCTCAACATACTTCCTCTGGTTTAACTAGAGCTTCCTCTTTGCCTAATCTCTTTTAATTTCCATGCCCAAAATATAGTTTGCAACACCAAGATATTTCATGTCGAATTTGGAGGACAATGGGGTCTTCAAATCCTGGATAATTTCTTTGTCATTTCCAACCAACAACATATCATCCACATACAAGACCAGATAAATAACACGATCACCAATTAATTTAAAATACACACAGTGATCTGTTTTACTTCTGGTGAATCTAAGTCCCTGTATAAATGTATCAAATTTCTAATACCACATCCTTGGTGACTGTTTTAAACCATACCTAGACTTCTTTAACTTGCATACCAGTTATTTCTTACCCTTCACCTCAAAACCTTCAAGTTGCTTCATGTAAATCTTCTCTTCTAGATCCCCATGAAGAAATGATGTATTCACATCCATCTGTTCTACCTCAAAATCAAAAGCAATAAAAACAGATAAAATTAATCTAATAGAAGCTACCTTGGCAACAGGAGAAAAAATATCACCAAAATCAATTCCCAGCACCTGAGAATAACCTTTTGCTACCAACTGAGCTTTGTATTTATCCACCTTTCCTTCTGCATTTGTCTTCTTATTGAACACCCATTTGCTACCAATGGGTTTCCTTCCAGCCAACAACTCCACCAGATCCCAAGCCTCATTTTTGTGCAAGGATGCCATTTCATCAACCATGGCCTCTTCCAGAGTTTGCCATCCTTTGAATCCACTGCTTCCTTCACAACTCTATGATCATCATCAGTAACAGATAAAGCAAAATTTGAACATAAATCAGATGGACTATACCTTTTTGGCTGCCTTCTTTCTCGAACAGATCTTGTCACACCCATAGTTTGTGGCTCTTCGTCTTCTGATTCCTCCTTTGCTGTAGAGTCTGATTCTTCCTCCTTAAGCTCAAACTCTATCTTCTCAGGTTTCTTTGGTTGGACTTCATGTTTAATAACATATTTCACCTCTATGAACACCACATCTCGGTTGTACACAACCTTCCTTGTTACTAGGTTTCAAAGCTTATAACCCTTTAAACCATCCTTATATCCAATAAAGATGCACTTTTCAGATTTACTATCCAACTTGGTTCTTTTCTCCTTTGGAACATGTACATATGCATCACATCCAAATACCCTCAGATGTGAAAGAGAGGGTTTATTACCAGTCCATACCTCTTGTGGAGTCTTATCCTCCAACGCTGATGAAGGTGATCTATTGACCAGGTAACATGTTGTCTCCACCACCTCTACCCAGAATTCTTGTCCTAACCCGACACCACTGAGCATGCTTCTTGCACTTTCCATCAACGTCTTTTACATTCTTTATGAAACTCCATTTTTCTCAAGTGTGTATGGAGTAGTCTTCTGCCGTGCTATACCACACTTCTTACAAAATTCTTCAAATTCCTTGCTGCAAAACTCTCCATCATTATCTAACCTCAACACCTTTATCTTCTTCTCTGTCTAGTTTTCCACCATAGCCTTAAATTCTTTAAACCTATCAAAGACTTCAGATTTCTTGTTAAGGAAATATATCCATGTATTCCTTGAGAAGTCATCTATAAATGATATATAGTACACAGACTTACCCAGTGATGGAACCTTCACAGGTCCAAACACATCATTGTGCACAAGCTATAATATTTGTTTCGCCCTCTTACCACTAGAGGGGAAACTCACATGATTCTGCTTCCCATATACACAATTTTCACAGAAATCAAAACACAGAGAGCTATTACTCATACCTTCTACCATACCTTTACCATGAAGTATTCGAAGGCCCTTCTCTCCAATATGTCCAAGCCTTTGATGCCACAACATGGTCTTCTCTCCAGAGACCACTAGATTTTCTACTCCACTTTCAGGAACCACAAAACTGTTTCACCCATCAAAAATAGTGCTACCTTGTAGCTTGTACAGAGTCCCAATCCAAACCCCCCACATCAATACCAGTGCTCCCAGAACCATCTTGCAGGTATCCTTCTCGAACACTGTTTTTACACCTGCATCATCCAACTTGCTTATAGAAATCAGATTTTTGGCCAATGCAGGAATATGCAGAACATCTCGAAGTGTTCTAACCCTTCCAACTTGCAACTTCAACTTTACTTTTCTGCGACCAATGATTCTAGCCTTCCTATCATCCCCTAAGAAGACATCACCACCATCGTATTTCTCATACTTGCAGAACCACTCTCTATGGGGAGTGAAGTGAAAGCATGCACTTGAGTCAATCAACCACACCTCATGATCTACATGTGTACTTGAAGAAGCCAAGTACACTTCCCCACCTTCATTTGAGGTTGTTTTCACCTCTGCAGAAAGAGCATCATCAGATCCCTTTCCTTTATCAGGAGCTTTAGATTTACAGTCCCTTTTTTAGTGCCCTTCCTTTCCGCATTTCCAGCAAACTACCTTTACAGGTTTTCCTGGAGATTTATATCTCCCTCTAGATTTAAATCTCCCACTCGATGACTTATTTTTGTTTCTGTTCTGGGACCGTCCTCGTACAGAGAAGGCATCACCATTCCGGCTCTCCATATTTTTCCATCTCATCTGCTCCGTCAGCAATGCTGAGACTATTTCATCAAACTGAAAGGCATTTGCATTGCTACCTATTGCAATAACCAGGCTATCCCACAAATCTGGTAGAGAACACAACAAACTGATGCACTTATCTTCATCTGAAATTTTAATATCAAGAGATAATAACTGACTTACCATAGTATTAAATGCGTTCAAATGCTCTATCACCGAGTCTCCATCTTTCATCCTTGGGTTATACATATTTTTCAGTAGGAACAGTTTATTCACCAAAGACTTAGATTGGTACAAAGTCCCTAACTTGTCCCACAAAGCCTTAGCTGTAGCTTCCCCTGATACATTCAATAATACTAAATCTAAGACACACAATCGTATTGTGCTCTTTGCCTTTCGACCCAACTTCTTCCGTTCTTCATCAAACACTCCTATTGGTTTAGTACTCGGATCTACCATGATCCACTGATATTTATCCACCAATAGATCCTCCATCTTCTGTTTCCACAACTAAAAAATCTAACCATTAAATTTCTCGATCTCTATCTTTCCACTGCTCACCATATTCTTTCACCACCATAACTGATCCCACAAATCTCCCATTGAACATGGCCTACCACAGGCCCAAGCGAAACCCCTCAGCAACAAAGGCATCCCCTTGAAGCCAAAACAACTCTAATACCAAATGTAGGTTTTAACCCCGTACAAAAATTACCTGCATACGAATTCTAACAACAGAAAATAAACAATGAGAGAGCATAACACATAAAAAACATATACACAGAGACTTCCCCTGGATCCCAAAACCGGAACTACCAGCTTGATTTTTCATTATGTTTCTTTCAATGTTACAATACTTATTTATACATGCTGAAGCATCCAATACCATGGACTAAAAACCATCGCGTTCAAAACCATGTGCGAAAACCACGCACAAAACCATAGGTAGGTCTGCCCAACCTAATATAGGGTCCAAAAATTTTTTTCCCTTAGGTGCTGCCCCGGATCCATAGAGGGGGGCTACTCGCCCCCCTCAAACCCCCTGTGACCCCCCGCTGCACAATCGGCGCAATGAAGGGGGGGCTCTAACCCCCCTCCTCCCCCCCCCCAACCCCCCAGTTAACTAGGGATGCTAGTCGTGGAAAGAATATAACGCAACCCAACAAAACACAAGCCACTACAAGTCATCCTACAGGATTTCCTAATGCCTCCTATAGGATTTCATAATGCTCCTACAGGATCCCTTGTATTCCTAAAATATTCGCCCAGGAGAAATAGGAGTGATTTGGAAGGTGGCGTAGGGCTTAGGGAAGGTGAATGGTGGGATAAATGAGGCAAGGGAGTGCCTAGGACTCATTTAGAGCCCAAAATAGAGTTTGAGAGATGGTTGGATTTGCTCAACAAACTTGGAGAAGTGTTCTTATGAAATGATGAATTTGGTGAGGGACTTAGTGGAAAAAGTGATAATCGTGGGTGGATGAGGTTAGGATTGGGTTTTTGGTCATGAAATCCCCCTGCACTGCTGAAAATCCTACACTACATCAATCACTAGAATTTATCCATAATTCATGTCAAACAAGAAAGATTCTCAATCAACTAAGAAAATAGATTTTCATTATCTAGTTGCCTATTTCATGCATGGAAAAACTTGTAGAATAATGTGAAACAGTATGAGATTTAATATAAGGCTGAAGACATCAGAAATGCCTATTGAATCCTATTGTTGAAAACTGATAAAATGTTGGCCTAAGTAGTAGAAAACCCTAAATTCCATAAGAAATCAGAATTCCGTCTTTTTGGGGCTGTATAGGAGTTCTTTCCTCAAACCACGATCCCTCAAGGGAGGAGTGAGGCCAAAGCTACCTACTATCATCTTTTTGATATTCCTTTATCTTCCTAAGCTACTGTTGAAGCAATGCACAAACAAAATCAAACTAATCAAATCCACAACTACTTGCAATGAAATAATGCTAAAACCAATTCAACCATTAATCTATGAAATCAACTAAGCATAAAAATGCAAAAAGAGGAGCCTTTGCTGATAGGCTTGGGCCCTAACCCAAGATATTCAGCCCTCTGTATCAACTCAGTGTTGGATTAAGGAAATTCTCATTCTCATTATCATATCAGAAAATTACATAACAATGTCTTCCACAATTCTTGAACTCGAAAATGCCTAGTTCTTTTACATCAAAAATATGAATCCTAATGAGGCTCTAGGCCTCTTTATTTATACAACTGAAGTCTCCAACGATTTCCTTAAATCTAGGGAGGCTCAGCTCCCAAACTCAAGATGAACTGGCTCTTTAATTGTCACTGGCTCGACTGCCTTTTGATCTTCATGACTCGGTTGCTTGCAACTCCAAGCTAGTGTGATTTGATGGAGGAATATTCGAATGAGTGAGGATTAAATGAGGAGGATCTATCTCCTACAATCTCTCCTCCTTGTCTCATTTGTGTTTCTGCCCTTAATTAGCCAAAATTGCCATGACTTTCTTTCAAAACTTGCAATCAATGCACATTAGTCCACTAGAAATAACATCTCACTTTTACTCATCTCATTAAGAAAAATGTAATCAAAATATGTAAGGAATTATGAGAAGAGTTGATTTAAATAAGCTTGGAGGTGTATCAAGGTCCATAAAGTTACCCAATGGTGAGGCTCATCAATTTTTTCCTTGACTTGTTTCAAAATCATCATTCATACTTCTAGACTTGACTCAATCATATGTTACCCAAACTCATCTATTCAAAAAATTTGGAGGCTTTGTATAGTTCATATCTTGAATATTATTTGTCTATGAGGGATAAACTTTATTTTAAAATAACTATGGATCATTTCTTATTGTTTTCATCATAGATGCCTTGATTTTGTCACTGAGATATTGTAATTTCAGGTTTTATAACTTCATTCTTTTTTAGGTGAGAATCACATATTCTTATGAGGCTACGATATGTAATGTTTTCATATATCAAGATGATATATTCTCATATACGTCCTTGACTACTAGATGAATATGTGTTGGATCTTCTTCAAGGAGTATGAAACACTTTCTCAAACAATAATTATGAGATAGATCTTTCTTTTGTAAAGTGACAATGGAATCTTCAGATCTTCTGAGGTTCTAAGGTTTAATACTGTAAATAGAACTATTCTATGAATTGAATATTTAGAATTATCATATGAAGATCAAATCATTATACAAATATCACAAAAATTCCATTCCTGCCCTTGTCTAGATCCTTAGAGATCTCAATTCTTTTGAACAAAGAGAGGGACCTGAATTAGGGCTTCTATATTATATATATGAAACTTATGAGTAGTAGATGAATTCAAAATTAATTTAGGAATGTGATCTTGATGTTTCTTCCTTTCACCATAACTCTTAAACCATGATGAGAAACCAAGAGTAGTGAGATTAGGCTTGATTCCTCTTCTTGATAACTACTTGTGAATGTTAGGTTTCTTCTTATTACTTGTCATGTATTCTTCATCAAGAAATTGTTCAAATGTTCAATTAACTAGAAAATATAGAGATCACAAAGAGATAAGAGACACCAAAATTAGGCTACTAGCAAGGGAAAATCCCACAAGGGGAAAAATCAACAATCCTTCTCTTGTATAATCAGATCAAAATGAGATACATCCAAGAAAAATACCAAGACAAAACTGCCACCAGAATACTACGCCAAATCCTCCTTGAAGTCACCTCCAAGAGTGAAAGTCAACATTAGTCAAACTACATATTTGGTCAAGTTTTTGAAATTCAGACCTACAACAAAGGGGGGCCAAAAATAGGCTTACAGCTACCTCATAAGTCTCGGTCTCTTTCACATAATTCATCCTCCACAAGTGTGATATTTTTCCTTGTGTATAGTTCTCTCTCCTTTAACTTGGTATATTTCTCCTTTCTTAGGTGCAGAAAGTACTTCATGTAATGATGAGTGAATATGCTCCAAAGAGGTTGAAATGTGTTTGTATATATAGATGTCCAGGAGGTCAAATAAGCCTCTTTTGGAGGACTGGGTTGAATCGTTCCAAGGAGGGCCAACTTGTTCATTTGGTGGTCTTACAACTCAAATAAAAATTCAAATTTATTTTTATTACAAATGTCTAAATGGGACATGACTCAAATGCATTTTATTTTGACTCATAATAAATTATTTTTTACTCTCTAAGCATGAATAACACGCTTTAAAAAATATATGTAAATATAAATATAAATACATCAATGATAAAATTTATATTATGAAAACCAACTCTAGTTACAACTTTAATAGGTGTTACAAACCCCACCCCCTTAAAGGAACACCATATTTAGTCTTTCTGTAACTAGAAATAAAAGAAAAAAAAAAGCTTTAAAATCACAAATTTTACATCTACTTAATCGTTAAAGAAAAATGAGTATAATATCCCTATTTGTTTTTCCATCTCCTATGTGGCTTCATCGGGTCCAAAGTGCTTACAATGCACCTTGAACTGCTTGATTACTTGATTCGAGAGTGTAGGCTACCTATGGTCTAGGATTCACATTAGTTTTGGTTGGAACTCTCCCTTGGGTTCCACCTGTATAAAAAACTAGCCAACAATATGATTAGTGTCATGAGCACACTTCTTAAGAAAAAAATGTGGAAATCATCATGTTATTTCACTATGGGTGGTGTTGATGGTGTTGGAAATCCATCAACGAAGTTGGTCTCACCGATGTGAAGTCCCATTTAGACCTCACAACGTTTGGTGTAGGAGCCCCATCCGAGATATAGGCTCAGCTTCCATATATCTCAAAGATATCCCTTGGCTGTAACTATTAGCATGGGAGAGGGATGGAATGGTGTCTTTGAAAATTAAGGGAGGTGTTCCTGGTGAGTGTGCAGTTGCAAATGCATTAAGGTTCTTCTAATGCAAAGGGGAGAGAAATGCGAGCCTCTAAGTGATAGCAAATGCACTAAAGGTCATAAGTGTGCCGAGAAGAAATTATTTTACATAGAGTATGAAGAGGAGGAAGAAAAGGATCAAGAAACATCAAAAGAAGAGGATATATGCCAAGACCCAACCCCAGAGAAAGAAGAAATGAATCGGACCATATCTTGTAAAGCACTGGCAAGAATTACCACTCCTCAAACTCTCAAGATAGAAGGACATATCAAGAAGAAAAAGGTGCAAGAAGTGAAAGATCACATCGAGAAAGAAGAAATGAATCCAACCATATCTTGTAATTCATTGGTTTGAATTACCACTCCTCAAACTATCAAGATAGAAGGGCATATCAAGAAGAAAAATATTCAAGTGAAAGATCACATCAAGCATCAAGAAATGAATCTGACCATATCTTGTAAAGGATTCGAAGAAATTAACACTCCTCAAACTCTAAAGATAGAAGGACATATCAAGAAGAAAAAGGTTCAAGCAATGAAAGATCACATCGAGCATCAACAATAAGTTCTCCAACTTTTAAAGGATAACGCCACTTTGGTGCAAAATCGAATGAAACAACAGGTAGATCAACATCGTAGTGAAAAATGTTTTGATGTAGGTGATTGGGTATTTTTGCTGCTACATCTCAAGCAAGCTATTTATGAGAAGGAAAGTTTGGCAATATTATATGCACTTAAGAAATGGCGACCTTATCGAATGGGAAGACACTTCAAGGTAAAAATGGATCATGATAGTCTTAAATACTTTTTAGAACAACTATTATCTTTAGAAGAACAAAAAAAATGGGTCAAAAATATGTCCTGTTATGACTTTGACATCATCTATAGAAAAGGGAAGCAAAATTTTGTTGCAGATGCACTCTCAAGAAAGGATGAGGATGTGGAAGCATTGTTTTGTGCTATTTCTATTATCCAACTAGATTGGATAAATGAAGCAAGGGATGAATGGAAGAAGGACGAAGAAGTATGGCCACTCATTCAAAAGTTGCAGAATATTCCAATTCAAACAATATTTCCAGAACTTGAAGAGGAAGGAAAAATCAAATTGAAACCTAGAGCAGTCACAGAAACAAGAATTCGATAGCTACGAAATTGATCAATTTCAGAGTATCTCATCAAGTGGAAGAACTTTCCCACTGAATATTCCACATGGGAGGACAAGAATTTTATACAAAAGCATCAGGAACTACTCAAGCATTGAGGACAACAATTTTTGAAGGAGAGGGGCATGTTAGGCCCCTATACTACTAGTGTAACCCCTTATTGTTATCAGTACAACCCCCTTATTATATTGTTGTACCCATGTAGTCCCCATATTGTTATTATTGTGCCCCATAGAAGCCCACTATTGTTATTATTATGCCCTTACATTATTATTGTTATGTCAGATCTGATTATATTATGACCCCTTAGACTCCTATTTATAGAAAGGAGGTCTTGTCATTTGTATCATCAAAGAATAATTCATTTGTGTAATGTAAAGGAGGTTGCCCCCTCGAAGAAGCTGAATTCTAAGGCGTTGATCTATCTTTTCTATCTTTTTGTGAGGTGGTTTCATAACACATCTGCAACTCACTCATGAAGAGACGACATGAATCTAAAAAACCCTAGTGTAAGATAGAGCATTTGGATTCATGAATTGAGTCAAGACTGGGTGACAAGTTAGGAGAGAAGGCCCAGTGACTGCACAATTACGTAGGTCAAGCAGCCAAGGGTCAAGCTTGATCACTGAGACTGCATAGTGCACAACTCAAACTAGAGTGAGGGAAATTTCTGCGCAGTCCCCACCGAGGGAAAAATTTTCATAGTGCCCATTTAGGGAAAAAAATTCTCAGTTCCCACTAAGGGAAAAAATTGCGTAGTTCCCATTGAGGGAAAAATTTGTGCAGTCCCCATTGAGGGAAAAATTTGTGCAGTTCCCATTGAGGGAAAAATTTGCATAGTGTCTTCTGAGGGAAAAAATTGTGCAGTTTAAGAAGGCAGTGGAGGCTACAGGATGGGGTCCTTGGAGGATAAACTGTGCAGTTTAGGAGGCAAGGGGGACTAGGAAACTAAGACTGCGGAATGCGCAACCTAGGGAGGCTTGAAGGACAAGCATACACAGTTTCTGGAAGTAGTGAGGTCTGATTGAGGCAGAGGACTTTATGAGACGCATCTATGTAGTTTTGGATGCCAAGGGAGGCTGGGATTCTATGCATTGTGAAGTTCCAACAAGTAAGGGAAAAGATTAAGGGTTGAAGATGCGTAGTGCACATTTCAAGGAAAACTGGGAGACACAACTGCAAAATTCTTGAGGTCAAGATCAGAAGCTGGGCTAAAGAATTGCACAGAGAAACAACCATAGAGGACAAGGATTGCACATTGCGTAGTTCCAAGAAGAAATGCCACATCTTAGAGGGCTGAGATTGCACAGTGTGCATTTCAGTTAGGGCACGGTGAAGCTAAGTTCCTCAGTCGGGAAGATTTTCTGAAAATGGCGAAGTGTGGGTTGGGTGATGAACTGTGATAAACCTTGAATGTGATCACACATTTATCATACTTTGACGACACAATAACACAGATCATCGAAACATGTAAGAAAATAATTTCCCTCTGTGTGACTACCTCATGACAAAATACAACAAGTGCGAAACTTAAGACAGGCTTTACGATGATCGTGATGACACTTGTGCGATAGTGCTGAATACTTTGTGTATGGATGTGACAAATGTTAACATGGTTGGAACAACTCATATACAAAAATTTTGACCTTCGAAACCATCATAAAAGGCTCGCAAACATTGTACAATAGTAAAAAATGCCAAAAGATGACAGTTAACCCAACATGCAAAAGGGACCAAAGAACAATGAGAAAGCTTATGAAATGAGCTCTAGTGTTTGCAACAACAATGAAAAAGGCCAAGGAAGGCTCTGAAATTTGAGTGTAAGCCAAAATTTTGGAGAGTGTTGCAGCAGCTACAACACTTGGTGACACATTGGTTGAACTCCAGCTTCTTTGTCTTAATTAACTTCTTCTATGAAGGGCCTTGGTTCTTCAGGGAGTATTGATTCATCGTACATATTACTTTGGCCTTCCCACTTATCCCATGGATAGACATGGTCCACTTTATGCCTCCTCAGTCGAACGCAACATAATCACAATGTTTTGAGTTGGGAAGGGTAGTGTAGCTCACGATCTTAATATTTTTTTAGTATAATTTTTCATCTTTGGTGTTGCTCCACTACCAGCATACCTATACATTACCCCAATGAAGTTACTAGTGAGCTTGGACAGTACCCAGGAAAAGTTTCTTGTACCACCTCTCTGCACAAGAAGCCCTTCTCTTCTTTTGCCTTTATTTATTTATTTAAGGAGGATTGTGCATTGGCACTTATTTATTTTGGGGCAAAAGATGGATCCTGATTTATTGAGAGTAGAAGAGGTTGTTTCTTCAGAGAAGCATATAGGTACCTATGATTTAGGTTTACTTGTTTAGATTTTCCCCTTCTCCATTTCTACTAGTTGGATAAGTTTTATAACACCAAAGAAAAAAAAACCAAGTATAGGCATGAGGTTTCTAGACTAGACATGGGTTAATGGTTGGACCAAAACTCTCCTTACGGATGGATTATATTTTCCATCAGAACTTCATCAGCCAAAAGATGTAACCAACACAAGGAAGAAGGACAGAAGGCTAGCCAAATGTTTAAGTGTCACAAGATCTTTATAGTTTGTCCACACACATACTAAGAAGCCAAAACATGTCCAGCAACAACATTTATTCACATGATGAAAACAAAAGGAGAAACTCAAAAAGAAATAAAACAAGATGAAAAGAGAGAAAACACACAACAAGGAAACAAAACTAGAAGACAAGAGAACAAAATGGCTAAAGAAGAAATGATGTAGAACTAGAATAAGAAAACAAGGACAAAGTACAGGGAATGAGTGTAGAATGAGTGCAAGATAGGGAAAAATAGGATAAACTAATCCTACTCCTAAACTAAGAGCTAGAAGGTTGAGGTCACATATAATGAAATTTTCCGACCTGCATTCACACAGATAAGAATAGTTAAAACATATATAAAGAAATTTGCATTAGAAAAGATAAGAACTTGAAAAATTTGCATGAGAAAAGGAAGGTCTTGCCTGTGGGCAAAAAGATGTGCCACAACCACTACTTTCATACAATTTGCATTCTTACCTTTCTGATGAATACCATATTTCAACAAACCTTGGAATCTTCTTTTTGATTTATCCCCATCTACACTGAAATATTTAGCAAGCGTGAGGGAAGATCAAAACTTGTTGCTTAGGACAGAGCTTTCCAGGTATAACTGTTCCAACCATTTGGTGATTGGATCATACAATTCGTGACAACCCTCTTGAAATATTTGAAACGATGAGTTTTCAATTAGAAGCATGGGATTATGGTAAGAATCCTGTAGGGGGAAATATATCTCATCATTTTCAACAATCATGTCAAGATAGTGAGGATCTGACATAACTATCAACAAAGGCTGAGTAGTTTCAACTACTCAGTACAAATATGAACAATGATATAATGAATGATGAAGGTCAAGAGGTAAAACCATTGTCCTTGGGTTTGCTAGTGGGAAAATGATAAGCTGAATGATAGTCATCAAGGACAAAAGCATGATCAGTTGATATAATTGAAGCATCCAATTCCCAATTTGCGATCAACAAAGATAAATCAATTTGAGCAGTTTCATGAACGTTTTGAATAATGGAATCATCTTCTTTGCATGATGAATGTGACAATCCATTTATTCATAATAGGTGACACATTGTACTAGCATCATAATCATCAGGAGAAGTGGGAAGGAAGGCTAATACAATAGACACATGACACCAGTTAGGATGGAATGAACAAAAAGGAGATTGATTTTCACAATAACCCAAGTGCACATTCGCACTCAAGAGGGTTTCAGGTGCAATGAAGGACAAGATTCAAGATATGATATTCACAAGAAATGTTAGGAGACGCTCATCATGAAATACATATGATAGAGATGATTCCTTCAGCCAAATATGGTCTTTGGAATGATCAACTTCCACGAGAGGTACACAATCCAAACCTGAGTTTGCTGCAAGTGATTTGCATGAAGACGAATGAACCGAAAAAAATGATTGAGGCCAATCAGAAGTAAAATATTGAGAGTTTAAAAGATTACATTCAAAATACCAAACATATTTGAGAAAGATATTTAGACTGAATGAAACCATGCAAAAAGAGGGATTGTGTGAGAGAAAGTAGATCTGACTTAGTACGGGGGACTTTGGTACGGAAGTTGAAGAGCCTCAACTCCCTAGTAGGTCCTAGAACTTCCCAAGATTGTAGAATCATATTTTAAAGCTTGAGCCAGATCATGCATTGTTTGAGGATAGTTGTTGTTGCTGGTTTCAACACTGATCATCGGATGATAGCCATCTCTATCATAGGTTTCACCGATATTTTCAAATTCAACAATCAAATTACTCAAGTGGAAAGGCTCTTCTGATAGCAAATTCAAAGATAAATGAATCAGGGAAATTTCATGAGCAAGTTGATTTGAAGAGTTGTCTTCATGCAAGAAAAGATATGATGAGGGATGGGAAGGGTACTCTATGTTTTGATTGTTTTCAATCTCATCATGGAAAACCTCACCACCTTATGATAACTCATCAAATGAATAAACTGAAGAGCATGGAGTATCTTCGTCATGGGTAGGTGCATTGCAATAGGAAAAACACAAGAGATAGTGAGGTGAAGAGGAATTTTTGATAAACACATCTTCTTTAATTGAATCAGATTTTGGATCATGGGTAAGATATTCATGAGAAACCGAAATATCAGATCATGAACTTGGGCATTAGTTACCGCAAAAACCACTAAAATTATCTTCATCAGAATAATTGTTTCATAAGGCTATGGATTGATCGAAAGAATTGATTGCACTTGATTCACTACAAAGATTGGCAGATTGAATATCATCCAAGAGTGGAAGTGCATCTTAGTGTCATGAAGGATCTTGAAAAACATAAGAAAGATTGAAATCACCTTCACCTTTGTGATTCTCTACTTGTGTAGAGTGACTTCCTTGTACCTGATCGCAATTTGAACCAGCAATGTGAAAATCAAGAGAGTGTGGAAGACTAGCTGGTGGAACATATTGCTCAAGTGGATCATGGTACAAAAAATATTGGCCTATAGATGATAGAGGATAGCAGAAATCTAGATTAGATTCGAGAATAGAGTTACGAATAGTGACATCATCTTGCAAAGTGGAGGATTTAGTCTTCGCCATAGGCCTCATAAGCCATTTTGGAATTTCCTCCATTGAATTTGAGTCATGAAAAGTAGGAGAAGAATGAGAAGATGGATTGGGAGTTTGATTTGTAGACTTTTCAACTTTTTTATCATCAGAGAGAGGCACCCCTATCAGAACTGGAAAAGGAGGACGACAAAGAATAGAAGGAATAGTAAATTCCTCCTATGAAATTAGAGGTGTCTCATGATTCACAAGAGTTGGGGAAGCAGAAAAATCAAGGGGTTCAAGTTCACTACGTGAAGCGATAAGAACCAAGCGCTCAAACTCTTGTTTCAAGAATTCCCAATTCAAATATTCTTGTGGAATTTCATAGCAAAGGTGAAGGAATTGATCAGAAAAATTCTCAACTGATTCATTAGGTTCCATTCTTAAGAGATTTATTATTTTACAAATATTTCAGTAATTATACCCACTGAAGGCTTGATGAAGCTCCCTGAGGAAGTGACGAAGGGAATGAATGGAAGAGGGTGGCAAGATATGGCACCACCGATTAGCACGACCTTCAAGGGTGAGGAAGAAAAGCACACAAGCAAACTCTTCATCATCAATTTCATAAGATTCAAAAAATTTAAGAAAATCAGAAATGTGCTTAGTTATGGATGTTCCATCCTCACCATCAAACTTTAACTGGGCCAACTGATCGAGAGGCTCATCGGGGACTAAAAATTGATGAAGGGAAAAATTGGAGAAACATATCGGGAGTATGATTTGTGTATGAACCATTTTAGATAAAATATTAAAACCAAATGAAATGGGCTCAAGTTGTCATCTGGCCCTCCTTCTAGAACCATTTTGTTGACGGTGCTGGAAATACGTCAAGAAAGGGGGTCTCCCCAATTGTCCCAATTAGACATCACACCATTTGTTGTAGGATCCCCATCTAGGATATGAGCCCGATTTCCATATATCTCAAAGATATGCCTTGGCTTTAACTGTCAGCATGGGAGAGGGATCGAATGGTGTCTTTGAAAAGAAAGGGAGTTGTGCATTGTGATTGTGAAATTGCAACTGTGTCAAGGTTCTTCTACTGCAAATTGGGTAAGAAAATTGAGCCTCTAAGTGAGAGGTAATAGTGCCACCCAGGAAGAGACACACACAAACTAGAAGGATCCATCTAAAATCCATCAAAATAGTCCATAGCGAGTGTGACAGTAATTAGAACCAACAAACAAGGAAAGATCTATCTAGTTTCAGGAGGCAAGGGTGCCTGGGAAACTGAGACCATAGAATGCACAACAGAGGGAGGCTTGAAGGACAGAACTCCATAGTTTCTGGAGGTAGTGAGGCCTGGCTAAGGGAAAGGACATTGGGAGAAGCATATACGCATTTTTGGGTGCCAAGGGAGGCTAAGATTCTACACATTTCACAGTTCTAGTAAACAAAGGAAAAGCTTGAGGATTGAAGATGTGAAGTGTGCAATTCAAGGAAGACAGGGAGACATTTTTGGAGGTCAAGATCGGGAGTTGGGCTCAAGAATTACGTAGAGAAATAGCCCTAGAGGATAGGGATTGTGCATTACATAGTTCCAAGTAGCAAGGTCACAACTTATAGGTTTGATACTAAGCAGTGCACAGTCTAGTCGAGGCGCAGTGAAGCTAAGTTGCTCGGTCAGGAAGATTTTCCAAAAATGTTCAAGTGTGGGATGGGTGATGAACTGTGATAAACCTTAATTTTGATCATACACTTAGCATACTTTGATGACATGACAACATAGATCATTAGAACATCTAAGAAAATAATTTCCCTTCGTGAAACTGCCTCATGACAAAATACAATAAGCGTGACACTTAAGATAACCTTTAGGACAACCGTGATGACACCTGTGTGACAACGCTAAAGACTTTGTGTATGGATGTGACAGATGTTTACATGGTTGGGAAAAATCATAAACACAAATACTAACCTTTGAAATTGTTAGAAAATTCTTGCAAACGTTGTACGATAATTAAACATGCCAAAAGATGACACTTAACCCAACATGTAAAAGGGACCAAAGAACTACGAGAAATCTCATGAAATGAGCTCTAGTGTTTGTAACAACAATGAAAAAGAGCAAGGAAGGCTCTGAAATTGGAGTGTAAGCCGAAATTTTGAGGTTGTTGCAGTAACTACAACAGGTGGTAACGCCAATATGTAAGGCATTAGCCTGACTCTTTTCAAAATCGGAAATGGTCCACAAAATGTAGGTGCCAAATTACCTGAAGACCCCACTTTTAGTGAGCTCTTCCCTAGTCTAATACATAGATACACATGCTCTCCCACTTGGAATTATTTGTCCATTATCTGTTGGCCAGCATAACTCTTTTTCCTATTCTGAGATGATTTTAATTTCTCCCTATTATTGATTACTTCTTGGTCCATTTATTTCAACATGTCAGGTCTAGGAACCATTATATTCACTAGTTCAAAAGGACTTATCTTTAGTGAATCCTAAGATAAATTATTTTATGAAAACTCCACCAATCGTAGGAAATCCTCCCACACTTTTGGCTGATATATGACATACATTCTCAACATGTCCTCTAAAATTTTGTTCACTCTTTCCATTTAGCCATATGTCTAAGGATGATATGTGATACTAAGCTATCTAGGTTCCAAAAATAGTATAAAATGCCTTCCAAAATTGGAGGTGAACTTGGAATCTTATTTTGAGATGATTTTATTAGGCATGCCATTCAATTTGAATATTTCATTCATGAACATCTGAGCTATATCATTGGCTTTATGGGTGGAATTTAAAACTATGAAGCAAGTCTCCCTACTCAAATTTTCCACTTTTGCCATAATGGAATCATGTTTCTTGGTTGTTTTTGGTAATCCCATGATGTAGTTCATGGATATGACTTCCCACTTCCATATAGGAATTGAAATTCATTAGAGAAATCTTTTTGGGTGCCTACATTCTACTTTGTCCTATTGACATTCCAAGCACTAAGCAGTGTCTTCAACAGATTCCTTCTTAAATCTTGGCTAATAATAAATTTTCTTTATGGTTGTTATCATTTTGTCATAACCATAATGACCTAAGTAAGGTCTCTTATGAAACCCATCCATGATTAGATTCCTTAATTTAGCTACACAAGGAACATTCTTTAGTTTTTGAAAAACATCATACCATCATCAGCGAGCTTGTATCTCTTGCTCATTTATCCCTTTGACTTTCTCTATAAACATTCCTTCACATGATGGTAATGCTCATCCTGAAGCATTACCTCTATGATCCTTTCCTTGATGTCAACTTCAAAAGTTCTCACAACTTCCAAATGAGCCACTTGTAGACTTCTACTAAGATCATTTACTACCTTATTTACCTTTCCCTTAACATGATTTATCTCAAAATAAAACTCGTTGATCAAATCCTACCACCTAACTTGGGCTATTAAAACAAGTATATTAGTGCTCCATGGTTTGACATCAATACAAAATTTCTCTCAAGCAAGTAGTGCCTCCACATTTTTAAGGTGTTCACTATTGCTGCAAGCTCTAAGTTGTGAGTAACATATTTATTCTCATGTTCATTTAATTTCCTTGACCCATAAAAAATCACGTCCTTGCATTAGGACTTGACCTAGTCCTTCCTCATAATCATCTATACAAACTAGAAAGTCCTTTGGATCTACTATTCTCAAAATAGGTGCACATGTGAGTAATTTCTTAAGATACTTAAGATTAGATGCACGCCTTGGTATCTATTGAAATTTGACTCATTTCCCTTGTAAGGCCATGATTGGATGCTTGATATTTGGAAATTTTCAAATGAATTTTCAGTGATATCTAGCTAACCCCCGAAGGATTTGACCTATATGACATTCTAGGGAGTATACCACTCCATTATGGCCTTGACATTTTTAGGGTCCATAACCACTCCTTTTAAATGACATGCCCCAAGTATTGAACATGTGTTTGGAAGAATTCACACTTGCTAAATTTGGCATATAACTTATGCTCCCTCAGAAATTGCACCATTTCTTTCATATGCTTGTCATGATCTTCTTTGGTTTTCAAGTAAACCAAGATACCATCTAGAAAACCCAAGACAAATTTTTCCAAAGACAATTTGATGATGTTGTTCATCTAGAGCATGAACATGGTTGGTGCATTTGTGAGCCCAAATGGCACCACTACAAAATGATAGTTTCCATATCTCACCCTGAATGTTGTCTTGTGGATATATTCATCCTCAATCTGAACCTAATGATACCTAGACCTCAAATATATTTTTGAGAACAGTGCAACTCCTCTCAGATCATTGAAAAATTCATCAACCTTAGCTAATGGGTACTTTTTCTTCATTGTATCTTTATTGAGATGTCAATCATCAATGCACAGTTGTAGTGTGCCATCTTTCTTCTTTACAAACAATGTTGGGGCTCCCATGGGTGACATGTTGGCTTGAATGTATCCTTTATCCAAAATTTATTTTAGTTGCATCTTTAGCTCCATAAATTCTATCATACTCATACTATATGGAGATTTCGAGGCAAGAATTTCCCTAGGAATTATCTCACTGGTAAATTCCATGTCCATCCTAGGTGGTAATCCCTATATTTCTTTTGGAAATACTTCGTTGAACTACCTTAACACGAGGCAAGTTTCCATTCTAGCCTTGATGTTTTTTTTACTTGTTGCTCACTTTGATTTCATACAATGCACACCACTTCCCCTTGCATATTTTTACTTTTAGCACTAATATTTTTTTGAGTGTGGTATGATTCTTTATCACCTATATTGTCACTTCCTTACCATTGTTGTTGAGGAACACTAGTCACTTGTTGTAATGACCAATTTTGGTTTTATAGGATACTAACCAATCCATGTTGATTAGAACATCATATGAGCCCAATAATAAAAGGTTGAGAGCAATTGAAGTAGACATGCCACTTATTGTCATGGGGCATGACTCCACCATGTATGTCACCCATCTTTTGGTTCCCTGTCCAGCTGAACCAACCCTAATTTCTGATGGGTTTTATTTTGCAAAGAACATTTCTCTGCAACCTTCAGGATGATATAGCTGAAATTAGAACTTGGGTCAATTAAAATGTAAATAGGTAGGTGATGCAAAATTTCCTATAGATTTACTAAAATTAGCCCCTTAGGAGATTATTCCCCTTTCTAAAAAGCGCTTAGCAAAACCACCTAGTCCAAGTTTTTCATTATAGCTCCCAAAGTCAAAACCTTCATCATAGCCCTCGGAGCCAAGCACTATAAACTAGCGCTATACACTAAGAATATATACACCAAGCGTTGTTTTAAATTTTGTAGTGGGCGAGTAAAATAGTGGAGGATTAAATAATAGTGCCTATGTGTCCCAACATTTAAATCCTGGTGCATAACCTTAGGCACTCCAAATTACATTTTCAGGATAGGTATTAGTCTGGTGGGCTTCGCCCACTCCATTTCAACTTGGCGATGAAACTTTGTGCACATATTGTAACCTCTGGTATTCCCAACCTCTAAACACCGCTCTACTATAAAACTAAAACCTTTGCGTGCTCCCCTCCTGGTATCACCTCCAGGATGATGTGTCCCAACGCTTACCTTCGTGATCACATAGACTTGGGGTTCTGAATAATTTATCTGGGCTTGACATCTCCACGTAATGGATATATCTTTTTCTCCCACTCTCTTCTATTGATGGACTCCTCCTAGCACTAAACCTTCCCAACGCTTAAGTTAAACACATTGTAGGCTTCGAATTTTCTAGGCCACTGGGCTAGATCTCTGTTAAGGGATTTTGTAACACCCTCCTCTCACATCTACCCAAGAAACCGACCAACTGAGGTAAACATGTGATGACAGGCCACTATGATATGATTCTATCTACTAATTCATTTTAAGGAAGTGGAACCAATGGAGATACACCATACAAACATTAATTATCAGCTATAGGATCCTTAGGAGACATGTCAGCCATTCAAACAACATCTCTCTAGGTCCCACTAATGTTTTGGATCTCTTAAGCCAAATTCACTCTCATACTATGGGCAAGGGAGTGACTAGAAACCCAAAGTCACTCTCATAGGCTTTCCTGCTAGTGACCAGAGACTAAAGTTTCTAGTGTTATGCCAACAAATTTAGGATTTGAGCCACTTTTTCAAGCCCAAATTCCAGGTCACTACCCAGAACTGAACCATCTCTTCAAATCAATAAAATAACATGGAAATGATAGTATTAAAGAAAATACTTGTTTAAGAACTTGATTAGGCCCCTACTAGCCATGACAGGCATTTCGTCAAACATATTGCAAATGTGTAATCTACAGGTGTAATTAACAGTTTTGAGCATATGGGTCTCATACTTAGCTGAGAATTGCTAAGAACCATTGATGCCTCAACACATCAACTGAAATTCCATCCATTAGGTCATAGATACATTGATCATCCAATTACAAGTAAATCCATGATGAGAGCGACACATGGATGTTGTCATAAAACACATACATAACCAGCATAATAGTAGCATAAATACTCATGAAAGTACAACCATATAGACCACATACAATCCATCAAAATGATCATAGAAATACAAGGAGAAATAACCTTTCATTAATGATGCAAAATCCAAACCCAGGATGGGACTTCCATGTTCCACCTGACCATAGAATTACTAATCCAAATCTCTCTTCAGTCATTCACCCCCGTGCCATATTCCAAGCACTAATGTGGGATCTCATAGAACACATCAATCAAAACTCATCTAGGGCTTCCAGAGGCCATCCACCTCAACCCATCAAATAGTGATTCCACCTCATGGTCGGACATCACAAAAACATCATCAGATTGGTCTCCATCCAAGCCTTCCAGGGCTTCTAGAGCATTTGTCCAACCAAGGCTTCCAGGACTAGTAACTCAACCCACAACTTATTCAAGGCTTCCAGAGTATTTTTCCAACCAGGGCTTCCAGGACTAGTAACTCAACCCACCAAGGGTTTCCAGAGCATTTGTCCAACCAAGGGTTTTAGGACTAGTAACTCAACCCAAGTTGTTATAGGGCTTCCAATGCATTTTCAAACAAGGGCTTCCAGGACTAATAACTCAATGCAAACTAAGGAAACATGAGAACAAACCAAAACAAAATAATGAAATTAAACCCACAATCACCATGGTTATCCAGGAAATAGCAAGGCTAGGAAATCTACTGTCAATCCCATACATCCTCCATGCCAATAATAAATCACATCAAAACTCCACGTGCATATGCCATGCATGCCAAAACTAGTGAAGGAAACATACATGAAAATTGGTACCTGCAAGAAAATATGATGTAGCTTCTGATCCCGATGCTCTCTTGCACTTTCCTTTTCTTCCTTTGCCTTCTTGCTCCAAAAATCCAAGTATGCCACACCCTCCAAGAGTGCTCCAAGAAAACTCTAAGTCTCCAAGAGTATGAGAGAGAGAGAGAGATATAATAATGGGAGAGCTCCAAAACTGGACTAAAAAAAGGTTACCAACTGATCCTTTGAAGCTTTTTATGAATGAGACCTTTATTTTCTTCATTTTCCATTAGTTTCCTTCAATTTCCTCCTCAGACGCAACCTATGACATTTGACCTCCCTTTTATCATAATTTTCATTATTTTCATAAATGACTGTGGAAAAATGCCATTTTTTCTTTCGAAAGCCTTAGCCATTTCCTTTGCCAATTTCCTTAGCCATAAAAAATCACAAGTGATCCTTATCACTAGGGTTTTGCCCAAAATTTAGCTTAGAATAAGTGTCCCATCATTTGTGGTTATTATTTTTCCTTTATTTACTTTTATTACATGGAATTTTCACCAAGGCTATTATAGAACCCTCCCTTTTGGGGGAACACCGTCCTCGGTGTTCAAAAACACCTATAACCACAAAACTATTGTAAGCAAAATATATTTTCAATGGAGTTTTATAACTTAGCTCGATGCAGTATTTACAATGATCAACCTGTTGAGAAGCAACCAACATAAAAACATAATAACATGACATCATAACAACATACCACATAGTGGATCTTTATAACACAACTCATGGTGGTATTTACATCCATATACATATGTACATAAACCAACATCATCAAAACATATACCAAATCATATAACAAAATCACACCAAAACACCAAGCCAAAACAACTTTGCCTCAACCAACAAACGAGTAAGGATACATAGCCTGCATCTAATCCAACATCTCCCATGTAGCTTCACTAGGACCAAAGTGTTTCCATTGCACCTTAACTTGCTCGATTGCTAGGTTTCAGAGCATGAGCACCTTTTTCTGCAATATACACTGAGGCACTAGCTGGAATTCTCCATCTAGTTCCACCTGCAATACAGACTAGTCAATAACATGATCAACATCATTAACATACTTCTTAAGCAAAGATACATGGAAAAATTCATGGAATTTCACTGTCGAAGGCAGTGCAAGTCGATAGGCTACTGGCCCAATCCTCTCAATAATGTTGAAGGGTCCACAAAACCATGGTGCCAGCTTAGCACATGATCCAATCTGCAAGGATCTCTTCCTCAGTTTGATGTGCAAGTACACCTGTTCCTCAACTTGGAACTACTTGAAAAACTTGTTCCTATTTGCATAACTCTTCTTCCTATCATGTGTTTCCTTTAGATTATTCTTTATTACCTACATTTCCTCTTCAATGTCTGCCAACATATCTGGTCTAATCAGCACCCTATTAACCGAATCACTCCAAATGATGGGAGTGTTACAACTCTACCCATACAATGCCTCAGAAGGAGTCATCCTCAATGACTCCTAATAACTGTTGTTGTATGGGAACTCAATCAGAGGGATATAATATTCCCACTTCCATTGCTGATGCATCACATATATTCTCAACATGACCTCCAATATCCTATTGACCCTCTCTGTCTGTCCACCGATCTACGGATAATAAGCTATGTTGAAGGCCAACTCTATGCCCAAACCTACAAAAAAATCCTTCCAAAACTTGGAAGTGAACTTCGCATCCCTGTATAACATATTATTCTTTGGAACACCATGCAATCTAACCACATATCTAATGAATACCTATCCTACATCGCTAACTCAGAATGTAGAATTAACCAGAATGAAATGTGCAACCTTCGTCAACCTATCCACAATGACCATGATGGAATCATGCTGTCTCACTATCTTCAAAAAACTTGTAATGAAGTTTATGGAAATGACCTCTCATTTCCAATCTAGAATCATGATCGATTGCAGCAGTCCACCTAGATGTTTACACTCTATTTCTCGTTGTCTGTCAAAACATCTAGCCACGAACTCTACTACATCTCTCTTCAGATTCGGCTAATAGTAAAATATCTTCACTGCAGTTAATGTCTTTTGATAACCTGGGTGACCTGAATAAGGTTTCACATGAAACTCCTTCAATATAACCTTCTTGCTCTCACTATTATATGGTACATATATCCTATCTTGGAACTTGACCAACCTATCTGTTGTAAGACAATAATCCATACCCAGTGCACCTGCACCTGTACCTGTACCCATATTTGTACCTATACTTCCACCTGTACATGTACCAATACCTGTACTTGTACCTACACCTATACGAGCATCCTACTGCAACCTATGCATAATCTCCATATACCTAACATCCTACTGACCTGCCTGCAAGATCCTATCCTGTAAGTCTGTCCCATAGGAGCTCATAGCTACCAAGTGATTTACATGTACCCATCTGCTAAGAGCATCTACCACCTTGTTCTCTTTACCTTTGATGTACCTGATCTCAAAATCAAACTCACTAATCATGGCCAACCATCTAGCCTACTTGGCATTCATATTTGGCTGGTCAAACAAATACCTCAACCCAATGTGATCACTCATAAGTACAAATCTCCTTCCAAGAAGATAGTGCCTCCATGTCTTCAATGCATGTATGATCATTGCTAACTCCAAATCTTGTGCTGGGTAGTTCTGCTCATGCTTGTTTCATTTTCGCGACTCATAACATACCACCTTTCTAATGAGCACTAGTATTGCAGCAAGAATGTTGCAACTCCTGGGGCTGCCAACTTTACTTTATCAACCCGAGGTTTGTACAAACTTGGAGGTGAAAGTGCTGTATATACAAGTAAATTTGATGGGTCTGCTCTTTGTCACTACTAAGCTGGCGATAGACCACTAAATTTTTTCAAACCAAACTTCTATGGATTCAGAAAAAGCATGATTACCAATGAGGAAAAGAGAAATCTATACTAAGGGAAATCTTGTCTACTGCAGTGAAGAAAAAGACTGAAATCAAATGCTAAAACACACCATTTTTCTAACTAACTGCTAAGAGGCCTTGCTTCAAAAGAGTGCAAAGTTAACATGTATGAAATCCTACTATCCTAAGCAAGCAAATTGAAACATCAAACATTCTACTTCTTTGCATGTAAATGACCAAAATAACTCTGTTTTTCTTTTTGTCTTTTTTGTGTGAAAGTGTGAAAACTAACTTCTTGTGGTGATGTGGAAGTGGGCTTAAGGATGATGGTGAATGGTCAAAAGGCTTGGGAGACAAGTAGAGGTCCTCTTCTATCTTCCTAGGGGATTTTTCCACATTTTTGCCTCAAAACAGGCCACTACAGGTCAACCTACAGGATGTCCTAATGTGTTCTATAAGATGTCCTAGATTCCTACAAGATCCCTTATATTCCTATAGGATACATCTGAGAGAAAAAGGAGGGATGTTGAAGGTGATGGAAGGATTAGGGAAGGTGGTTGGTGGATGGAATGAGGCAAGGGAGTGCCTAGGACTACTTCATAACTCAAAACCAGCGTTGGGAGATGGTTGGATTTTCTCAACAAACTTGGGGAAGTACTCTTGTGAAATGATGAAATTGGTGAGGGTTTTGGTGAAAGGAAGTAATGATCATGGATTGATGAAGTTGGGATGAGGTTGTTGATCATGAAATCTCTATGTACTGCTAAAACTCCTACACTACATCAAACATTGACATTTATCCATAAGTCATGTAAACAAGAAGGATTTCAATGAACTAAGGAAAACAGAATTTAATGAGCTAGCTACCTATTTCATGCCTTAATCTTGTTGCTACCTTAATTGCCTTGGTTTCAGTCCACTTGGTCAAATAGTCAGTCCACACAATGATGTACTTCTTTTGTTTGGATGGAGGGTCAATATGTCTAATGAAATCCATGCCCCACTTGTCAAATGGCTCGAAAGTCACTTGAGGTTGCAGAGGCATTTCATCCCTTGGAGTAGGCTTTCCCATCCTTTGGCACTAATCAAACTGACTAGTATACTTTCTCACATCCTAATGAAGAGTTGGCCAATAATAACCAGCTTGTAACACCTTTAATGTTGTCCTCTTTGGCTGCGAAGTGACCTCCACAAGGCCCAACATGACAGGTCAGAAGGATGTCAAAGACTTCCTCCTCCCTGACACATCTTCTAGGAATTTGATCCGGGCCTAGTTTGAAGAGGTTGCAAAAATCCAAGTGGATGGGGTGCTCTTCCTCACAGTCTTGCTTTTCTCTTCGAAGAATAAATTCGGTGGGAATTGTGTAGACACCAAATAGTTTGCTATGTTAGCAAACCATGGAGAGAGAACTGAAATGGCGAATAAGTGTTCATCTAGTAACTGATCATCAACCATTCCTTTCTTCCCTGCAGGAAAAGTTAATTTGGATAAAAGGTCTGCAACAACATTCTCCTTTCCAGGCTTATCAAAAATAGTTAGATCAAATTGTTGTAATAAAAGTAACCATCTAATAATCCAGGAATTCACCTTAGGTTTATCCATAAAATATTTAATTGCAGCATGGTTAGTATGTACAAATGTTTGTTAACCTGTAATGTAATGCCTAAATTTGTTTCATGAATGCACAACAACTAGGAGCTCATTTTCGGTGACTGTGTATTTCAGTTCGGCCTTTGATAGATTCTTACTGATAAAGTAAATGGCATAAGGTAACATGTCATCTATCTGGTCTAGAGCTGCTCCTATGGCTTTGTGTGAGGCATCAATATGTATATGAAAAGGAAGGGTCCAATTTGGGCCTCAGAGAATAGGTGTAGTGGTAAACTTGTCCTTCACAGTGTCCAAGGCCTCTTGACATCTTTTTAACCCTACAAATTCAGATTCTTTGGCCAATAACCCAAATAAAGGAGAAGCGAACTTGCTGAAGTATTTTATAAACCTCCGATAGTATCCAACTAAACCTAGAAAACTTCTAACATCTCTCTGTTTTTGCAAAGATGGGACCCTTTGGATGATGGCTATTTTGTTTGGGTCCACCTACAGTCCTTTCTAGGATATTGAATGACCTAGAATAGTCCCTGTAGTTACCAAGAACTCAAATTTTTTCGGACTAAGTGACATGTTCATTTCAATGAATTTTTTCAACACCTTACCTAAGTTGGACAGAGACTCTTGGAAATCACACCCATAGGGTGTAAAATCATCCATTTAAATCTATACTACATCATGGACTAGCTCAGCAAAGATACTCAGGACTGCTCTCTAGAAAGTGGCAGGGGCATTGCATACGCCAAAAGGAAGGAACCTATATGTGAAAGTACCCCAAGGACAAGTGAAGGTGGTTTTATCCTGGTCTTGTAGGCTGATCTGGATTTGATTGTACCTGCTGAACCCATCTAGGAAAGAGAAAAGCGTTTTCCTTGCTAGGCCATCTAGCACTTGTGCAATGAAAGGTATAGGGAAATGGTCCTTCTCTGTTGCTTTGTTTAACTCTCTGTAATTGACACAAACCCTGCACTTCCCATTTTTCTTTGGAACCAACACCAAAGGAGAGACCCACTCACTTTCCGAGATAAGGTAAATGAATCCTACATTTAGCAACTTTTGCATTTCTCCTTTGACTATATCCTTGAGAGCTAGATTCGTTCTCCTTTGGGGTTGTCAGACTAGCTTGCAACATTCTTTGATATAAATGTGGTTAGTACACATCGAGGGGTGCACTCCCTTCATTTCCTTGTAACTCCAAGAAAAGGCATCCAGATGTTCCTTTAGCATGTTGCATAAATTTTCTTCTTGGTGTACAAAAAGAGATGGGTTGATTTTCAAAATTCTCTCAGGGACGAATTCTATGGTTTTGACACGGGTAGGGTTTGAATCAGCTAAGCGTAGGCTAATATAATGGTTGTTATGGGTTTCCTTTACTACTTCCTCTAAGGACAATATGCTGCGAGTTGGACTGTGGAGTATGTGTTCAATCAAATCATCTTCATCCAGTAGTCCTCCTCCCATGGTTGTTTCGAACGTATAGAGTTGGGTTGAATAAAATTCATCTTCTTCCTCCTCTTCCAGCCATAAGGTTAAGTCATGTTGTAGAGATGGCTGAGTAGGAGGGTATAGGACTAACTGCTTGGACATATGCCCATTTTTGATAGTCATATTTCCAGCCCTGCAACTGATGTGGGCATCGACAATGGCTAACCAGGTCCTCCCAAGGATGAGAGGGTAACCAGTAAGCTTGGCCTTAGCTTGGAGAACTAGGAAACCTGTAGGGTACTCCCAAGAGCCATTGGAGACCATCACATCCTCCATAATCCCCTAAGGGGTCACTGTGGAAGGGTTCGCAAGTTGCAAGACTCTTGTGGTCTTTCTCAATGACCCCTTGAGGTTGAGCTTGAGCATGGTGTCCTTAGTCATTGCATTAATGGCATCCCCAAGATCAATCAAAGTGTGTGGGAAAATGGTGCCATTGATGTGCACATCTACTATAGGGCTTCCAGGGTCCAAATACTTAGGACAAATTACCTACCCCAACATTAAGTTAGACAACTATCCAATGTCATTAATGGTATGGGTGTCTCTTTTTCGCCTCCCTAGATGTTTGAAGCACTTCTCCTTAATCAACTTGTTGTAAATAGTTACATCCTTTATGGCTTGGAGAAGTGGAATTTTGACACATAGATTTTTCAATTCACCCATAAGTTCATTCTCTTCTGGGGTAGGTTGGACTGGATGAGTTAATCTCTGAGAAAAGGGTGGAGGATTTACTCTAGGCATGCTTTCCTCTCTTTCTTCCTCACTTTCCCTAGGTGGAGGTAGAGGTTGGTTGTCAGAGAGTACTCTCCCAGATCTTAGGTTGATTTCCTAAATCTCCATAGCATAAGCAGCATAAGATGTCTCTATACTGTATCATTATTGTGCCTATTTTTTTTTCGGGTTCGGATTTCGCTGGGTAGGAATCTAAGGTTGTTTAGGTGGAGCATGGTGTAAAATCTTTGGTTGAGTAGGTGGTGAAGGCAATAAAGCTGGAGCATTATTATATGGGGGCCTCCACCCTTGGGGCAGTGCATTCCACTAAGGCTGAGGTGGAACATATGGCTAAAATGACTGGTTGGTCGGTTGGGAATGGTACTAAGGTGAGAAGGACCAAGGAGGAGGTGTAGACCAGGAAGGACGAGCAGGGGGTCCCCAAGAGGGAATGGAGGTGGTCTGGTTAGGGTTGCCCTACTGGTATGGTCGAGGCCCATGAGGTCTCCTTTGATTTATGTAGCAGAGTTGTTCAGTCACCCCTTTAGTCCCCTAATACACAGCTTTTAGTCCAGGTAGAGAAGAGCACTTGTTTGTGGAGTGGTTTTATTCACAGATCGAGTAGACTTCAATCAGATTTAATGCACATTCATTCCTAGTGTGCCTCCTTGTGCATATAGGGCAGAAAATGGCTAAGGCTCTCTCTACTTCCTCGTACTTACTCTTGATGTGCATAGTGTCCATCTGTAGGGAAAGGGTTTGTAGCATCTCACTCTTGAAATCTTCTAGTATATTTCCAATTTCACCTTTGATGGATGTATTGGAAGAGGATGGACTTACCATAGGTTGACTACCCCTACCCTTTTTCCTAGATTCCCTAGAATGGTTCCTAAAGATAGTCTTGATATCTTCATAGGGTAGTTGGTAGATGTCCCCTCCTACTAGCAGGTTTAGGGTATGCATAACATCTTCCCTTACCCCTCTAAGTAGGACTAGCTTCAGATAGTCTTGATATATTCATAGGGTAGTTGGTAGATGTCCCCTCCTGCTAGCAGGTTTAGGGTATCCATAAGATCTTCCCTCAACCCTCTAAGCAGGACTAGCTTCAGTGACTCAGGATCAAGTGTGAACCTGGCCTTTTGTAGCTAAGCTAGAATCTTTCTTCATAATCCTCTAGGGATTCATCATGCCCTAAGGTAATCCTAAAAAATTCTTCTTTAGTGTCTTTGGACCTGCAATAGTCTCGATACTTGTTGTTGAAGGATTGCTAGATCTGTGCCTAAGTTGTGATGTTATCCCTTGGTAAACCCATGAACCAAAGCAAAGCTGCATCCTTGAGAATGGATGGGAATAGTTTCAACTTCTTCTCATCATCGGTGTAATCATAGGTTCTACATATGACAACAAACTCAAACAAGAAAATGTCTAGATCTTCTGAGGTCAGGCCATGGAAATAAGGAAGAGCAGAGGGGCTTATATTCTTCACCTTGGTATCCCCATTAGTTTCTCTAATGGGAAAGGTACCCTCAACTCTTTCTCTATTTCCTCTGCCATTTCTATTTTCAGCCATTGGGTGAGTTGGAATGGGTTCTTCTTGTAGGCTCTTCAAATATCTATGGTTGTTCACCTAAATGTTCATCCAATTCACATCCACCGAAGAAGAGGGAAGGTTGTTTTTTTGAAGTGGTGGGGGTATTTGGCATAAATTTCACTAAGTTATCCCTATTACTACGAGGCATGAAAGAAGTGTTTTTGTTTTGTTTTGTGTTTTTTTCAAGCTTTGAAAATAATTGCAGAATTGAAATTGCAAACTGAATGGAAACTAACTGGCTGAATGAAAACTAACTGCTTGAATGAAATCTCACTTGCAGAATGGAAAAGAAAGGAAAGAATGCATAATGGAAAAGAAAGCGAACTAAATTACTTTTGCAGAAATGAAACTAATAACAGAATGTTAGAGATAAGAATTGGAAGAAAGAAAGAATTAATCACATATTACTCAAACATCTCCTTGACAACGACGCCAAAAAGTGATGAGCACCAGTATTGTAGCAAGAATGTTGCAACTCCTGGGGCTACCAACTTTACTTTATCAACCCGGGGTTCATACAAACTTGGAGGTGACAATGTTGCATACATAAGTAAATGTGATGGGTCTGCTCTTTGCCATTGCTAAGATGGAGATAGATTACTAAGGTTTTTCAAACTAGAATTCTATGGATTCAGAAGAAGCTTGATTACCAATGAGGAAAAGAGAAATCTACACTATGGGAAAGTTTGTCTACTGCAGTGAAGAAAAAGACTGAAATCAAATACTAAAACACACCATTTTTATAACTAACTGCTAAGAGGCTTTGCTTCAAAAGAGTGCTAAGTTAACATGTATGCAATCATACTATCCTAAGCATGAAAATTAAAACATAAAACATTCTACTGCTATGCATGTAAATGACCAAAATAACTATGTTTTTCTTTTTTCTTTTTTTTTTCGTGAAAGTGTGAAAGCTAACTTATTTTGGTGATGTGGAAGGGGGCTTAAGGATTATGGTGAATGGTCAGAAGGATTGGGAGACAAGTATGGGTCCTCTTCTAGCTTCCTAGGGGATTTTTCCACAATTTGGCCTCAAAATAGGCCACTACAAGTGAACTTATAGGATGTCCTAATGCGTTCTACAAGATGTCCTGAATTCCTACGGGATCGCATGTATTCCTACAAGATACAGCTGAGAGAAAAATGAGGGATGTTGAAGGTGATGGAAGGATTAGGGAAGGTGGTTGATGGATGGAATGAGGCAAGGGAGTGCCTAGGACTACTTAAAAACTCAAAACTAGAGTTCGGAGATGGCTCGATTTGCTCAACAAGCTTTGAGAAGTACTCTTGTGAAATGATGAAATTGGTGAGGATTTTGGTGAAATTGGTGGATCTATTGCAATTCCCTCCTTGGAGACAACATGCCCCAATTAGTATACCTCGGTTTGAAAGAAACTACACTTGATGACATTACCATACAATTGATGCTCTCTCAACAACCTAAACATTGTTGCTAAATGCTCAGCATGCTCTTCCTCATTTTTAGAATATACCAGTATATCATCTGAACACAATAACAAACTTATTCAAATATGGATGCAACTCGTTATTCATAAAACACATAAATGTAGATGGAACATTAGTTAAGCTAGATGAAACAATAAAGAACTCATAATTCCCATACTTGGTCTGGAATGTAGTCTTGTAAACATCCTCCTCTTTGATGCGCACCTGATGGTATACATATCTCATATCAATCTTCAAGAACACTCATGCTCCCTTCAGTTGATAGAACAAGTCATCAATCCTCGGAAAAGGGTACATGTTCTTGATGGTCACTTTGTTAAACTGCCTATAGTCAATGCATAATCTGAGTGTTCCATCTTTCTTCTTTACAAACAATACCAGTGTGGTCCACGGTGACACACTTGGCCTAATGTATCCCTTGTCCAACATTTCCTTCAACTGCAACTTTAACTCAACTAACTCAGGTGTGCTCATCTTGTAAGGTGATTTTGATGTTGGAGTTTCCCCTGGCACTAACTCAATAGAAACATCTACCTCCCTATGAGGTGGAAACTCTGAAATGTCCTCAGGAAACACATCCTTGAACTGCTGTAGAACTGGGTATCTTCTCAACACATCTGCATCCTCAACTTCCTTACCTTTATCACTAGAAATGTGCACTGCAAATAACTTGCACCCTTTCCTGTGACTACACTTTGCTTGCATAGCCATCACCATCCTAATTGATGTGGCTTTCTTCTTTCCCTATAATACTCTCGGTTCTCCACTGCCATCAACATACTCAATGGCTTTGTCATAACAATCTACCTTGGTTGTATGAAGATACAACCAGTCCATGCCCAACAACATATTGTATGAACCCAACTGTAATACATTCAAGTGTGTTGTGGTAGGCATACCATTCAAGTCAAATGTACAAGCTCTTACCCAATGATGAACTCGTTTCTTTGTACCTGTAGCCAACTGCACTAACCAAGATTCTACATTCAATTCCTTACTCGAACCACACTTATCCACCAAGTCAAGACTGACATAGCTATAATTAGATCCTATTAGGTCCCTATAATACTAGTGATGCCCCCATTACTATTGTCAGTGTATCCCTTATTGTTATTATTGTGCCCCTATTTTCCCCATAATGTTATTAGTGTGCCCCATAGAAGCCCACTATTGTTATTGTTGTACCCTTATATTATTATTGTTATGTCGACTTTGATTATATTGTGACCCCTTAGACTAATATATACAGAAAGGAGGTCTAGTCATTTGTAGCATCCAAGAATTTTTCATTTTTGTAATGTAAGGAGGTTTCCCCCTTGAAGAGGCTGATTTTTAAGGCTTTGATCCTTATTTTCTATGTTTTTGTGAGTTGGTTTCATAACATTTGGTGTCAAAGCATTGGATTCTAGGGTTTCGCTACTCCAAACAAGTCATCGTGGAATTTTCGCTATAAATTTTTTTCTGCAATGTTTCAGAAGCTAAAAATAAAACAATTTGATCTAAAATCAATCTAAACCTTGCAGCCAAGTTTCATATCTTATATTGCTATATTTTTGGAGATATGATCTGAGGAAGTTAGGTTTTGTGAAGACTCCTGAATTACATTCCAAACAGGTGATCTTGGGAAAATAATCATAACTTTCTCTCTGAGCATCAGATTGAAATGTCGTAAGAAGTTACAGAAAGAGTACGAACTTTAGTTTTCTGTGTATATTTTTCAGATCTAGAGGTCGAAATAGTGACACGTGGCACGTCGTACAATTTAGCTTTGCTCAAACATTATATAATCAGGTCATCTTGGGATATTGGGCATAACTCTTTCTTGGATAGTTCAATTTTGATTAGACTGGTGGCATTGGAAAGAGGACTTAGAGGGCTACTGTGCAAATCAATTTCAGACCTTGGAGATCTGCAATCAGAGATACAACAGATTCAATATCGAGCTTCTACAAAGAAAAAAAAGGTGTGTAGTTTTCTTAAAAATTTTCATAAGTTTGGTTTGAAAAATTAGTTTGAAGTTCAAAGGGCATAGTGAAGCATAACTATCATTAATTAATGCTCTGAAGAAAGAAAAAGGAAACACCTAGTAAGCAATCGGAAAGATCTAGCATGACTCATGAAGAAGAGGAAGAAACACAACATAATATATCAAAATTACGAGACCAAGTGCAACAAATTTCACTCTCACAAAAGGTAATAGAAGCTAATTTTGATGGTTTAAAGAAAGACATGGAAGCTAATATGAATGGCGTAGAAGCTAATATGAATGGTGTGCAAGTTAAGATGGATGGTATGAAAGACAACATTTAATATTTGAAGAAGGACATGAAAGGTTTGACAAAATTGCTACAAGAAAGGCTTCCTAATGGCGAAAAGGTAATAGAGAAAACTCATGATGAGAAAAAAATAAATTTTAATCATGATTTCATAGACTCTAACGGTGGATTGAAGACCCACCATGTTCCAACGATCGATATGAGGAAGTTTGATCGCAAGGATCCCGTAACATGGATACTACAAATGGAGCAATATTTTGATCTCCATAATGTGCAAAACACACAAAAGGTACGTACTACAACTTTATATTTGGAACCAAATCAGTTTCTATGGTATAAATGGCTTTGCTCTCATAAACAAATTGTTACTTGGGCAATTTTTACATAATAAATGATAGCACATTATGACGATACAAAAAGAAACACTTTTTTTAGCCAATTGATAAATCTCAAGCAAAAAGGTTCAATGATGGAGCACATTGAGGACTTTTAAAAATTGAATATAAGGGTAAAATATATTCCAAAGGAGCATAAGATTGATGTGTTCATAAGGACTTTAAAGGATAACATCCAACATGAGGTTCACCTTTGGGAACTTGATTCATTGGAGAAGGAATTCAAGTTGGCAAGAAAAATGGAAAGAAAAATTATGGCAACAAGGAAGCCTAACACTCACAAAGATTGAAGTGTTGTCACCTCTAGCCTTCCACAACCTACAAGGTTGACACCACAACAATTGGAAGAAAAAAGAGCAAAAGGGGTTTGTTATAATTGTGATAGCAAATATACTAAAGGTCATAAGTGTGTTGAGAAGAAATTATTTTACATAGATTGTGAAGAGGAGTAAGAAAAGGAACAAGAAACCTAAAAGGAAGAGGATATACACCAAGAACAAACCCTAGAGAAAGAAGAAATGAATCTAACCATATCTTGTAATGCATTGGCTGGAATTACCACTCCTCAAACTAACAAGATAGAAGGACATATAAAGAAGAAAAGGGTAATAGTGTTGATTGATTTGGGAAGTACCCATAATTTTATTCATTTTAAGATAGCCAAGGAATTGAATTGCTTCCTATATCCAGCACCAGAGTGTTAAGTGATGGTGGAAAGTGGAGGAACCATAAATTGCTTTGGAAAGTACCATAATATCAAGATATCCATGGGAGAATATGTATTGAATAGCCGAATGCTTTCCATTCCAATGGGTGGTGCTGATGTTATACTAAGAGTCTAATGGCTACAATCCTTGGGTACAATAGCTTTTAATTTTCAAGAACTTTTCATGAAATTTTCTTCAGAAGGATAGGAAGTTGAATTAAGGGGTATCACAGGGAAACATGAAATATAATCAGATCTAACGGAATGAAAAAGCTTCTAAATAAATAACAACGAGGCGTAATTGCACAATTATGTTCGCTAGAGGTTCCCACATCGAAATCACCTATTTCTCCAGATCTCCAAGGTATTTGAGACTCCCAAATGCCTCACACCTATTCGTGATCATGATCATGCTATTCATTTGATTCTAGGAAGTGTTCCTCCAAACATAAGGCCTTACCGATATCCCTATGCCCAAAAGGGTGAAATTGAACGTATGGTTGTAGAAATGCTAGAGGCTGGTATAATTCAACCCAGTCAAAGTTCTTTCTCTGCTCCAATAGTATTGGTGCACAAGAAGGATGGGTCATGGCGCATGTGTCTAGATTATAGGGAGCTCAAGAAGCTCACTATTAAAGATAAATTTCCCATCCCTATCATTGATGAATTATTGGATGAATTGCATGGATCAATTTACTTCACCAAGTTGGATCTTCATTCAGGATATCATCAAATTATATTGAAGACTGAAGACATTTCGAAAACAACGTTTATAACTCATGAGGGTCATTGTGAATTTTTGGTCATGCCTTTTGGCCTTACCAATGCACCATCTACATTTCAAGGTTTGATGAATTCCATTTTCAAACCCTTCCTTAGAAAATTTGTTTTAGTATTTTTTGATGATATACTAATCTATAGCAAGTCTTCGAAGGATCATGTTCGACATGTTGACAGGGTGCTCAAACTATTGGAGGAGAAACAATTATATGCAGAAATCTCCAAATGTTTCTTTGGAGTACAAGAGGTGGAATATCTGGGTCATATTGTATCTCATGAAGGTATTAAGGTAAAACCTAGCAAAATTAAATCCATTAAGGAATGGAAAATCCCCACATCCATAAAGCATTTGCGAGGATTTCTCGAGCTGATAGGATATTATCGCAAGTTATTTAAGAATTATGGGAGAATAGCAACACCTCTAACAACATTATTGAAGAAAGATGCATTTTCATGTAATCTAGAAGCAATGAAGGCCTTTGAACATCTTAAAGAGGCAATGTGCCAAGCACCAGTCTTAGCTACGTCCGACTTCGAAAAAACCTTTATTGTGGAATGTGATGCCTCAAGAAATGGAATTGGTGTTGTTTTAATGCAAGATGAAAGTCCCATTGCTTTCGAAAGTTGTCCAATCAAACAAAAGTATTTACACAAAGCTATATATGAGAAGGAAATGTTGGAAATACTACATGCACTTAAGAAATGGCAACCCTACCTCATGGGAAGACACTTCAAGGTAAAAACAGATCATGATAGTCTTAAATACTTTTTAGAACAAATATTATCTTCAAAAGAGCAAAAAAAATGGATCACAAAGATGTTGGGTTATGAATTTAAAATAATCTAAAAAAAATGAAAGCAAAATGTTGTGGTAGATGCACTCTCAAGAAAGGATGAGGATGTGGAAGCATTGCTTTACGCCATTTCTATTATCCAATGAGATTGGATAAATGAAGCAAGGGATGAATGGAAGAATGATGAAGAAGTGTGGGCACTAATTCAAAAGTTACAACAAGATCCTAGTACATCTAATACATTTAGCTGGAAAAATGATTCGTTATGGTACAAAGATCGCTTATACTTGGGCAAGAATTCCCAACTCAAACAAAAGATTCTTATGGAATTGCACACTTCTCCCTTAGTAGAGCACTCAAGATTTTTAAAAACTTACCACAGGGTTAAGAAGGAATTTTTTTGGGATGGCCTTAAATCAAATATTCAAAAGTTTGTGGCGAAATGTTTGGTTTGCCAAAAAAATAAAGTTAAAACAATTAAGACCCCAAGTTTATACAACCTTTATCCATTCCAAGCCAACATTGGGGGGAGGTTTCAAAGGATTTTATCACAGGTTTACCCAAGTCCGAAGGAAAGAGTTTCATCATGGTTGTAGTTGATAGACTTACCAAATATGCACACTTTTGTGCATTATCTCATACATTTAAATCCAGTAAAGTTTCTAATGCATTTATGGAAACAATTCAAAAGTTACATGGAAACCCAAAGATTATTGTAAGCGATAGAGATCCCCATTTCACTGGAAATTTTTGTACATAATTGTTTTCTTGTCTTGGTACTCAGTTAGCTCATAGCTCATCTTATCATCCTCAATCTGATGGGAAAACTAAGATAGTAAAAAAATGTTTGGAAGGATATCTGTGTTGCTTTGTCTCTAATAAATAGACACAATGGCTGAAATGGTTGCCTCTGGTTGAATGATGGTATAACACTTCCTTCCATACTACAACAAAAATGACCCCCTTTATGGCATTTATGGATATCATCCACCATCAATCACATCATATTTAAGAGAAAATTCTAAGGTTCAATCAATGGAAGATCACATCGAGCATCAACAACAAGTTCTCCAACTCTTAAAGGATAACCTTTGCCGCAAAATAGAATGAAACAACAAGTTGATCAGTGAAAGAAGTTTTCATGTAGGTGACTGGGTATTCCTACGACTACAACCATATAAACAAATTTACCTCAAGCAAGCTAAGAAGGATAATAAATTATCACCAAAGTATTATGGTCCATACAAGGTGTTACAAAATATTGGTACTATGACATACAAATTGGAGCTTCCTACAGCTTCCCGAGTGCACCCTGTTTTCCATGTTTCATGTTTAAAGAATGTTATAGGTGACAAGCTCCCAATTGAAACAATATTGCCAGAACTTGACGAGGAAGGAAAAATCATATTGGAACTTGAAGAAATCATAGAAACAAGAACTTGAAAGCTACAAAATTGATCAATTTTGAAGTATCTCATCAAGTGGAAGAACTTACCCATTGAAGATTCCACATGGGAGGATGAGAATTTTATACATAAGCATCCAGAACTACTCAAGTGTTGAGGACAACACTTTTTTGAAGGAGAGGGGCATGTTAGGTCCCTATAATACTAGTGATTCCCCCATTAATATTGTGAGTGTAGCCCTTATTGTTATTATTGTACCCCTATTGTCCCCATATTGTTATTAGTGTGCCCCATAGAAGCCCACTATTGTTATTGTTGTGCCCATATATTATTATTTTTATGTCTTCTTTGATTATATTGTGACCCCTTAGACTCCTATATATAGAAAGGAGGTTTATTCACCTATAGAATCCAATAATTGTTCATTTGTGTAATGTAAAGGAGGTTTCCCCCTCGAAGAGGTTGATTTCTAAGGCGTTGATCCTTCCTTTCTATCTTTTTGTGAGTTGTTTGCATAACAGATCCAGGGTCAATTAGAATAGAAATAACTTGATCACAAAGATTACCATCCATCTCAATTATAGATGCCTGATGCTCTACCTATTTGTTATCCAATGCTGCATATATACGTGGAATACTCTGACCAACATCCCCAACAGTCTTTGCCTCCTGTGCAATATATATCTCAGGTCTACCACCTTGATTCTACAAACAGTCTCTCTTGCAATGATCTTTGCCACAAGTCCAACACTCTACAGGCTTCCAACTTGTCTCCTTGTTCTATTCTCCTGACCAGAATCCCTATCCTCTATCTGACGCATTGAACTTCTTATGTGGTGCAACATTCTCCTTGTTACTTATGTCTTGTGGTCGTACTTACTTCTTGTCCCATTTTCCTTTGTTCTTTACATTACCTTTCCATTCTGGCTTAGTCTCAATTTTGCGCTTCAATTTTTTATAACAATGCTTTAGTTTTCAGATGGCCTCCTCCAATGATCTAGGTTCATTGAAATCAATCCTATCTTTGAATGAAACTGGTAATCCACTAACGAATCTCTGAATATTAGCCTACTCCTTGAGGTAAGGCACATACCTCAACAACTCCAAAAATCTGCTAGTGTGCTCATTATTTGTCATGGATCCCATATTTAGCTCATAGAATTATTTTTCCCTATCATCAAAGTATCGTTCCAACAAATTCTTCTTGAATAGCCGCTCAAACTCACTCCAAGTAAGATCTTCCTCATTTATACCTCTGACATTCTTCACGTCTTCGCAATTTCATGTTCTCTAAATATTCATGCAATCTGAAGAACTTCTTCATGCCTAGCAACCATGCCTCTGCATCTTGTGATTTATTTACCTCTCCATCAAAAGTAGATGGATTTTCTTCCTTAAAATCATCTGGAAAATACCCCTTATCATTCCCCCTGTAAGGATGATACCGATGACCATCATAGTTCTTATTTGAATCATAACTAGAATCATACTTATCTCTGTCCCTTATCCTATCCAGAGTGTCCAACAATATGCCATCTTTGATTGTGTCATCTCTATCTGATTGGTGACCACCATGAGATCTACTACCATATGCCCCATTAGTTCTATCCTCCTGCTCATGGCTGATCCAAAGCAATCCCTATCGCTGCAATTCTGACAAGCTCTGGAGTATGACTACATTTACCTCTACTAACTTTTCTCGTGCCTATATGATTCTGTCATTATTTTCCTTACAACCCCTTATTTCTTCCTTTAAGCTTCTCAGTGTCACTGCCAAGTCGGAAGCATTCCCAACACCATATTTCTCCTCTGATTCATAAGGAGAGTCTTTGTAGTCAACCCTCTTGCTAGTCATTTGATATTTCTTCCTGCAAGGTGTATCATGTCAGCTAAACCAAATCACAATAAACCAACGTACCTTAGTATAGCTCGGGGAGGATACCTTGTCTGCAAGATCAAAAAAACAACATGATACATGTATAACATAATCATACAACATATAGAAACATAAAACATAAGCACACGACCATGCACCCATCATTCTAGTGAGGGTCCAATCATCAATGCATGACCTCAACAACAACACACACCATGACCTCATGCATGATAACCACCATCATTATGTCACTATACACTTGACCACATGCAAACATGAACATGCATAAGAAATTCATAACCATCCACACATATGCATAAACACATATGACCAAACATGAATGAGAAATACTTGAAATCAAAGCTGCGAGATCGGATACATGCAACCAAGCATACAAGAATGAAATCAGACATGCAAGAATGTAACCAAGCATACTACAATGATACATGTAAGCAACATAAATCAACATGTAACCAGTCATACACTCATAGCGATGCATTCCACAGTAACACCTCAAATTTCACATGAAGACCATTAGGGGAATTTTGAGGTCTAAAATGGGCCTCCTAAGGAAATTATAAGATAATAGTGGAAATAATAAAATCAGATTAGATGACTTCATCAAATTTTAGAGGGAGAAAAGAGAAAACTATTTTTTCAACTCGTATTTTCAACTTATCTCCCTCTGGGTTTTTACTCAAATTTTCAGCGAAACCACTTGTCTGATGCAAAATTTGATTCCTCATCCAAGGAGTACCCATGTTTCATACTTTTGATGGACCCTACTACACGAAAAACGAGAAATACATGAAAAACGTGATTGCAATCACGTTTTTTCATATATTTCTCATTTTTCGTGTAGCAGGATCCATCAAAAGTATGCAACATGGGTACTCCTTGGATGAGGAATTAAATTTTGAATCCAACGAGTACTCCCCCACTCAAAATTTGAGTAAAACCTTAGGGAGATAAGTTGAAAATAAGAGTTAAAAAAGTAGTTTTATTATTTTATTAGTTTTTAATATTTTTGTTTTTTTACTCCAAAAATGGCAAATCGTCCCCCATGGTTGACATCATCATATTGAACCCTAATAGTTCTTATAAAGTTTATTTTGGTTCTACATTTTTCTTAGGAGGCCCATTTTAGACCTGAAAATTCCCCTAATGATTATTACAACCATGAACAACATCATGCAAATGCAACAAGCACATGGAATGCAAGGGTGAGCGACATACATGCAACTGACATGCCTGCATGACCAACACAAATCCCATCTAGTTTGAGGGGTGAACCATGATTTGATACCACTCTGTAACACCCTCCTCCCACATCTACCCAAGCAACCCGCTAGCTAGGGTAAACATGCGATGAGAGACCACTATGATATGATTCGACCTCCTAAGTCACAATAAGGAAGTGGAACTGACGGAAACACACCATACATACATTAATTATCAGCTACAGGATCCTCAGAAGACATATCATCCACTTAGACAGCTTGTCCTTGGGTCCCACCAATGTAATTGATCTCTTAGGCCATAGCTTCTCTCATGCTATGGGCAAGGGAGTGATAAGAAACCCAAAGTCACTCTCACGAGATTTCCTACCTGTAACCAGAGACCAAAGTTGTCAGTGTTATGTCAGCGACTCTGGGATTTTAACCACCTTTTCAGGCCTATAGCCCAAGTCACTGCCTAGAATTGAATGATCTCTTCACATTAGTAAAATAACATGGAAATGACAGTATTAAAGAAAATACTTGTTTAAGACCTTAACTAGACCCCTACTAGCCATGACAGGGATTTCGTCAAACATATTGCAAATGTGTATTCTTGAGAGATTCTTCAGTGTAAATCACATGAAATTTCATTTGTCAACTCGTTTCGAACCAACCAGTGTGGTTCATTGTCAGGACAAGTTGAAGAATCAGATCTAGCTTTGCATATTAAATAGTCAGAGCAGAACATCCAACGACTATATTTCTAGACCAAGCAACGGCTAAATTTGACCAAGAGACTGTTAGTTGGACAGGATTAAAGGCATGACCTATATTAATAATTAAGATAATTCAAATAAATATCAATTTGTTAGTTAGTTATAATCTTATTAAAATTGAGGTTAAAGGGACTATAAACAAATATATCATAAAATAAATGAATTAATTTAAATTAATAGTTGGTTATTAGATATACATAGTTAGTTATATATATATTAAAGTTAAAGGGACTTATTTTATAAATAAAATATCGTAAAATTAAATTAAATTGATAGTTAGTTAAAAAGTTATTAAATAGAGTAATAAACCAGGACAAGTTGAAGACGGATGGAAGATCAGTAGTTGCTGGATCCCAGCCCTCTCCTCTAGTCGTTTTCTTCCCTTCCTCCCTTCCCTCCTTTTTTAGCTTGTTTCCCGTATCCTTCTCTCATGGGCCTTTAGTCTTTGATGAGATTTTGGATCCCAACCCTGCCCTCTTAGTCGCTCTTCAAGGTTATGTTATTTATTATATGATATTTACATAGGATATTTAGGTTATAAGTATACATCTTTATTAATAAAATTTTTGAAATATTATTATGATAACACTATTATATTAATCCTTTCATAACTCTAATAATAATTTTATAACTTGTAATCAATCTAGGATAATTTGATAGATTAACCCTGAATTAAAGTTAATAATAATAATAATAATAAATAAATAAAATTAAATAAAATTAAAAAATTAAAATTAAATAAATAAATAAATTTTCTAACCCCCATTAATTATCTATAATATCTATTAATTACTACTAATTTGAAAATGATTTTATTTTATAATTATTTTATTTTATCCCATTATATATAACTAACTTTGTATATTTATTACTCTATTTAATAACTTTTTAACTAACTATCACCATAATTTAATTTTATGTTATTTTATTTATAAAATAAGTCCCCTTAACTTTAATATATATATCTATATATATATATATATATATATATATATATATATATATATATATATATATATAACTAACTATGTATATCTAATAACCAACTATTAATTTAAATTAAATTTTATTCATTACTCTAACTTTTTAACTAACTTTTAATTTAAATTAATCAATTTATTTTATGATATATTCATTTATAGTCCCTTTAACCTCAATTTTAATAAGATTATAACTAACGAACAAATTGATTTTTATTTGAATTATCTTAGTTATTAAAATATAGGTCATGCCCTTAATCCTGTCCAACTAACTGTCTCTAGGTCAAATTTAGCCGTTGTTTGGTCCAGAAATATAGCCGTTGGATGTTCTGCTCTGACTAGTTAATATGCAAAGCTAGATCTCATTCTTCAACTTGTCCTAACGATGAACCACACTGGTTGGTTTGAAACGCATCGATAAATGAAATTTCATGTGATTTACGCCGAAGAATCTCTCAAAAATTTGATATGGATCACAGAAGCCTCAATTCAACAATGTGTATTCTACAGCTATAATTAACAGTTTTGAGCATAGGGGTCTCATAACTAGTTGAGAATCGCTAAGAACCATTGATTCTCCAACACATCAACTTCCATTCCATCCATTAGGTCATAGATACATTTATCATTCAGTTACAATTAAAAACATGATGAGAACCACACATGGTTGTTGTCATAAAACACATGCATAACCAACATAATAGCAGCAAAAATACTCATAAAAGTACAGCCATATAGAACAAATACAATCCATTGAAATTCTCATAGAAATATAAGGAGAAATAATCATTCATTATGGATGAAAAATCCAAACTCGGGATGGGACTTCCATGTTCCACCTAACTGTAGAATGACTGAGCCAAATCTCTCTTCAGCCATTCATCCCCGTGCCATATTCCAAGCATGAAAGTGGGATCTCATAGATCACGTCAATAAAACCCATCCAAGGCTTCCAGAGGCCATCCACCTCAACCCATAAAACCGTGATTCCATCTCATGGTTGGACATCGCAAAACCATCATCAAATTGGTCTCCATCCAAGCCTTCTAGGGCTTCCATAACGTTTGTCCAACCAAGGCTTCTAGGACTAGTAACTCAACTCACAAAATATTCAAGGCTTCTAGAGCATTTTTCCAATTAGGGCTTCCAGGACTACTAACTCAACCCACCAAGGGCTTTCAGAGTGTTTGTCCAACCAAGGCTTCTAGGACTAGTAACTCAACCCAAGATGTTACATGGCTTCTAGAGCGTTTGTCCAACCAGGGCTCCAGGACTAATAACTTAACCCAAGCTAAGGAAACATGAAAACCAACCAAAACAAAAGAATGAAAATAAACCCACAATCATGATGGCTATCCAAGAAATGGCAAGGCTAGGAAATCCACTGTCAATTTTTGCCATCCTCCATGCCAATGACAGATAACAACCAAAAATCCACATGCATGTGCCATGCCTCCCAAAAATAGTGAAGGAAACATACATGCAACTCGGTACATGCAAGAAAATCTAATGTAGTTGTTGATCCCAATTCCCTCTTTTGCTTTCCCACTCTTCCTTTGATTCTTGCTCCAAAAATCCAAGTATGCCACACCCTCCAAGAGTGCTCAAATAAAACTCTAAGTCTCCAAGAGTATGAGAGAGAGAGAGAGAGAGAGAGAGAGAGAGAGAGAGAGAGAGAGAATAATGAGGGAACTCAAAAACTGAACTAATAAAAGGTTACCAACTGATCCTCTGAAGCCCTTTCATAAATGAGGCCTCTATTTTTTCATTTTCCATTATTTTCCTTCAATTTCCTCCTCACATGCAACCTATGACTTTTCACCTAATATCCATTATTTTCATAAATAAATGTGCCAAAATTCCATTTTTCCTTTCCAAAGCCTTAGCCATTTCCTTTGCCAATTTCCTTAGCCATAAACAATGACAAGTGATCCCCATCACTAGGATTTTTCCCAACATTCAACTTGGAATAAGTGTCCCATCATCCATGGTTATTATTTTTCCTTTATTTTCTTTTATTACATGGAATTTGCACCAAGGTTGTTACAGATTTTGTTTCGAGGTGGTAACAACTCTGGTATTTGATAAACTTTTCTCCTTCATAATTTTTAGAAAAACTAATTATTTAGGGAAAATAATTATGGATCCCCTTGTCTCTTTACGCCTTGACAGGGTCCTCCATTTGGTGAGTTCAACTAAGGATTTCGCTAATCTCTCCATCCTTCCTCTTTGTGCTTCATATATTTTACTCTATGCCTCTTGATCTCATGATTCACTCAGCACCGAGACCCTTCTCTGCCCTCTCTAACTTTGTATATGCACGATCTCTGCATGCCTACAAATGCTCATTATCTACACTACCTCTCATTGTTTCTTGCTACAATAAACACGAGCATGCACATCTAGAGCTATTTTGTGTATATAATAATGTGGAACTCCCACCATCTCTCTTGATCTTAGTAATCTCACTATGGCTTAATTCAGACCTTTCGTGAAAATGGGTTCCCATCCTTCTTGAGATTTAAACTCTCTCATTCTTCTCCACACAGATACTTGAATTTCTCTCAAGATTCACTCACATTCACCTTGAAATTAATTGGTTCTTCACAAGATAAAATACATAAGGCCTTTAGGCCATCAAAAATAGAAACCATACCTAACCTCAATCTCATTCTCAATTCTGGAAAACCACAGATATTTACATGAATTTAAAGAGACCCTCCTAGTCAGATTTTACATCACAAGTTCGTTATTGGCCTCAAGCCAGACTTGGCTTTTGCAAGCCCTCACTTTCATACACACACTCACACACTATCTCCCTCCTATCTTCTTTGTATTTCTTATTAATTTTTACATAAAATACTTGTACACGGAGGACTGAAACTAATTTAGTTTCAGACATGAGAATCTCTCTAGATCCATTATAATCTCACCTAAACCTCTCAACTTAGGCCTATGAATATTATCTAAGATTTAACTAACTCAATTTTCTCTCTATCTCATTCCCGAGATCTCTCTTTGAGAGAGGTCCTGATATTAATCCACATTTTTGTACATCTTTCATAAAAAACAATGGAAAAATACATGGAGATAAATAACAAAACCAAGCATTAGGGAACCAACTCCCTTAGTAAATAACTTTGACCCTCCTAGTCAATTCTGTAGTAAAAATGGTGAGTTGATGCTCCTGCATCATACTTCCAAGATTGAAAATATTCCATGGTCTCCTAACCATGAGATGATGAAGAATGTCTTCTTGGGTCCCAAATCTTATTTTGAAGTAGGTCCATTTCTCTTTCATGTTGTTGTTGGTTCTTGGTTCTCTTCTTCATTCTTCATGGCTTCCAAACTTTGTGTTGTATCTCTCCCTTTTCCATTATGATGTACAATTGATATTTCATCAACAAGTCTTTATCATCCCATTTCCTCTCTGCAATATGCCTCTTTTGAGACACCTTCACCATCAAATATTTGGTTTCTTAAATTTTCTTGTCCATATTACTTTCTAGTTACCATGAATCCTCCATCCTCACCTACATTTGCTACTAAAATGCTTTCTCATTAATGTCCTCTTGTTGTTGCAATTCCTCCATTGAAGCCTCATCCTGGTCTTCTCATGTATTGCTACAGTGCTTTTCTATCTCATTATTTCCACCATTGGTCCTTGGATGGTCCAACCAATCCTCAAAAAAATTCAACTCAGCTACAATTTCCATGCTTTTTCCATTTGGCATGGATTCCTCCAATGGTTCCGACAAATCTCCATTACTCACATTCACAAAACAAGTGTCAGTTTTAAAAGAATGAGACCTTGAGGTATCTTTTATGGATGCCAGTATCCCTTCTTCATGAAACACACAACTCTGTAATCTATCTATCAATCCTTCCTTTACCTCACCAACTTTTTCTTTGGTGTTCACCCTCACACATTCATCCATTTTAGGCTTCTCTAGCCTCTTTCCAACCTACACAATATTCTTTGATGATTTATCTTCCTCTTCTACTTCATTACTACCCCCCCGAAGGATGGGTCCTTCCTCTAGTGCACAAATGCACTCCATCTCTGCCTCGACCTCTAGTTTAGACTTAGTCTTTATGATCATCCTCAACCACTCATGGATCACATATCTCATCCACTTCTTTTGGTTCATTGCATGTATACTCATCACTGGCCATTGAATCCTCTTCCTCACACAAATACCACTTTTCGATTCTTGCTACAATATTTCTTGTAGCTTCTTTGTTTTCCTTTGAAACTTCTCCTTCATCTTGCAAAATTCCTCTTTCAATTGAGTCATTTCAAGGTTTATTTCTTTATGAATCATGCCAACTACCTTGAAATTCCTCTTCCTTTGATTGTGACCTTTACCAAAACCCATTATATGACTGCTTGTAGTCATTTTTTATTTATGTCTTCTCCTTTCTCTTGTGAACCCCCTTGTTCACTTGTGAGCTGCAACCTACCCTTTCTCCTTGTCTTTGTAACAAGCCTATTTCCTACTACCAAAACCAAGATCTCTTCTTGGTTTTCTTTCCCTTAGGACAGTTCTACCCACACTTTTGTGGAACTGTTGACAACTTCTACCCAACTTTTTTTGTTGGAAGTTGTCCTCTTCCTTGGTCCTCTACAGTAAGACCTTTCTCACACTCTTTCTCTGTAGTGCACCTTCTTCTTAGCTTCCGTAGCTATCTGGTTGTTGAAATTCTTAGCTTGCTCACTTCTCCTTTGAGAACTATTCCTCCACTATTCTCCTTTCCTTCTTTCTTTGTAGCACCAACCCCTGTTGTTGGTTCTTTGTCATAAATTCCTCAATTTTTGAAAACTTTCTTATCCTCTGCTATTCTTTAGCTTTTCTATCTTAACTGATATCACCTCTTCTAGGCCTCTACTTCATTCTATAAAATTCTAGCTTCTTCTTCTTTCTTGTCACTATTTTGATGGTTGTTTCTATTTTTCATCTCAACTGCTATCTGATCCAAAGCTAGAGTGCTCCAAGAAAACTCTAAGTGACCAAGAGTGAGAGAGAGAGAGAAAATAATGAGAGAGCTCCAGACTTGAACTGACAAAAGGTTAGCAAACACTTGCCCACTTATCCTTAGAATCCTTTTTATGAATGAGGCCTCTATTTTCGTCATTTTCCTCCTCACATGCAACCTATGACCTTTCTATTTACTTTTCTCCTAATTTCCTTTATTTTCATTAATAAATGTGCCAAAAAGCCTTTTTGCCTTTTAATTCATTTGCCTTAGCCTTTTCCAATTTTCCTTAGCCAAATCACACATCTAGTGATGGCCACTAGGATATCTTTGCCCAAACCATCCCTTAACCGTGGTATTATTTTTCCCTTATTAACTTTTATTACATGAAATTTTCACCAGGGATGTTACAAACTAATTTAGTTTTAGATCCTAGAATCTCTCTAGATCCATAATAATCTCACCTAGACCTATCAACTTAGGCCTATGAATCTTATCTAATATCTAACTAACTAAATATTCTCTCTATCCCATTCCCGATATTTCTCTCTATCCCATTCCTGAGAGGTCATATTACATTAATCCACATTTTTGTACATTTGTCATAAAAAACATAGGAAAAATACATGGAAATAAATAATAAAATAATGCATTAGGGAACCAACTCCCTTACTAAGTTGCTTTGACCCTCCCAGACAATTCTACAGTAAAATGGTGTGCTAAAGCTCCTGCATTAGTAGGTTAATGACCATACCTTCCAACTTAATTACTGAAGCTTGATGGTCAACCTACCTATTGTCCAATTTGGTGTTAATTCATGCCATATTTTGAACCAGATCATTCAACATTGTTTCCTCTTACACATTGTACAATTTTGTGCCATTTTATTATTGATAAGGATAGTTCCTCTACATATGGTTCTCTCCACATGTCCCAAATGGCATGACCTTTTTCTTGAACCGGGCCTCTTCTCTTATTGATTCAATGGGCATGTTTATGTTAGCAGTAGTGGATTTATGCTAAGACTCATTCTTGGCAAGAGATGTGAACTTTGCACACCTCCCTCCTTTCTTATATCTTGAGGATCTTGGCCCTTTTCCCTTGAAGTTGGTGACTCATCTTCCTTTTCTAGTTTGTTCATAACTCAACTTTTTGTTTGGACTGTTCATAGAAATATTTGGCCTTTTGAGTGGTGTCCTCCAATGTTCTTAGCTCATCAAATTCAATCCAGTCTCGATAAGCTTTCAATAACCGATTGAGGTACCTTTGAATCTTCACCTTCTCATCTCCTATATATGGAACATACCTCAGTATCTCCAAAAATATGTTATTGTGCTCATCAATGGTAAGCTACCCTAGCTTATGCTCACAAATTTCTTTAACTTTTTTTATCATAGTACCTATTAGACAAGTACTTCTCTTGGAAATGTTTCTAAAACTTTCTCTATAACACTTCCTTCTCCCTAATATCCTTAAAATTTCTCAAATACCCTAATAGGATTTCCTACCTGCAACTAGAGACCAAAGTTTCCAGTGTTATGCCAACAACTCTGGGATTTTAACCACTTTTTTAGGCCCAGAGCCCAGGTCACTTCCCATAATTGAATGATCTCTTCACATCAGTAAAATAACATGGAAATGATAGTATTAAAGAAAATACTTGTTTAAGACCTTAACTAGACCCCTACTAGCCATGACAGGCATTTCGTCAAACATATTGGAAATGTGTATTCTCCAGGTGTAATTAACAATTCTGAGCATAGGGGTCTCATAATTAGCTGAGAATCATTAATAACCATTGATTCTCCAACACATCAACTTCCATTCCATCCATTAGGTCATAGATACATTTATCATTCAATTACAAGTAAAAATATGATGAGAACCACACATGGTTGTTGTCATAAAACACATACATAACCAACATAATAGTAGAAAACATACTCATGAAAGTACAACCATATAGAACACATACAATCCATCAAAATTCTCATAGAAATATAAGGAGAAATAACCTTTCATTATGGATGAAAAATCCAAACTCGGGATGGGGCTTCCATGTTTCACCCGTCTATAGAATGACTAAGCCAAATCTCTCTTCAACCATTCATCCCTGTGCCATATTATAAGCATGAATGTGGGATCTCATAGATCGCATCAATAAGACTCATCTAAGGCTTCTGGAGGCCATCCACCTCAACCCATCAAACTATGATTCCATCTCACGGTCGGACATCACAAAACCATCATCAAATTGGTCTCCATCCAAGCCTTCTAGGGCTTCCATAACATTTGTCCAACCAAGGCTTCTAGGACTAGTAACTCAACTCACAACTTATTCAAGGCTTCCAGATCGTTTTTCCAGTTAGGGCTTCCAGGACTAGTAACTCAACCCACTAATGCTTCCAAAGTGTTTGTCCAACCAAGGCTTCCAGGACTAGTAACTCAACCCAAGCTGTTACATGGCTTCTAGAGTGTTTGTCCAACCAGGGCTCCAGGATTAATAACTTAACCCAAGCTAAGGAAACATGAGAACCAACCAAAACAAAACAATGAAAGTAAACCACAATCACCATGGCTATCTAGGAAATGGCAAGGCTAGGAAATCCATTGTCAATCACTGCCATCCTCCATTCCAATGACAGATCACAACTGAAAATCCACATGCATGTGCCATGGCTCCCAAAACTAGTGAAGGAAACATACATGCAACTCATTACATGCAAGAAAAATTGATGTAGCTATTGATCCCAATGCCCTCTTTTTCTTTCCTGTTCTTCCTTTGATTCTTGCTCCAAAAATCCAAGTATGCCACACCCTCCAAGAGTGCTCGAATAAAACTGTAAGTCTCCAAGAGTATGAGATAGAGAGAGAGAATAATGAGAGAACTCCAAAACTGAATTGATAAAAGGTTACCAACTGATCCTCTGAAGCCTTTTTATGGATGAGGCCTCTATTTTCTTCATTTTCTATTATTTTCCTTCAATTTCCTCCTCACATGCAACCTGTGACTTTTCACCTAATATCCATTATTTTCATAAATAAATGTGCCAAAATGCAATTTTTCCTTTCCAAAGCTTTAGCCATTGGCTTTGCCAATTTCCTTAGTGATAAAAAAATCACAAGTGATCCCCATCACTAGGATTTTTCCCAACATTCAACTTGGAATAAGTGTCCCATCATCCATGGTTATTATTTTTCCTTTATTTTCTTTTATTACATGGAATTTTCACTAGGGTTGTTACAGATTTTGTTTCGAGGTGGTCACAACTCTGATATTTGATAGACTTTGCTCCTTCATAATTTTTAGAAAAACTAATTATTCAGGGAAAATAATTATGGATCCCCTTGGCTCTTTACGCCTCAATAGGGTCCTCCATTTGGTCATTTCAATTAAGGATTTCGCTAATCTCTCCCTCCTTCCTCTTTGTGCTTCAGATACTTTACTCTATGCCTCTTGATCTCATGATTCACTCAACACCAAGATCCTTCTCTGCCCTGTCTAACTTTGTATATGCATGATCTCTCCATGCCTACAAATGCTCACTATCTACACTACCTCTCATTGTTTCATGCTACAATAAACACAAGCATGCACATCTAGAGCTATTTTGTGTATAGACTAATGTGGAACTCCCACTATGTCTCTTGAGCTTAGTAATCTCACTATGGTTTAATTCAGACCTTTCGTGAAAATGGGTTCCCATCCTTCCTGAGATTTAAACTCTCTCATTCTTCTCCACACAGATACTCAAATTTCTCTCAAGATTCACTCACATTCACCGTTAAACTAATTGGTTGTTCACAAGATAAAATACACAAGGCTTTGAGGCCATCAAAAACAGAAACCATACCTAACCTCAATCTCATTCTCAATTATGGAAAACCACAGATATTTACATGAATTTAAAGAGACCTTCCTGGTCAGATTTTACATCACAATTTCATTATTGGCCTCAAGCTAGACTTTGCTTCTGCAAGCCCTCACTTTCTTACACACACTCACACACTATCTCCCTCCTGTCTTCTTTGTCTTTCTTATTAATTTTTACATAAAATACTTGTACACAGAGGACTGAAACTAATTTAGTTTCAGACTCGAGAATCTCTCTAGATCCATTATAATCTCACCTAGACCTCTCAACTTAGGCCTATGAATATTATCTAAGATCTAACTAACTCAATTTTCTCTCTATCTCATTCCCGAGATCTCTCTTTGAGAGAGGTCCTAATATTAATCCACATTTTTGTACATCTTTCATAAAAAACATAGGAAAAACACATGGAGATAAATAATAAAATCAAGCATTAGGGAACCAACTCCCTTAGTAAATAGCTTTGACCCCCACATTTTTAAATGTGGGTCCCTTGGTGAGAATCTCTATGTCAGACCCCCGCATTAACTTATGGCAGGCAAGTGGGGCCTGCAAATGAATAAGGGCCATTGATATAGCCATACTTTAATCAAAGTGAAATTTGATGAGTGGTGGAAGGTTCCTTCAGTTGATGGCCTTGCAAACAGGAAAGTTCATGACATTTGTCATCATTTCCCCAGTGCCACCACCCATTCTAGTTTACACTACACATTGGTATGACAACAAGTGGTGGGTGGTGACAAGGTTCCACATCAGAATGATGGATGGGTTGGTATATTATTCACTGACACACCCATAATATACACTCATACCTCTAGCAATGGGTGGTGGATAGTGGTAAGTTCATGTGTCACCCACATGGCATCCATGATACCTTGACAAGTCATTATGAAGGGTCCCACTTCCTCGTTCAAGGTCATATTTCCTGAGTTTATCACTATGATAGTGATCAATATTATATAAAGGAAAAGAGGTGGTGAGTGGTATCAGAACTCCATGTGGCCACTATCATGTGATCTGGCCATGAAACCCACTAGGTCCTTCCCTTTAGTGTTATGTGACAAGAGCACGTTATATCCAAATCCAAAGTAAATATAGGTGCACGTTATTATCCACCATCAACATGCCTCGATCTCTTGTATCCCGGGATCATGTACATGATAAATGGACATCCAGTCCCAACCCTATCTGAGAATTTTCATATCTTTGCAACTCGAAAATAACTAAATCCCAGATTACTGGATGCATCCACCAGTCAGACTGGAAATTCACCCCCTCGATTATGTAGATGCAAATAACCCTTGGAAGAGGAAAATGTATATGACCTAGATGCATAGCCAACCAAAATACCGTTTGATCCTAGATGTGATCCATATTTCTACCCAAACCTGCAAGGAGGGAAATTCAAGGAATCTTGTCAGGATTCCTTAAGGTAGGGGGTTTTCCCATAACCATTAAATTCTAGGGACAAGATCTTAGTTATGATAATTAACCTTCCAAAAATGATATCCCATCACCGTAAGAGACTCAATGGCATCAATAGGAATAACTTACATCATATCCTGAGTAAAAGAGAGAAATGGATTTGAAGGTCATACTTCATAAGAAATCCATAGATCATGCTTATTATGTCAAGCTCAAGACAACACAACAACATGCTTGTGTGCATAACCAAATAACTCCTCACATCACTCTTGAAATAAGTGACTACCAGCTCTGATTATTTATTTAACACAAAATATAAATGTTTTCTTCTTCATGTTTGAGATAGTTTATAGTCTCAAGTAAGGCTATGATCCATCCAATTCATAGATATATTAGATAAGTGAAAAACACTTGTATTAATAGGTTTAAAAAGAGACCACACACAAATGGATATAATCATATAACAACTCTTCATTTCATGAAAATATTAACATTCGTATAATCCCAAAATTTCATCATATCCATAAAGACATATAAGACAATTTTTCCACCGTCGACATATAGTAAATTCCACAACCTTTCATGATTATTGTTGAACCGTGAATATGACAATAACATATTAGAAATTTTCATTAACCATACTTCATTCATTCATAAGGCATTATACTTATATGAATAGCGATGAGCCCCAAAAATGGATAATTATATGGGCTCATTCAACCTCCTAATTTGACTTAATCCACCATTCTCATTAGTTTATTGCATGTTTTTTATTATATTTATGCTAATAGAGTGAATTGGGTTAGTCATTATGCCAACAAGTCTAATGTGTGCTTTGTGTAGCCTTTTTGGTCAATTTGGAGACAAAATTGAAGGTTTTAATGAGCACTTGGCAGCGAAATTCGTGGGAGAACAAGGGAGAGGATTTGTAGGAAGGTGTCCCCTTCATTTATGGGCCCTTACCTCAAATTCTCCACCATCAGCTCGGAGTTCAAGGGCCACCAAATCAATTACCACAAGGGCAGCCGAGCAAGTCAAGTAGGACTGCTGTTAACTGCAAGTTTTGGGCAGCCGAGTCCCTAAAGTTTAAGAGGACTGTTGGGGTCCTCAATTTGTATAAATAAGAGGGCTTAGGGTCTCATTTCAGTTAGTCACTTTATAGTCATTTTTTATTCATTTTGTAGTCATTTTGTAGTTCGATTTTTAGGCAGTATATTAGCTTTGCTTTCAGCGCATTTTCAAGTTCTCCTTGTGGACAGTTTTTGGAATGTAACATTTCTTTTGATCAATAAAGATGAATCCAGCTTTGCACCAGCTCTAAATCTCTCTTAGGAGGCTGTAAATCTTGGGGTTGGGCCCATCTCAAGTGCCCAGTACCTCCTTTGTTTACTTTCATGTGTCTTTGTTGCATTCTTAGAATAAAATATGTTATTTAGATTTAAACCTTGTTTTATTATTTAGGTTGTTTTTGATGAGTAAAATAGCTTTTCATGCTCAGATTTAGTTGATAGGTTGTTAACAGAAAAAGCTTCAAGAAAAGGGCCAACAGACATCTGTGGTTTCACCTCTCGCTCAGTGGGATCAGGAGCTGTGACTAGGATGACTTTGCTGCCCACAAAAACACTGATTTTGCTTTTCCATGCAATCACTAGTGTTTGATCTTCATGTGTAGAAGTTGGTTACAAGTTCAGACTTTCGTTTGCTTAGTTGCATGAGTTAAAATACATGGTTTCATTGCAGGTCACACTTCTGTTCATTCTCTTTACTGACAGCTAGCAAATTAGGTCAACGTAACTAGGTCTTTGAATTTACAAGTCTTTGTTGGTTCAGATTGGAAAAACGATTTGCAGAGCACCTGTACCACTACTTCATCTACTTATTCTCCATCAGCACCATCCACTCCACCCTCTACTTAGAATCCTTACCTTACGGTTGCCACATTTGCTCACATAACCTTAGTTTTTGTACATCATTGTTTCAACCTTCTTTGAGCCAACTTAGCTATCTACACCTTCTCACCACTCCATCCACCAGTCCCTGGGCCACTTCAGACCCCTATCCTACCTCCGTATCCATTCATGCATCTTCCCTCACTCACCCATCCTCCAAAATCCAATTTTAAAACATCCTGTAGAAACTTCTGAACACCCTATAGAAATTCTTGAAACATCCTGTAGAACCCCTGCAGACTTCTTGTAGAAGCTCATGAATGAGGTTTCTTGATAGCCAAACTCTATGAAACTCTCTAGAAGGGTGTTAGGGAACCCTTAGGCCCTCTTTGAACCTTCCCTACCTCTTCCAAGCATTTCCTCTCGCCAATCCACCTCTGCACAGTCAAAAACAGTTAAATTGTATGCATGATAATTGTGACAACTTATTCAAAAATACAAAAAGACGTTTTCTTCAAATAGTGATAACTTAGACACATGCATTTTACCTTCCTAGAAGTCAATGGCATCTCTTTCAGTAGCTTTCATCCTCTTTTTCGCATCAGTAGGGCTAGCTGGTAAAATTAGGGTTTGCTAGGGTTTGCATTTCCTTTCCGCTTTCAGTTTCTTTCTGCAAGTAGATTAGCCTCCTTTGAGTTAGCTTTCATCCATCAGTTAAAAAGCTTCTTCTGAGAGCTCATAGAAGTTGGCTTAAGCTCCTAGCGGACTTGTGCCAGCTGACCAAGTGACAGCTGCAGCAAGAGCTAGTACTTGTGCATATAGCACCGTCGCTTCCAAGTTTGTTACGAACTACCAGGTTGATAAAATTAAAGAAGGGAGTCCCAGGAGTTGCAGCATTATTGCTGCAATACTGGGGCCCACCATCTTTTTGGCGCCATTGCCGGGGAAGCGTCAAAGTATTAGTGATTGCCGCTTTTCTTCTATTTTCCTACTCTCGCCTTCTGCTAAATAGATTATTTCGTTTCCATTTCTGTAATTTCATTTCTGCAAAAGTAAAGTAAATATTTCCTGCTTTCATAGATTAGCATTTCAATTCCGCAATTTCATTTTTGCAAGCGTAGATTAGCATTTCAATTCCGCAAGCGTAGACTAGCATTTCATTCCTGCAATTTCATTTGAGCAAAATAGATTAGCCCTTTCCTGCTTTCATTTCAATTCCACATTTTCATTTTAGCAAGATAGTTAGTTGCAGTTCAATCTATTTTAGTTTTGCAGGTAGAAGTAGAAAAAAGCAAAAATCAACCAAAAAGATTTCATTTCATGCCTTGTAGGAGTAGAGATAAGTTAGAAAAATGATTGCACAACACCCCCACTGCTTCACACAGCCAACATTCTCTCTTCTTCGATGGCTGTGATTAAAGAACCCTTAGGTGGACAGCAAGACATATTTGAAGAACCTCAAGGGAAGAAGAAGAAGAAACCATTCCTCTGGAGCAAATGGCTACAAGTAGAAATGTTGGGAGCAGTACCTTGTCCAAAAATGAATTTGAAAATCAGATGGAAGATTTCAAGAGTGATATGAGGCAGTTTCTTGCCATGCAATTGGATACCCTGCGGATCCAAAGGAAGCAAGAGGAATCCAAGAGGGCTTTGGCCATCTTTTGTCCCAGGTGCACTAGAAGGCATCCTAGGAACGAATGTCCAATGCACTCCCTAGAAGTGTGTTTCATTTGTGAAGAATACCATCCTACGAATCAGTGCCCTTCCTTGCCTGGACTTAAAGCTGCATATCAGAGAGCCAAAGGAGCCACTGAACCACTCTATTATATGAACCAAAGGAGGCCACATAGACCTAGATCTTACCAGCCGGAACTGCAAGGGACATCCGATACCTATTATGACCCCTATCAAGCCACTTTCATGCCTTCTTGGGGTCCCCCTGCTCATCCTTCCTGGTCCACACCCCCTCCTTGGTCGGATCCATCTCCATATTATGCCCAACCAGCTGCTCATTCGTTTCACTCTTATGCTCAGCCACAGCCTCAGTGGAATGCACCTCATCAGGGGTGGAGGCCCCAATACAACACTCCTCCCGCTTCTTTTCCTCCACCACCTGCTCATCCACAACCATTGCCTCCTGCTCCACCAAGGCAACCCCAAATGCCTGCCCAACCACAACCCCATCCACATCCATCTCAAATATACACCCCCACTCAACTACCCATACCACCATTTCCAAACCCGCACATTGGAATAGCTCAACCTAATTGCAAAGCTGAGGCACAACATGTCCAAATGACTCCTCTTGAGCTTAATGATCTTCACCATAGCTCAGGAAAAGCATTGCAAAAAAGAGATTATCTTGAAAGCATTGAAGGACCACATCCGGAAAAAGAAGATTCAAAAGAGGAGATCAAAGAACCATGGGCTGCACTTGATGAAGTGAAGAGATTAGAGTCAGAGATCGAGAGAGTTCCCTCATGGTTACCATCAAATCCTCCATGTACTCAAGAGAAAGATCAGCAAAAAGAGGAAGATGAGAAGGTCATGATAGAAGGTGACATGAAGAATGATCCAGATCAACAAAAGGACCAAGGATATCAAAGCTATATTGAGACATGGTTCCAGACAGTCACTAAGTTGCAGCAGTACTCTCTTCCTCAGCTATGTTTGATCCCTTCAAAGTCAGATCATTTTGTCTCTGAAATCTGGATAGCTGTCAAAGCATGCATTTCGAGCCTTCACATCATCTTGTCTCTAATCTCGATGTGCACATGGCTCCATTGGAAGTATTCTTATACTTGAAAATGATTTTGTTTTTCAAGTAGGGTAGGGTAGAAAAAAGGAAAAAAGAAAAAAAATGAAAATAAGAAGAAAAATAAAAATCTAAGGTAAAAACCTCCTCGTATGCGCCTTAGATTGGCTCATTGATTGAAAACCTCCATGAGGCGGTAAATGGGTTGGGAAAAAAGAGAAAAGAGAATAAGATCTCTGGGTGAAAACCTCCCTTGGAGGCGCCCAGGGCAGGCAATTAGGGTGAAAACCTCCATGAGGCGCCCTAGTTGTTTTTCAAAAAAAAAGGAGAAAAAGAGAAATAAAAATAAACCTAATTTCCATTGGATAATTGCAGGTTGCAAGAAGGACATTGCAGGTCAGGAGGATCACTCAAAACAAAGACAAAGGAGTTTTTGTGCCTTCTACAAGAAGTTCTGTATTTCTACAGGAAACATCCTCTAGAACCTTCAGGCGAGCCATATTTGATTTTGGAAGGGAAACTAAAGCTTGGAATCTATTGGTTATGCCTGCAAGCATCTATGTTTCCATTCCTCACCCTTTTCCACCATTTTTTTTCACCCCATTGTGCTTCTTTTATGAAAACTGTGTTTTTTATAGGAAGTTCCTGTAGAAATTACAAAAAGTTAAAAATGGATTGAAAAAAGTAGTTTGGCGAACACGATAGCTTCCGCAAGGGTTCAGAAGTCCTCCTGCAATCTTAAAACTCCTCCTCCATCATCTCCATGCCTGCATCACAGCCCAAGCTCAGCTTTTCTTTCCATGCAAAAACTTGCAGAATGCTTTGAAGAAAAAATACATAGAACATAATTTGTTTTTGCCCTAACTTGAAAACCATGCATCCATTTGAAAAACCGTTTTACAGGGAATTGTATAGGGATGATGGCAACATGCCTGAGTAGTTTCAGCCCATTCCGATGCACGGTTTCCAAGAAATCCGCCTCCATCACCGTCAGCCATTTTTGCATTTTCTCCATATCCGTGCATCCGTTTCAAAACCTGTTTCATGGGGAGATGCATATGGATGATAGTGACCTAGCCAAGCAGTTGCAGCTGATTCCGATGCACGGTTTCTCAGAAATTGATCTCTGAAATCTTCAGCCATTTTCCATTTTTCTCGAAATCTGTGCATCCATTGATCTCAATTTTGCTATGGGAGGTGCATCATGATGATAGGAACATGCTCAGCAAGTTTCAAATCGATCTGATCTATAATTCGGGAGCAATGGTGAAAACAAGTTTTGGTCCTGTGAAAATTCAGTAGCATCAGCTTGAGGGTGCAGATCTGAACGTGGAAACGAACTCCTACAGCTTAGATCCGGCTGGAGGATACCTGCACAAGCAAAATAACCACACATCAGATAGCAAAGAGCTTATAGCACAAATGATCCATCATGCAACCACCGAAACAGATGCATGCAGCAACAAAAAGCACCTCACAGCAACCATTTGACTTCAGGTACGTGACTAAAACTTGTTCCTCTATTGCATGGATCTAATCTAAGCACTGCATGAACGAATGAGATGGGGAGATTCATCCAGGAAGCTAGCCATATTCGATTGCACTCATCCAGGAAAAAATCACGCAGCATGCGTGTATAGTCATTCACGTGGAAGTTGAAAAACACAGGAAGTGGTAGACGTGTTGAACTCCAGCGCACAGGACATCAAATGATTAACAGATAGAAGAAGACATGTAGTTCATAACATCACTGCAGTTCGAAAAAAGCCAGCACACATGTTTTTGCCACCTCACCACAAATCACGCAACAATTAAAGACAACTTAGCTGAAGCTCATGAACTGCTGTTCATCTGCACTTTCCACATCCTCAACTGAAGTGTGCACAATCGGTTAACCTATCGTCCTCCACTGAGTTTTTCTACCTGTCTTCGAGATTCTGCTGCGTATCAGGCTCGCTCAGAGGCGCAGGGGCACTCTACAGGCGTTTCTACAGGAAGTTGCGCTACAGGAAACCCAGCATACGAAGAAGCTTGGATTGTTCATGGCGAGGGTGGCAATTCTCAGTGAGGTAGGCCTGAACATAACTTTCCCATGCAAATAATTCAAAAGGTGGTGAATTCGACGTGTTGAGGGGGTAGGGAAAATGTGAATGCAAGTCTGTCTATGAATTCAAAAGCCGTTTTCTTATTGCTGCCTGGAATTGTCTTCAGTGCAACATAGCCCATGCTTTGGAGAAGACCAAATACTCAGATTCAGACATATACTGAAAAAATATGAAAAAAATACCATTTCTCTTGCCAGTTTACTGCAGATCTAATTGCAATGAATCATGCAGATTTTATTATCACTAGCACGTATCAAGAGATTGCTGGAAGCAAGGATACTGTTGGACAGTATGAGAGCCACACTGCTTTCACCCTTCCTGGTCTTTATCGTGTGGTTCATGGAATTGATGTTTTTGATCTCAAGTTCAACATTTTTTCTCCTGGAGCAGACATGCAGATTTATTTCCCTTATACAGAGAAGCAGCATCGTCTTACTGCTTTACATGGTTCAATTGAGGAACTCTTGTTCAATCCTGAACAGACAGCTGAACACATGTGTATTTTGAATGACCGTAAAAAGCCCATTATCTTTTCTATGGCAAGACTCGATAGAGTGAAAAACATGACAAGACTGGTTGAATGGGTTGCAAAGAAAAAACACTTGAGGGATACTGTCCTCCACGTTCTGGGGAGGAAACCATATACAAAATTCCCATTCTGATCAGTGCACAAGCCAAAACAGAGCGTGAGGAAGCAAGATAGTGAGGCAGAGAAGAAAACTAAGGGTAAGGAAGCTAAGGGAAAGAAAACCTAGGGCAAGCCATCACAGGAAAAGCCACAGGAGAAGCAAGAGGAAAAGCAAGAAAGAAAAGAAGGAAGAAATAGAGAGGAAAAAAACAAGTTTAATCCATGGAAATTGTTGCAGGTTGCAGGAACACAATGTGGAAAGGGGGCCTCCCAACACAAGCAGAAGGGTCCCTACCAAGTTCCCAGGCATCCTCACATCCATCCCCTCCATGAACACTCATTTTTTCAGGGTTCGGACACATTCTAGTCATGGTTCAACCTTCTACAGGAAGTTCTGTATTGCTACCAGAAACATCCTGTAGAGCCTTTGGGCAGGCCAGAATCGATTATGGAGAGGGATTTGAAGCTTGAAGTCTGTTGAGGAGGCATGCAACCACTCTTTTCTTCCATCCTCCACTGGTTTCATCTCCTTTCACCACCATTTCCACCATCTGATTGAATATACTTGCACAATCATACCAAAGCTGAAACTTCTCTAGGAAAAGGAGCACAAGCAGTGGGAAGAAGCAAAGAGAAAAGCATGGTTTCATGACTGAGAAGAGGACATCTCTTCAAAAGCTTAGCATGACAGGGAGGCCACCAGGGCCATCAGAGATGAGGAGATAGATTGGTTGCTCAGAGGATGAGCAACACTTTCAGTAGGGGGTGATGGTGAGCCCCAAAAATGGATAATTATATGGGCTCATTCAACCTCCTAATTTGACTTAATCCACCATTCTCATTATTTTATTGCATGTTTTTGATTATATTTATGCTAATAGAGTGAATTGGGTTAGTCATTATGCCAACAAGTCTAATGTGTGCTTTGTGTAGCCTTTTTGGTCAATTTGGAGACAAAATTGAAGGTTTTAATGAGCACTTGGTAGCCAAATTCGTGGAAGAACAAGGGAGAGGATTTGTAGGAAGGTGTCCCCTTCATTTATGGGCCCTTACCTCGAATTCTCCACCATCGGCTCGGAGTTCAAGGGCCACCAAATCAATTACCACAAGGGCAACCAAGGAAGTCAAGTAGGACTGTTGTTAACTGCAAGTTTTTGGCAGCCGAGTCCCTAAAGTTTAGGAGGACTGTTGGGGTCCTCAATTTGTATAAATAAGAGGGCTTAGGGCCTCATTTCAGTTAGTCACTTTATAGTCATTTTGTATTCATTTTGTAGTCATTTTGTAGTTCGATTTTTAGGCAGTAGATTAGCTTTGCTTTCAACACATTTTCAAGTTCTCCTTGTGGACAGTTTTTGGAATGTAACATTTCTTTTGATCAATAAAGATGAATCCAGCTTTGCACCAGCTCTAAATCTCTCTTAGGAGGCTGTAGCTCTTGGGGTTGGGCCCATCTCAAGTGCCCAGTACCTCCTTTGTTTACTTTCATGTGTCTTTGTTGCATTCTTAGAATAAAATCTGTTATTTAGATTTAAACCTTGTTTTATTATTTAGGTTGTTTTTTATGAGTAAAATAGCTTTTCATGCTCAGATTTAGTTGATAGGTTGTTAATAGAAAAAGCTTCAAGAAAAGGGCCAACAAACATCTATGGTTTCACCTCACCCTCAATGGGATCAGTGTGGAGCGATAAAAAGGTGTCTTGTGAACTCCTAATTACCTCACATTAATTATCAACCCAGGGACGACTTTTTATTTCAAGAGTGTACTCTGTCTGAGGCGGCTATTTTCTTAAGAGCAATGTTGTGCAATATAGTGCTTAAAACCCAAAAATAGATGAACACTTGAAAAAGAAATCTAATTGGAACAGCAAGAAACTAAAATGTTCTAAACTAAATCATTCATTCAAACAACCATCAATCGAGGATATCGTAGCAATAACTCAATCCTCCAGAAATTGATGAAGGAAAAGGAATTAGAGTATGGATCATGGTTCTGGGAGCATAATAGCGTCTGTTGTGTCTCACGACAACCTTGATCCTCCTCCCACACTCAAACAGTAAATGCAAGTAAAAAGGAATGGCAAAAAGCAGCATGAAACGAAATGGAAAGCAGTAAATGAAACAGCAATTAAAAGAACTAAATCTCGCGAGTTAAAACTGAACTCTCATTCCGCAATCAAATAACAATCGGCAAAAGCAATTCCAATGAACTTTACTTTATGAGACGATATTTACAAATGAATTATGGAACAGCAGTTATCATATATACAAAACACACTAATAGAACAACAATCATATGTACATTCAACACACTAAGATAGTAATCTGAGATGAGAACTATGTTTCCAAATACAACATTACTTCCGGATTCCAATAATCATAACTTCAAATAAATCTTGTGATGGTAACGTTTAATACAAAAGCTCTGTAATAGAAATACCCGATTCAGATGGATACCATGCAATCAATTCTGGAAAAGACTTAATAATATAATGCAGAATCGCCACAAGGAATTCGGAAAGAAACATTAATGAATTAATGATCACATAGCATTCGTGCATCAGATTACTGAACAATAAAGATAGCAAACCACGCAAATCACCGTATGATACAATACAACGGCAAGTGTCCGTTGGAGCCGGGCCCGTAGCTTCCAATGGCACCGTCGTAACTTACTTCAGATGCAGCAACGAATTGAACACCAAATCCTTTATATTGATTGCATTACAGAAGTATACAAAATCAGATCTCAGCTAGACTCCATGATCACCATTGGTTCTGAAACTTAGAATTATAAAAACAGTCGTTCTCCATCCCCTCTGATCTTGGGTTTCATTTAAATAAAGAAGATCAGAGCATAGATAATTACAATCATGATTTCTCTTACAAATTTAGGTTGATTCTAACCCATTGATCAACAAGAACAAGGCGGATTTGGGTTTGCAGCTAAGATTTGGAGGGCGGCCGCAACAGCAAATCTCAGAAAATCGTGTTCAAAGAACCCTGCGTTTCTCCCTGTACAAGCCGAATTTGGGCAAACTATTATTTTTGAAGATAATTGGGCCCGTTCTGGACAAAACCCATGTTCCGGATTTTCCAAATTCGTCTTCATTTGCTCAGAATCTTAACCGCAAAACTGTCACTCCTTAAACCAGCGAATTTCTGAGTTGGCTGATTTAAAAATCAAATCTTCAATCTGGAAGTTACTTTGGAAGCTAAAAATGGCGAATGATGTTACAACCAACTTATTAGAACTATCATTGATAAATTAATGCATAATAATCAATTTATTAAAAATAAAAGAGAATAAATAATATTCATCCATGAGAGCATAAATTATTTATAAAATGGATTTAAATGATAAATTATAATAAATGTCATGATGAAGAATGGTGGAAATGGGTGGAATAAACATTCACAAGTGACAATAATCATGGCATATTAACGACCCCACACACCCCCACACTCAATATGTTGCATGTCCTCATGCAACGAAAACTGAATATATTGCATGTCCTCATGCAACCCAAAGACAAAAACCATGTGTTAACCAAGCAATAAAAAATATGTTCCTCTCAGCTCATGAAATGGATAGAACAAATGAATTCTTCCTTCACTTTTAGTAATCTTGATGAAGGCATAACAATTTTTACATTGACATTCAACTATATGTATGAAGTTGCAGCAAAATATGATATAGATAACAACAAACTTCATTAAGCATTTTCTCAAAACTACAAACCAGATTTTGTTGAAATGTTGCAAGTAAATTTACAATACATGAATGTCTCTATGATCCAAAAATCAAATCGTTTTGATGCACGGATCATGGGATATAAACAAAATGGCTGTAGGTGAGAGTTCATGATTTCCGAAATTTTATGAACCAATATTTCTTGAAATTATCTAGGTATGTGTATTTTAATAGTATGTTTGTGTTTCCTAGAGATCACAAGAATTGAGTTCATAGTTTTTGAAAATATGGGAAATCAATTTCTACACTGAAATTGTATGACTGAAATTGCATGCCTTAAATGAGAAAGGAAATAGGAAACATCCATCATGCGTAGCGATTCCTCCCCCTCTCTGAAAAATTAGCATGTCCTCATGCGATGTGAGAAAACAAATAGAGGTGGTTGCTACCAGCTGTTGAATTCTATGCTTGGTGTAAAACAACATGAAATAAGGGAGGTGTTGAGAGTGGATAAGAATAGCAATGGATGATAAAGAATATGAATGACGTGGGTATAAGAAAGAAATGAATGAAAAGAACACTCCCCCACACTCGAAAATGACATGCTACTGAAAAAGGGGAAGTGGTAAAGATGTGGAATGAAGGATGACAAATAATGCTCAAAATAGATTTGCATTAGATTCTCCTAAATTTATAATAAATTAGAAAACTATGCAATTTTACCTCAAGTTTTACCTCCAAAAAAATGTGGAATGACATATATGGACTGGCAGTTGTGGAAGCTGATGTAGATAGAGTTGGTGCGGAAAGTGATGCAAAAGGTGGAATCCAGAGAAGCACATCATGTCTGAAGAATTGTTCACGTTCGCGAGCCTCTACTGTGAAGTGCAATAGTGTGGTCATGCTACGAATAGAATTCTGCTCATACTTGTTGTTCTCCTGTAAACAAAGTACTATTTTGCATACAATGTTCTTGAATCCATAGTGTTAGCTTTGAATAGCAACAGATAAAATGCATGCAAAATTGCAATTAGAAAAACTTATGTATACATGCAATAGTAATATGTTGTCAAATCAACAAGGTATGGCAAAGTGTAGTAATCATATCGCATGCAACCCCATAATGCATACAGTCCCCCCTCCAATTGGAAAAAGGGTTCCATAACCATAAAGCATATGAGAGGGGTGGTGCGGACGGCAAGGCAATGGAATGAACAATATATCAATAAGTGAAGCAGAGTACACGTATTAATGATAGGACGGTGAAATTATGGTTATATTGAGAGCAAAGTGTGTAAAGAGAGTTATGAATAAGAGATAGGACGCTTTGGATTGATGATAGTTTATACAAAACGAAAAAGGACAACAATATGCTAAAAAGATGCTTTGCTGATAGTATTCTAGCTGAAAATGATGCGGTTGATCATAAAACAATTGCTCATGCATAAAGGTTCAAAACAGGGAAAAAGTTAAGGAAATAACTTCTCTGATAAAAAGAAAATAAGAAAAGGGTATTATAATAATAATTGACGAAAAGATATAACTTCAATACCATAAGCAGAGCCGCTGCTGCCAGCAGGCGTCCATAGCCTCGGCAGGGTTGCTTTTTAACCCATATGAGCCAGGATCCTCAATTTATAAATGGAGAGTTTTAGTGCTATTGTACAGAAGAGATCAGTGTGCTGGCGTGGTAACCAGACAACCACATTGCCATTCACTAGGAGGTAGCAAAAGTGATCAGACCGGCTCGTGATGAGACCTCCTGTTCCAAGGATAATTTGGCTATCCAATGGATCATAACCCTGGTGTGGTGGCCATAATGGGAATGTCACTTTGTTACAGCCTTATGAACATGGTAGGCTGGCTCGTAATGAGACCCCTTATCCTCCATCTGCGAACAAAATTTTGTTGTTATTACACATTTTTATGATAAAAAGAGGGAGACTCAGTACTCCTTAAGAGCAGGGATGGCGGAAGAAGTTGAACATGTCAATATATAAAAAATATACCCATAATCTCATTTATTACAGACAGAGAAGATTATAACCAGGAAAAGTGGAACCAGCATGGTATTAAGATGATCAATCAATATCATGTACAACAGAAAACAATGCAGTAAAGGAATATATAAATAATTGTGTCCCTTTTAAAAAGAATCTATCATCAAGGAGCTGTCTTGTTAAAGATCATAACGTAAATGATAATACTTGCTTCAAAAGAATCCATAATTCCTATCCTCATAAAAGTAGTGTACTTCATGCCATGAAAGAGAATCAGGAGAATGTGGTTGAGCTGAACTATGAATAATCCCACAAGAGAAAGGAAAGGGTTGCCCTCAAAAATATTCCCAAAGTGTTGCTCTTTTGAATGAACAGCAAAAACACTCAAAAAGTGGTGTTCCGTGTAGGGAACATCAAAGAAAATGCACACCAAAAAACAAAAATACACACAGAAAACGCGAAAATGCAAATGTCGTTCCTTTTGAAAGAGAAGAATCCATGCAAGAAAAAACTCGAACTGCTGTTCCTTTTGAAAAAGGAACAGCAAAAACTCAAACTGTTGTTCCCTTTTCATGTTCCTTTTGAAAAAGGAACAGCAAAAAAACTCAAACTGCTGTTCCTTTTGAAAAAAGGAACATCAAAAAAACTCAAACTGCTGTTCCTTTTTCAAAAGGAACAGCAAAAAAACTCAAACTTCTGTTCCTTTTGAAAAAGGAACAGCAAAAAACTCAAACTGCTGTTCCTTTTGAAAAAGGAACAGCAAAAACACGCACTGCTGTTCCTTTTGAAAAAGGAACAGCAAAAACTCAAACTGCTGTTCCTTTTGAAAAAGGAACAGCAAAAACTCAAACTGTTGTTCCTTTTGAAAAAGGAACAGTAAAAACTCAAACTGCTGTTCCTTTTGAAAAAGGAACAGCAAAAACACACCAAATGCTGTTCCTTTTGAAAAAAGAACAGCAAAAACACACCCAACGTGAAAGTGCAGAAGTGCTGTTCCATTTCAAAAAGGAACAACAAAATGTAAAAGTGCAAAAAGTGCTGTTCCATTTCGAAAAGGAACAGCAAAATGTGAAAGTGCAAAAAGTGTTGTTCCATTTCGAAAAGGAACAGCAAAATGTGAAAGTGCAAAAAGTGTTGTTCCATTTCGAAAAGGAACAACAAAATGTGAAAGTGCAAAAAGTGCTGTTCCATTTCGGAAAGGAACAGCAGCTGTTCCATTTCGAAAAGGAACAGCAAAATGCGCTGTGAAAAAGGAACAACAAAATGAATGGCTGATAAAAAAAAGTGTTATTCCTTTAGAAAATAAAAAACGAAAATGATGTTCCTTTGAAAAAGGAACAGCAACTGTTCCATTTCGAAAAGGAACAACAAAATGTGAAAGTGCAAAAAGTGTTGTTCCATTTCGAAAAGGAACAGCAAAATGTGAAAGTGCAAAAAGTGTTGTTCCATTTCGAAAAGGAACAGCAAAATGTGAAAGTGTCAAAAAGTGTTGTTCCATTTCGAAAAGGAACAGCAAAATGTGAAAGTGCAAAAAGTGCTGTTCCATTTCGAAAAGGAACAACAAAATGTAAAAGTGCCAAAAAGCGCTGTTCCATTTCGAAAAGGAACAGCAAAATGGAAAAGTGCAAACGTGCTGTTCCATTTTGAAAAGGAACAGCAAAATGAATTGTGAAAAAGGAACAACAAAATGTACTGTGAAAAAGGAACAGCAAAATGAATGGCTGAACCAAAAAGTGCTATTCCTTTAGAAAATAAATAGCAACACGACAATGATTTCCTTTTGAAAAAGGAACAGCAGGAACGACAAAAAAATGCACACAAATGTTGTTCCTTCAGAAAAGGAACAGCAAAATATACAACCATAAAATGCAAGCACGCAAAGAATGAATTAGCTGTTCACTGTATTGAAGCTGAGGATGGGTCACAGTTTGAATGAAGCAACACCTGAAACACAAAATATAAGAGAAATTAGAAAAGAAACAACAAAAAGCAGTATGTAAATAAATAAATTGAGTTACAACAGCTATGATGTTATGTCAAAAAAATGATCTATTTGAAAAATGTTTTGGCAGCAGTGACAAGACATGAATCTTGAAATTGAAATCAATTCTTCATTTGTTCTATTATGAATCCGTTGGGTAATGATTTGGATAAAATTCCTTTGTTTTATAAAAATTTCTTTGAAAAATCACTCGTCCATAAGTTGACCTTCTTTATTTTCCCAAGACCTGCAAAAAACGAGTATCTACCTGCAATAAAACATTAAATCATGAAGAAAGAGAGGTGTACGGGCTCCCTTAATCCAAGAATTATGTAAAAAACTAACAAGTAGTTACTCTATATAACAAATCCATAGAGAAAATAACAAAGTAAAGTTTATTTGTTACCTGCGGGAGAGCAGTGGCCAATCATACTAACCAGCAGTGTTTTAATCACAACTTCTTTGTTTTTCGTCCAAATTGAGTGATTCCAAAGCCAAATGAAAGCTAATTCAATGGTGTATCTCCAATAGAAACAAGTTTTAAAAACTCAATGATATGATATGTCAAATTTGTTTAGAACAACCTGCATAATAGAGTCATCTTCGATTACCCGGCTTAGACCATCAGTTGATATTTCAAGCGTAACTTTTTCGTTTGATGTCGGATTCAAATGATTCAAATTGGAAATGAAAGTAGATTCATTTATTTATCTCCAATAGAAACAGGTTTTGAAGACAAGAAGAATTGATAGGTCAAATATTGTAAGGAACAGCCGGAAAAACATAGTTTTAAGGGTACTGATTTACGATAGACAGTCAGTATTTTGATCATAACTTCCCCATACGATATCGAAAATGAGTGATTCCAATTGCATTGTAAACTAGATTCATAGGGGAATCTACCATAGAAACAGGTTTTAAAAATTCATCCATTTAGGCCTCCAAAAAGTGACTGTCCCAACTCTGTTCCTGAGCTGCCCGCTAGACATCCGGTCAATGTTTTGGCTCTAACTTTTTCGTTTCAAATCCAAATTGAGTGATTCAAATTGGATTGGAAAGTAGACATCAAGGGCTATTTAGGATAGAAACAGGTTTTAAAAATATGGTCATTTAGGCCTCCAAAAACTGACTGTCCCAACTCTATTCCTGAGCTGCCCGCTAGACATCCGGTCAATGTTTTGGTTCTAACTTTTTCGTTTCAAATCCAAATTGAGTGATTCAAATTGGGTTAGAAAGTAGACATCAAGGGATACCTAGGGTAGAAACAGTTTTTGAAAATATTCATTTTTGGTCCCTCAAAACATGACTGTCCCGACTGTTTTTCCAGAAAGTTCATCAAGCCCGCAAGCCAAAAAAATGAAATTCAAGCATTTTTTCAAATTGGTGATAAAAATGAAAATGAGTGTTTGTAGAATTTATTATTTCCATTATGATTCATCTACATACACAAATTATAAAAAAATTATCACCGATGTTGATTTGCATAGCATGTTGCAACAAAAACCCTAGTTTTACAAAAGAACAAAATGCACTTATTTATGTCCTTATTTTGTTTTATTTTATTCACTAACCTACTTTGATTGAAGGATGAATATGACTACGTGTATGAGTACTTCCATTGAAGCCATTTTCGAAACACGGCTTCACGTATGAACATACCCAAATTTGAAAAATGCATATTAATGGATATTAGGGTATGAGAAGGTGGCTTCCCTTGAAAAAATGATATCAAAAATTGTTGAAGCATGGAGTGATGTTGTAAGCAAATGATGAAGTGAAACCAATCTTCAATGTATCCTCTACTTTTTTGATCTTGCATAGCCATCATATCATGAAGTTCTTGGGCTTTTAAAATAGCTTGTTGATGCATAGTAAAAGAAACCTCATTTTCTTCCATAGCTTCTACAATTTTTGCATTTGAAACATTCTGAATCTCATTGTAGGTTTTCTCTAATGACACATGTGAGATAGAATGGGTGGGAAGGGTGCGTAAATTTTCCAGCTCATCATTGTAAGCATGTTGTACTGGTTTATTATGGTGAGGGTGTGAAATTAGTTGAGCAGGAGCATTTTGATGATGTGGCTGATTGGGTTGTGTGAATGATTTTGATGGGCAAGCAAGGTGTTGTGAAAGAGCTGGTGGAGAATATGGAGAATGCGCTTGTGCTACAAGATGAGGGAGAGTAGTCATGCCATCATAAGATGAACCATGCCCAAATTGTAAACAAGATAGGTGGTTATATTGAAATTGACATGGCTGCCCTAACACATTAGCATTCCATAATGTATTATGCAAGTATGATAATGGAGAAAAAGTGTTTTGAACCATACCTATAGGCCTTGATTTCCGTGGTTTTGACCTTGTTGCAGCTTCCTCATCTCTTTGATATGCTACTTCCATCGTAGATAAGGAAGAGTGAGTATCTATGAGATGCTCCTTTCGGTCATGAGAACAAAACACTTCATCAAATTCTTCATTTTTATGAACCTGCAAAACATTCAATTTTTCATTTAGAGAGCTAATAAAATCAACTTTAAAATTTTCAAATAAAACATTGATTTCAGCTCTTATGTCTCCTATTCTTGTAGCTGATTTGGAGAACAAAGAAAAAACATCTCTAGAATTCTTACCAGCGTTGGAGATTCCTCTTGAATACCCTATGCACAACTCACAAACATCATCATATGATAACTGAAAAACATCACCTTTTCCTATCAGATTTAGGGTTTCTAAACATTCATCTTTGATTCCTTTAAGAATGAGTGTTTTTAAGATCTCTTTTTCCAAATGCTTATGCTTTGATTTTTGAAAGTTATAATGAAATCGATCTACATAATCCTCCAAACTTTCATCTTCCCCTTGTATCATATCGAAAATATCTTCATTGGCTTTGCAATAGTCTTGGTACTTCTTCAAGAATATGTTCTTCATGTCCTCCCATGATTGGATGCAATTCCCACCTAGGCTCATGAACCATCGGAGAGCTGCTCCTTTTAGAGTAAGAGGAAACACTTTCAATCTTTGATCATTAGTACAATAATCATATCCTCTACAAAGTATTTCAAACTCAAACAAAAATGTATGTGGATCTTCATTTGCTAAACCATGAAAATTTGGTAAAGATGGGGGAATTATATGCATTTGTGTCACTCCTAGGTCTTTGATAGGAAATTCAAAAGTAGAAACGTGAGCCATTTCTTACCATAATAGAAGATGTTCTTCATGTGTTTCTTCAAGGCTCCTTCTTCAAATGTTCCTGTCAATTAGTTAGTGAAATGGGTGGTGCTTACATCACCACTTAAGTGAAATCATGTGATTCATTTTTTTTAAAAAGAATTTCTATTTTTCCTAATCATTCACACAAAAATTCAAACATCTATTTCTACTCTAGGTTCTTTAACAGTCCTGCTGGAAAGCGGATGGGGGAGCAGGGCTTTTACATGCTCCGTACGCAGGTTCTTACCTTCCGTTTTTAAGATCCAACTCTTCCCTAGCAGGCTGTCATCAAATTCACACTACTCTTTAGAAATGGCTACACTCTCCCCGGCAACGGCGCCAAAATGTGGAGCGATAAAAAGGTGTCTTGTGAACTCCTAATTACCTCACATTAATTATCAACCCAGGGACGACTTTTTATTTCAAGAGTGTACTCTGTCTGAGGCAGCTATTTTCTTAAGAGCAATGTTGTGCAATATAGTGCTTAAAACCCAAAAATAGATGAACGCTTGAAAAAGAAATCTAATTGGAACAACAAGAAACTAAAATGTTCTAAACTAAATCATTCATTCAAACAACCATCAATCGAGGATATGGTAGCAATAACTCAATCCTCCAGAAATTGATGAAGGAAAAGGAATTAGAGTATGGATCATGGTTCTGGGAGCATAATAGCGTCTGTTGTGTCTCACGACAACCTTGATCCTCCTCCCACACTCAAACAGTAAATGCAAGTAAAAAGGAATGGCAAAAAGCAGCATGAAACGAAATGGAAAGCAATAAATGAAACAACAATTAAAAGAACTAAATCTCGCGAGTTAAAACTGAACTCTCATTCCGCAATCAAATAACAATCGGCAAAAGCAATTCCAATGAACTTTACTTTATGAGACGATATTTATAAATGAATTATGGAACAGCAGTTATCATATATACAAAACACACTAATAGAACAACAATCATATGTACATTCAACACACTAAGATAGTAATCTGAGATGAGAACTATGTTTCCAAATACAACATTACTTCCGGATTCCAATAATAATAACTTCAAATAAATCTTGTGATGGTAACGTTTAATACAAAAGCTCTGTAATAGAAATACCCGATTCAGATGGATACCATGCAATCAATTCTGGAAAAGACTTAATAATATAATGCAGAATCGCCACAAGGAATTCGGAAAGAAACATTAATGAATTAATGATCACATAGCATTCGTGCATCAGATTACTGAACAATAAAGATAGCAAACCACGCAAATCACCGTATGATACAATACAACGGCAAGTGTCCGTTGGAGCCGGGCCCGTAGCTTCCAATGGCACCGCCGTAACTTACTTCAGATGCAGCAACGAATTGAACACCAAATCCTTTATATTGATTGCATTACAGAAGTATATAAAATCAGATCTCAGCTAGACTCCATGATCACCATTGGTTCTGAAACTTAGAATTATAAAAACAGTCGTTCTCCATCCCCTCTGATCTTGGGTTTCATTTAAATAAAGAAGATCAGAGCATAGATAATTACAATCATGATTTCTCTTACAAATTTAGGTTGATTCTAACCCATTGATCAACAAGAACAAGGCGGATTTGGGTTTGCAGCTAAGATTTGGAGGGCGGCCGCAACAGCAAATCTCAGAAAATCGTGTTCAAAGAACCCTGCGTTTCTCCCTGTACAAGCCGAATTTGGGCAAACTGTTATTTTCGAAGATAATTGGGCCCGTTCTGGACAAAACCCATGTTCCGGATTTTCCAAATTCGTCTTCATTTGCTCAGAATCTTAACCGCAAAATTGTCACTCCTTAAACCAGCGAATTTCTGAGTTGGTTGATTTAAAAATCAAATCTTCAATCTGGAAGTTACTTTGGAAGCTAAAAATGGCGAATGATGTTACAACCAACTTATTAGAACTATCATTGATAAATTAATGCATAATAATCAATTTATTAAAAATAAAAGAGAATAAATAATATTCATCCATGAGAGCATAAATTATTTATAAAATGGATTTAAATGATAAATTATAATAAATGTCATGATGAAGAATGGTGGAAATGGGTGGAATAAACATTCACAAGTGACAATAATCATGGCATATTAACGACCCCACAATCAGGAGATGTGACTAGGATGACTTTGCTGCCCACAAAAACATTGATTTTTTTTTGCCATGCAATCACTAGTGTTTGATCTTCATGTGTAGAAGTTGATTACAAGTTCAGACTTTCGTTTTCTTAGTTGCATGAGTTAAAATACATGGTTTCATTGCAGGTCACACTTCTGTTCATTCTCTTTACTGACAGCTAGCAAATTAGGTCAACGTAACTAGGTCTTTGAATTTAAAAGTCTTTGTTGGTTCAGATTGGAAAAACGACTTGCAGAGCACCTGTACCACTCCTTCATCTACTTATTCTCCATCAGCACCATCCACTCCACCCTCTACTTAGAATCCTTACCTCACGGTTGCCACATTTTCTCACATAACCCTAGTTTTTGTACATCATTGTTTCAGCCTTCTTTGAGCCAACTTAGCTATCTACACCTTCTCACCACTCCATCCACCAGTCCCTGGGCCACTTCAGACCCCTATCCTACCTCCATATCCATTCATGCATCTTCCCTCACTCACCCATCCTCCAAAATCCAATTTTAAAACATCCTGTAGAAATTTATGAACATCCTGTAGAAATTCCTAAAACATCCTATAGAACCCTTGTAGACTTCCTGTAGAATCTCACGAATGAGGTTTCTTGATATCCAAACTCTGTGAAACTCTCTGGAAGGGTGTTAGGGACCCCTTAGGCCCTCTCTGAACCTTATTGACCTCTTCCAAGCATTTCCTCTCGCCAATCCACCTCTGCACAGTCAAAAACAGTTAAATTGTATGCATGATAATTATGACAACTTATTCAAAAATACAAAAAGATGTTTTCTTCAGATAGTGATAACTTAGACACATGCATTTTACCTTCATAGAAGTCAATGGCATCTCTTTCAGTAGCTTTCATCCTCTTTTTCACATCAGTAGGGCTAGCTGGTAAAATTAGGGTTTGCTAGGGTTTGCATTTCCTTTCCGCTTTCATTTTCTTTCTGCAAGTAGATTAGCCTCCTTTGAGTTAGCTTTCATCCATCAGTTAAAAAGCTTCTTCTGAGAGCTCATAGAAGTTGGCTTAAGCTCCTAGTAGACTTGTGCCAGCTGACCAAGTGACAACTGCGGCAAGAGCTAGTACTTGTGCATATAGCACCGTCGCTTCCAAGTTTGTTACGAACTACCGGGTTGATAAAATTAAAGAAGGGAGTCCCAAGAGTTGCAGCATTATTGCTGCAATACTGGGGCCCACCAAATAGCTTGAAATGGCTAGAAACTGAAGGAAGGACTTCAACTTTCCACCCAACCATAGGCTAGCTACACCATAATATTTCTTGTAGTTGAACACCCCAAGATGGATCCAAAGTCTGAGGGAATGCTTGTTTAGGGAATTTACCTAAGGCTGAGTTGAGGTATTTCTCATTCCATGAGTTTGAATCTACTATCAAGGTGGTTTATCTATTGCATTTTCAAGGCAAGCAATGTCCAAGTGTTTTCTCAGTTGTATTTTGAAAGAAATCACTATAAGAACCTATAGGCCACTATCTAATTGGTTTATCAACCTTTTTGGCAAACACCACATTAGTTCAACTGCCCTGCCTAGAGGTTTATCATCCTTAAAATAAGGACTCAAGTTGTTTATCAGGACCATTCAACAAGCACTACATGGTTTATCATCTATTGAACAATCAATTAGTGGTTTATCAACTTACTTGACAAGCACATGTAGTTCAATCCTCCACTGAGCCTCCCATTTCCATTTAGGCTTGGACACCATAGTCCCACAATATCATCACATCAATATAGGGGAACAAACCCAAAATTTTAGAGTATAGGTCTTAGTTTCAACTCCAACATTGCTCTTGCACTCCTCAATTTTCCCAAAATTATTTTTTCTCGTATTATCTCTCTTTTTCTGTCATTTTTCCTCCTTTCCTCTTGTTTTTCCTTGAGGTCCTTTATATTCTGAGACAATTCCGACTTCATCTTCCCTCACATCATGGGACAATTTTTTTGCAATTTCCTCATCCAATCACATCTTTCCATGTGTGAGATGGTAGCTTCGTCTATTATGCCACCACACACCACTCTCCAAATTCTCTACTCTTCCTCAGAATTGGATCTATGTGTCCCTCTCTTTAGGCCAATGAATTAAAAGTTAAATTAAATTAATTTTATTCTATGTTTAGACCTAATGTCTCATCCACCCATGGCCTCCATTTTGGCATTACATAGTCAAAATTTTAACATTACGAAAGAAAGGGGTAACATCGTGGGTGTTATAGTTATTTTGGTACTTGTCCTTGGATGTTGTCTCTATTTCATTTTTTTGGAATGAAAAATCATTCATAGTGGGTTGGACCATGGCATAGGTCCTCGAGATGTAAAGTTGTCCTATAAAAGAATTATATGTCACAATTCATGTAGTATAGGTGATACATATGATTCATTTGGATTAAATCATCGTTTAAGGGTTAACTGACAAAATTTCTCCATAATCTAGATTTTTTGGGCATAAAAATAATTAGTTAGGCCATAAGCCACAATAAAAGCACCAAACATTGAAATTTTTTCTATCAAATGATAAGGTTTGCAGTTTAATGGATTTAGGATGATGTAAATGGCTCTTATAGCATGAAAAATGGTTTAGATCTTGTCAAAATCCCTAATTATTAGGGGAATTTAGAGGTCTAAAATGGACCCCCTAAGGAAAATCATAAAATAATAGTTAAAATAATAAAATAAGAGATTATTTTAAAATAAAATAAAGAAAGCCATTTTTTTTAATTCTATTTTTGGCTTATCTCCTTATATGTTTACTCAAATGTCACATGTAGACAAATGTTGGATGTGGAATTAAACTCCACATTCAACAAGTACCCACTCTACATACTTTTGAGTAGACCCAAATATATATATATATATATATATATACATACATACATACATACATACATACATACATACATACATATATATATATATATATATATATATATATATATATATATATATATATATATTACCATCATATTAGGCCAAATCCATGAGTGGAAATGTTAGGAATTGTCAGTGAATACTTACTCATATTTGGTATTCGTAAGGTGGAGATAGAGCTAAACCGAACTAGGGTTTCGATGTGCAGGCAAACAAGGTCTGGAGTGGCCGCCAAGAATTTCCCCTCTGATGGCACCCAAGGAATCGAGGAGCCTGGTCATAGGAGGGCTCTGGAATCAAGGGGGGCACACACTAGAACATCAATCCAACCTGCACAACCAAGACATTGGCTCGCAGGAAAACTGGAATGGAGTACTTCCCATGGGGAAGAATACAATCAAGGGGAAACAAGGTCAAATCAGGCCTGTCATATGGGTTTTCTCTTACTGCTTAAGACCACCAGAGATCAGGGGGAAACATTCAAGATGACAATGGATAATGAAAACAGGGACCTCTTGCACAACAATAAGGAAAAAGGCACCGCTGACACCTTCCATCCCTTGGACAACTCGTGGGGATGTAAGATTAAACTGGCGTGATGGTGGTTCCAAACAAATGGTTGGAGCTCACTTGAGGTAACCTTTTTTTGTGGAAATGCAGGGTATCCCCCTAGGTACAAAGTATCTCGCTATCGCCAGATTATTGAATCATATCCCAGTCGAGGACGGATATCTAAGGGCCTTGCAAGGGCACACAAAACTGGGTGTGCGATAAGGTAGATGAATAAATGGGACAGTGATATGTTGGTGGAAGTTGGACCAACTAGCTGGACTGCAATAGCCGGCCCTCATCTATGAAATATGCTACAGGGTATCCATTGGACTAGTCATGGATTGAATGTGGGGGCAATAATACCCTACAACACACACACAGCTAGTCCCTCAGCGTAGATATGGGAAGATCGTCAATGGGAATAGGGCACTAGAACCCTGTTAGGGAATGCAAAGCCCACATTATGGCAAAGCGCAACTTCTGCTGCATAGACAAGCTACCCGCAGATTGCAACAAAACCTGGATCTTTGGTAAATACCCTCCATTTCCAAGTTTTTGTCAAAACCCCTATCAGAAAAACACATTTGATTTGGGTACATGGAACCGATTGTGTGATGCATCTGAAGAACCTTATCTCTCAACAAGTTGGATATCCCACTAGTTTACAAAATTTGATACATGGGGGAAGAGCACTCTAGGACTCGAAGCCTCTCGTGGACTACAAAATCATACCTGTGTCAACCATAATTCTCAATTTGAGACTAAGAGGTGGCATGGAAGATAACAGTAAAAATCCTATAGGGGAGAAGGAATTGTGAGTTGCTCAGCAAAAAGTGCAAAAACACATCAGGGGAAAAAAATGGAGGACTATCTTTCAAAAACATCCTCCAAGGGAAAAATACATCCACAACAACACCAAAACAAGCAAGCATGGAACCAAGGCCATATATTGTGGATCAACTAAATTATACCCCAAAATTAAACATAGATATACCAGAAACAAATGAGCATTGTATTGTATTCTAAAAACAAGCTATAATTTGTAGTTTCAACTATTTTTGGCCCAAGCCTGTTGAGCTATTTCATTGTATTTTCACAAATTGGACTACACAATGTGAAATGCATCTCTACTCCAAGGGTTTCTTCATAGTGAACTTCCCTTCAGCAGAGGCTAGAGATATTATAATACGGGAAGGACCTTGGTTCTCGGGGTCCACGGGTCTCTTCATCACACCATGGTTTCCAAAATTTGATGCAAACACAATGCTTGTTTGGGTACGCTTGCACAACCTCCCAATACATCTTTGGAATCAACAAATCCTTGCAGGAATCGGTAACACCATTGGGAGTTATATCAAAATGGACACCCAAAGACTGGAGGAAAGAATCTACACATTCACACGAATTTGTGTGGAAGTAGATCTAAACAGAGGTTTTCTAGATCGAATTCAATTGAAGCCTAAAGAGAGGTGTTGGACACAGGTTTTAGATTATGAAAATACAACATTCAGATGCAGAACTTGCCGACAAATAGGACATCTACAAAACACATGTCCAGAAGCCAAAAAAGACATTCGTAGGAAGAAGAAATTAGGGAAACAAGCCAAGGGATGGCAATTTCCTCCACCACTCTCCAATGAGGAGGAGGAAGAGGATGTCGAACATGTCATACCCAACAAGAACAATCAGATGAATAAAGAACCAGAAGCAGAGGATTTAAATCCACAAGGTCTGATGGACTCACAACAAGCAAAGATACCAGAAACAATGGATACCAACGAATCCAAACGACAACACATATCAGACACCTCAGATTCTGATAAAGACAACCCCCAACCTGTGGTTGATGCTTCACTAGCACTTGTATCCACATTACCGACCTAAGGGGAGTGGCAAAAGGTTGAGAAGAAAAAAGGACGAAAAGCATGACTTTTCCCCACTTGTACATTATTTTTTTTGTTTTCATGAACTTTGATTAGCAGTCAACGACTGCTAATGGAATGCGCCACAACATCTGCAACATGTAATTTTGTTTTAATTAATAAAATTACGATTTTTGTTTTGGAAATATATATATATATATATATATATATATATATATATATATATATATATATATATATATATATATATATATATATATATTACCACTATTGTGTGTTTTTTGGTATATGAGACATATACAAGGATCTAAAACATGAAAATTACCAAATTAAAAAGATTATTACTCTAGTGAAAAATTAATTTCTTAATTTTATGGAGCATGGGGGATATAGATGTTGCTTATGAGCTAAACCATGGTTTTGGGACATAAATCATTTGCTTTATTCATAGTCCATTGTTTTAAATTTAAATTCCATCAATAGGGACGTAAACCATAATATAATATAGACCCTTGAGATGGAATTTAAACCTTATGAACATATTAGAGGCTAGATTTTATGTACCGAGTACCATACAGATAACTTTATAGAATTAAACCAAGTTAACTTTTTATAATCCACATTTTTTATTCTAAAAAAATATTTATAAGGTCTTAAACCATGATATAGGTACTAGAGATGGATTCTTTCCTTTACTAAAAGACTATGGATCTAATTTATGGATTAGAGGTCATACAAATGGTTCTTATGGAATAAATAACATTTTGTGGTATTAAATCACATATTTATTCTTTAGTCCATATTTATGTAGTTTAGAAGCAATCTATATGATCCTAAACAATGGTATTGACTCTAGGGATGGAATCTTTTTCATGGAAATGAATTAGCTGACCAATATAGATGGTTGTTATGGTGTAAAGTGTGATTTTTAGGCCTAAACCATGACTTTTACCCTTTTTCCCTTAAGACCCTATATTGTGATGACACGTCAACAAATTTGATGAAATAGAGGTGTTGTATTAGCTCCCACCAGGGTTCTATTCTCACAAAAATGGTTGAATCCCCCATGTAAAGTGGGGTGAAGATTGTAAAACTGTCATAGACATAAATTTAAGTAGGTAACCTCATTCTAACCTTTGAATTTATATTGTAATGATGTCCAACCTTTGAGTGATGGCCTCAAGTTTTAAAGCTGTTGAATATTAAATCAATCCCCAAGAAGCATAATCAAATGCATTATAAGCTCCTATACAAAAATGGGGTTCGTAGAGAGGAATTATTTGCTAGTAAAACTGTCATAGACATAGAATTAAGTAGGTAACCTCATTCTAACCTTTTAATTTATATTGTAAATGATGTCCAACCTTTGAGTGATGGCCTCATGTTTTAAAGCTTTCGAATATTAAATCAATCCCCAAGAAGCATATTCAACTCCATTATAAGCTCCTATACAAAAATGGGGTTCGTAGAGATGAATTATTTGCTAGTTGAAGGAAATTTTAAGGACCCACTTTCATGGATGAGTGATATAATTATGTTTTGTGGCATAAACCATGGTTTGAGACGGAAAAACAGGTCGATGGCTCTGCTAGGGTTTGATCTAGGAACCCTAGGGCTAGGGTTTAGCTGAAGCAGATGGCGCAGGGAAGTCAGCGGGGGTACAGGTGCTGGGCTAGCTGGCAGCTACAACAAGGACGGACAGGGCAGGTCTCGGCAACAGGTGACAGCTGGGTTCGGGCTGGGAAACGGGTTACGCGACAACGTCAAACGGAGTATTATACGTCTCTGCAGGAGTTTTATCGGGTTTCGGTTTGCGGCGGCTTGTTTACGGTATGCTCACTAGTGGAGGCATCTAACCTGGGTATCTTTCCTGAAAACGGCATTCGGAGGCGGTTTTATGCAGTTTCCCTTTCGGGCTTCGAGCGTAAGTCGGTTACAGGTTTTACGGAGCGCTTTTAACCATGGTAATTTCTAGTGATGCGGTTGACCTGGACCCGGCTCCTGAAGATATCCTCACGGTTTGGGGCAAGGAAGTAACGGAGAAGAATATCAGTGACATTATCGGGCATTCGAACAGTTTCCCTGGTGCGTTTTTTCCGGGAGGAGTCTCGTGGCGTCATAATCCGGGTAAGGGGCTGTTGGAAGAGAGCTTGGAGCTCTCGAGCAGTTGTGGGCGAGGAGGAAGGTTTCCAGAGGATATAAGCCCTCACCACCCTCTTGGTCAGCAGAAGGATAAGCTTGGACCTCTACCGGTTGGTAAGTCGGTCTCTCCTGCAAAAAACTTTGTTTCTTCGGGCGGACTCGAGGACATAATCAATTTACCCCATATTCATGGAGTATGGAGGTCGGTGGGTGGCGTGCAGGGTGTGGGGAAAGCAGCGGGAGAGCTTTACACTCAGGAGAAGGTAAGGAGGAAGTTGATTGCGAACGACCGGCTACCGGATACTCTGGGAAGGGAAGAGGGCAATGCAGGTATCTTCAAATCTTCGACTGCGGGGGTATTCGCAAACCCTCTGCATCCTGAGAAATCTTTATTCGAGGGGCATTCAGTTTTAGGCGAGGCGGGCAGCCCAGTGGAGGGTTTGGTTGAATCCGCTCCAGCCAATGAAATCCAAAACCCAAAGGGCGTTGGAAAGACCCATGTGCGGGAGGAAGGCGGCCTGCCTTCAGCTGTTACGGGAAAGGTTCCGGAGCCGTCAACAAATAAAGTAGAGGAAAAAAGAAAGAAGACTAAGGCGTGGAAAAAGAAGCGGGTTTCCAATTTGGTCCTAGGCATGGATGTCCAGGTCGAAGAAGCATTGGAAGTTGCAGAATGCACTCTTGTGGGCAGAGCAAGAGGGAGATACGTATCCGGTAAATTTTTAAGGCAATGGGCTGAGAGTCAATGGCTGGAAACCCCAGCAAAGTCTTTTAGAACGGATACTTTGGTTAAAGGATGGTTTATGGTAAAATTTGATACTAAGGAAGCCATGGAATGGGTTGAAGCACGAAATTGGGCGTTCGGAAGCAGACCTGTTTATTTTAAACGATGGACCCCCATGTTCGATGCGGCGAAGGAGAAAGTTGATGAAATTCCTGTTTGGGTGCGGGCTCCAAACCTTCCGCCGTTCCTTTGGGTGGACTCAGTCTTCAAATCGATAGGGAATCATTTAGGTACCTTCCTAGATGTGGATAGATCTTATCTGCATACTTTTGAAAGAGGGGTTGCAAGGATTCTGGTAAGGCTCAATCCATCTGAAGGACTTGTGGAGTCGTTTCCTCTGCAATACAAGGAATATGTTTATGAACAACTGCTAGACTATGAACTTTTTCCTTTCAGATGCCATGTTTGTCATGAATACGGGCATCTAGCGAGGGACTGCCCTTTGGGGAAAAGAAGAAGGGGGGTCCAGCAGAAGGTGGAGGAGTGGGAGGACTTGACGGGCTCACCCAAATCTCAGAAGAAAGAGGAAGCTACTGAGGTGGTCCACCAGACTGGAGCCACTGCTACCATTGTGGACGAGGAAATGCAGCAGAAGGAGGAGAGCCCCGATCAACGAAAGGATGATCAGACAGGTCGGGATGCTCCTGCGGCAGAGATGGCTGGTCCTTCGGAGGAACCAGCCCCCGGTATGCAGCCCTCTTCTTTTATGCTCCCTGTAATTTCTGTTTCGTGTAATGATGATATCGTGGCAAATTCTTCTAAGTTGAAAAATTCAAAGGATTTCTCTCATAACTTAGAGTCTTTGTCAGAAGCCATCCCGTCTCTAAATCTGAACAGTGAGGTGCCTTCAAAGAATAGCCTGGGAACGGGATGTCTTTCTGCCACCCGACCTTATAACTTAAGGTCTCTCCACAAGCCCTCCGCCTCCATTTCCGACTTTCAGGATTCTGTGGGTGGTCTAAGTCCTGAGCCTTCTAGGGGAATCTCCAAGAAAGGTAAAGGTAGGAAATCTTTATTGTCAAAGACACAAGTTAAGGCAAAGTTTGACGTAGCTGATGGGAAGCAAATGACGATACCCGGGGCGCTTAGAGCAGCAAAAACCCCTGAGACGGTTATCAAATGATCTGTCTGTCCTGGAACTGTAGGGGTTTAGCTAGTAAGCCCAAAAAACTAGCACTAAAAGATCTCATTACTCGCCATCATCCGGATGTTGTCTTTCTTCAGGAAACCCTGGGCAAGGGTTCAGAAGTTGAATCTTCTTTGCGATCCCTTCTGCCGGGTTGGTCTTTTCTTGCCCTTGATGCTGCTGGACACTCTGGAGGCCTTGCCATAGGTTTCAAGACCGGGAGATTAAAGATTCAAAACAGCTGGGGTTCAGACCATGTTTTGGGTTTGGAGGGTCTCTCGACTGAATTCGACCAGCCACTGCTGTTCATTAATATTTATGGTCCTTGCCAGGCAAGAGTTCCTTTTTGGAATAATTTCTTGTCAAAAGAGCTTCTATTGAATAAGAATCTGATTATTGGGGGTGATTTAAATTTCTCCCTGGGGATGGCGGAAGCTTGGGGTCCCTCCGCACGGGAAGATCCTTTAACTGATTTTTTCTCAAAGGCCCTCTAAAACGCAAAGCTGATTGATGTCAATATTATAAAGGCAAAGCCGACATGGAGAAAATGAAGAACGGGTGAAGATAGGATAGCAAAGAGATTAGATCGTTTCCTCATCAATGAAACTTTGGCGGCTTATATTCCCTTGTTCAGACAATGGGTAGGGGAGGGGGGAAATTCGGATCATCTCCCAATTTTCCTTGAAGTCTCTAAGCCCCCAGCAAAGCCGGCTTCTCCCTTCAAATTTAATGCTTCTTGGCTTCAGGAGGAGTCTTATCAACAACTTTTCAAAAGCACATGGAGACATTCGGGACAAATTTCTCAGGCCAACAAGGGAGGTCATTTTATGGAAAACCTGAAAAGGCTTAAGAGAGCAACCATTGAATGGGCTTCTGAGAGAAGAAGGAAACAGAATGAGGAGCTGGTAAAAATCGAGGAGGCCCTCGGGCTTCTTGAAGACCCTGACTCAGATGCCTATGTGTCACAGGATTCAAAAGAGAAGATATTGTCCTTAGAGAGGGACAGAGCAAAGATTTTGCTGGAGAAAGAAGAGGAGTGGAGATTGAAAAGTAGGGCCATTTGGTTAAAAGCAGGGGATGAAAATACAAAGTTTTTTCACAATTATGCTAAAGGACGAAAAATTGCAAACACCATATGGAAGATGAGAGACTCTGAGGGAAGGGAAGTGTCCTCTTTTGAGGAAATCTCTTCTATGGGGAAGAATCATTTTCAAGCCCTCTTTTCTAATCCTGGGGGGATCTCTTTGGCTGAAATTATTAGAACAGCTCAAGCTTTTCCAAGATTTGTGGATGAAGAAGATGCAGAGTTACTCTTTAGGGAAGTGGAAAAGGAGGAAGTTGAGCGTGTTATAAAGGCAATGCCTAAAGATAAAAGCTCGGGGCCGGATGGCTGGACCATAGAACTCTTCATCCATTTTTTCGACATTATTGGTGATGAGCTTACTGAGGTGGTGGAGGAATCCAGAAAGAAAGGTGAAATTTACAGTTCTTTTAGTGCCACTTTCATAGCTCTTATTCCAAAAAATGAGAATCCTGCTTCTTTTGAAGACTTCAGGCCTATTTCTCTTTGCAATACAATCTATAAGATAATTGCGAAGATTATTGCGGTACGCCTGAAGCCTTTTCTATCTGAATGTATCTCAAGTGAGCAGTTTGGGTTCCTGGATGGACGACAAATTCACGAAGCAATTGGAGTAGCACAAGAAACCATCCACAGTATCAGACAAGCAAAGAAGAAAGGGGCAGTTTTAAAAATTGATCTTTCAAAGGCCTATGATAGGATTGACTGGTCTTACCTAAGATTATTATTGACTCACTTGGGATTCAAATTGGAGTTCATAAATTGGATCATGGGATGTATTTCAAATGTCAATTTTGCGGTGCTGATTAATGGGGCGGCTTCCCCTTTCTTCAAAAGCCAGCGAGGACTGAGACAAGGGTGTCCGCTTTCCCCTCTTCTCTTTCTCCTGGCAGCAGAGGGGCTGAGCAGGCTGATCTTAAAGGCAAAACAGTCAGGCTTGTTTACAGGTTTGGAGGTTGCTGTAAATCTGTTCATTTCACATCTACTTTTTGTTGACGATATTTTGCTATTCTTAAATGGGAATCTAACTGAAGTTAAAGTTCTTAAAGATATCATTGATCTTTTTCTGAAAGCCACAGGACTTCAAGTAAATCACAGAAAATCTCATTTCATTATGGAGGGTTTCACTAGACAAGAGGTCAATGCAATTACAACCATCATGCCTTTTGAAACCTGTCAGATGGATATGCCTTTCAAATACCTGGGGTTTTGGCTAAAACCGTCCTCTTACCGCAAACAAGATTGGTACTGGCTAGTGGCAAAGATTGAACAGAGGATTTCGCACTGGAGTTACAAATGGCTTTCAAGAGCTGGCAGACTGACTTTGGTCAATTCAGTCCTTCAAGCCATCCCTGTTTTTTGGGCAGCACTGACCTGGATTCCCAAAGGGATTATACATAAAATCAGGCAGATATGTAGCAGATTCTTATGGTCAGGATCCAAGGAAAGTGTTGTGCTCCCATGGGTTGCTTGGGACAAGATCGCTAGACCGAAGGAGTGGGGAGGTTGGGGAGTCAAACAGCTAGGGGATTTCTGCCAATCCTTGGCGGCAAAATCAGGTTGGCGAATAGTAGTGGCAGATAATCTCTGGACCAGGGTTGTTAAAAGGAAATATATTGATCCAACCCCATTGGAAGATTGGATAAGAAGTCCAAACAAAAAAGGGAGAAACTGCTCGGTTATTTGGAAGGCAACCATGGACGCTTTTAAAATTATTGAACAAGGACTAGCATGGCAAGTGGGGAATGGTGAATGTGTGCGCATTGGTAAGGACCCATGGGTAGGGTGTAATGAACATTTTGCTCTCTCTCCTGGTTTGCTTGAACATCTTGACTCAAAAGGAATTCAACAGCTTAATCAGATTGCAAACCCGTTTTTGTCTTCCATCTGGGGGCAGGGTTGGAAGTCTGCTGAAGATTTGGAGTTGGACATTCGTTGGAGAGATGAATGGAATGTATTCATTCAAGAACTAAAGCGTTCGAATGTCAGACTAAAGGACTCTTCTGATTCTCTGGTTTGGGCTCATGCAGAAACAGGTCGTTACTCCCCAAAGGCTGGATACGATTTTTTGATGAGCAGAAAGGGGTGGGAACCTCCGGTTTGGTGGGCAAAGCCCCTCTTCAAATTAAAATGCCCCAAAAAAGCCAGAATCTTTCTCTGGTGTGCGCTAAAAAATAAAATCCCCACATGGGACATCCTCCAAGCTCGTTTCCAGTTGGGGCCGAGTAGATGTCCTCTCTGTAAAGAAGCTTCTGAAACGATCTCTCACCTTTTCGTAAGCTGCCCTTTCTCCATGACAGTTTGGGAGGAAATTTTCAAACTTCAGAAATTCTCAGGGAAGTGGGAAGGGGCTTCTTTATCTGCTGCATGGGAATACTGGTGGTCTCACTACCCTGAAAAAAACTTGAGAAACCTCCCACCTATTGTCTGCTGGGGTATTTGGATCTCCCGGAATGGATGCATTTTCAATGGGAAGGTCACTCCTGCACCAGTCATTGCCTTACAAGCCTCAGCTATCTTTGCTAGTATTCCTGAACCTGAGGGCACTTCTTCTTCAAACCGGCGGGCGGATTTTGTCATCAGAGAGGGCATCCCTTATGCTTTTTTTGACGGAGCTGCCCAAAACAATGTCACTGGAGCTGGAATCATTATTCACCTCACTCCTTCACATTCCTTAAAAGCCTCTGTTGGACTTGGGTCGGGTACAAACAATTTTGCCGAATTATCTGCCTTAAAACTGCTCCTCTGCTGGCTCATTCATAGAAACATCCTCACTGTTCAGATTTTCGGAGACTCGGCAAATGTGATTCATTGGGTCAATGAGAAATTTATTTGCAGGAACTATATGCTGTTACCTCTGTTGGAAGAAGTGAAAAGTTTAAGGACTCATTTTAATAGTTTTTCCATTGCTCATATTTACAGGGAAAATAACGAAGAGGCCGACCGGTATTCTAAAACAGGTCTGCAGCAAGCTTTGGGAGTTTGGAGGATAACAGAACAATCACAGGACCAGATCCGTGTGTCGGATCTCCCTCCTTTTCACTAGTCTTTTTGTCTTTTTCTTTTCTTTGTTGTCGTTCTGATATGCATGCTACTGTGGCAGGAGAGACTGCGTTTCAAATACTTCTATATGTCTTGAAAAAATATGTTTTGTTTTAATGGGCTGTTTTCCTGAAAAAAAGGAGGCCCAGGATCTTATGGTGATAGTACTGAACTCATACATTTTTGATAGGGCCTTTATAGGCTGGCAAATGTTTAGAGAACAAAAAGTCTTTTTGATCAAAAAAGACATGGCTAACATGAAAACACTGAAGAGAGTAGCCTCTCTGTGGATCGTGAAAACTTCTGCTGAATGTTTCACGCATTCCTTTTTGTAGCTTTTTTATATCTCAATCAATAGAAAAGCGCGGTATTTTTTCCTTGGAAAAAAAAACCATGGTTTGAGATCCTAACTCCTAAATCTTACTAATGACCTACAACTCTAGGTAAAAAGTCACCTATAGTGCCATGAACACTATAACAAACCTTAAGGATGGAATATTTGTAGGGGTAAAAACATGAATCTAAGTTACTATTTTGTGACATGTTATTCAAACATACACTAGGAGACTCGAAGGATTCATGAAAATATTCGTAAAACATTTAAAAAAAATAAGTGAAGTGGAACTATAATATATGTATTCATGCATTGTAAAAGAACTATGTCAATGTTGAATAGTAAACAATGAAAAATTTGCTGCCACTCAACAACTATTTTCTTAAAGATTGGGAATTACTAGCCAAGAATCATGTCTTTACCCATAAGGAACTGAGAATAGAGGCCTAATTTCATTATGGGTGGTACAATAGCCAATCTAGACTAAGAAATGTCTTGATGGATTAAGCGATGGATTTATACCCTAATCCACATGTTTTAGAGTTAGATATATGTAATTCTCCTTAGAGATAGGTAGTTTTCCATATGATTTTAAAATATGGCTGAGTTGAATTGTTACCCTATCAAATCGACTGGCTCATTAGGCTCAGAGATCAACTTGGCTAATGAACCTTTTTTTGGATGAGTTTGACCTCATTTTGGTACCAAACCGACCATGAACTAACCGATTTTGTACCAAAATAGCATGAGCCAGTATGAACCAGCCAATCCCATCATAATCAGGTTGCTTCATTGATAACTCACACATGCACGACCGTCGACTAACATAGGGAATTTTAGGGTGGTTTTGAGCAGGTTATTGGGAAAATAAGGGTTGCTTTCCTAAAAACAAAACCCTTCAAGCATATAAAACCATACCTCCCCTCTAATTTGCCTCACACTTCTCATCTAGAGTTTTTGTGAGCTTCATTGTGAGCTTGGCGAGTGTTGAGTTTTTGTAGGAGAAATGTAACAATAGAGAGTTTTGGTTGTGTCTTTCATCTTGGAGCTACTTTGGGGATGTCTATTCAGCATGGTATTTTTTAGGGATTTCATATTTTTCCTATATATAATATTGTAGGAGACTACTCTAGTTTGAGAATTCATACATATAGAATGGAGGTGAATATTCAATAAAAAACATACAATTTACTATTAAAATTGGTAAATTTTTGGCAAATATCATCCATTTAATCATATATATATGTAAAAAATAGGTGATTTTTAACCAAACTAGTGAATATTTGTTTTCATGAAATGTCCAAAAAACGGCCCATTTGCGAAATTTCGCCCCTAAAATTTTCCCTAGTCTAGTGGAGTTGGCAGCTTTAGGAGAAGGCCAAGGATGCTAGTTATCATTTTCCAGTAAGGATCTTCACTTGAAAAGATCCATATATCATTGTTGTCCATGTTTTTTTTTTTTCTTTCAAGTTCCATATTTTTGTTTTCAACTTTCAAATTTGAGCCTACTTTTAGGTTAAATCTACTCCATTTTTTTTCAAATTTACCTTAGGTTTTTCCATTTTACAAATTTAAAAAATTTCATTAGCCATCTTGCCCCCATAATCCAAGTATACTACATGGGCCCATTGTGATATGATTGATGGCAAAATAATCTACACATATTGACAAAAATATGTGGGAGGGGGTACATAGGCTGAAACAACACTTGGTTGGGATAAGAGGCCCAATAACACCATGTAAAGCACCAAATGAATTGATAGGGACCATAGGGAAGATTTCGATGAGAGTTTTGACAAGTTTGAGGAGGATAAGGCTATCCAAGAAGAAATTGTAAGAAAGAAGAAATGTGTACAAGCCATGAGAGTAGGTAGGTGTGATGACTTTGAGATTCAAGGATCCTCTCCTATCCCTTCCACCAATTTCCATGACCCATTCTATTATGTTCCTCATACTCTTGGGTCTTATAATCAAGGCCTACAATATAAAGGTAAAAAGAGGATGAACATCAAGATCAGTTATTTCACACCTTGCCTTGCCACTTCTTCTACCAATGCCACTTCCTCCCAACTAATTCTAACTCAACCCACTTTGGATCATGTTGTATCAGTTGTAACCACCCTCCAAAATTTTTCCCATGCTTTGATTTTGAAGCCTTCCTTCTAAACCTTAGTAGCCCATCTTGCACTGTTCCAGGTATTCGTGCTTCGACTGAAACTTATCTTTTCAGTTTGGCTTGTGTTCGTTTACTTAGTTGATTTTCTAACCCATAACCGGATCTCTTGACTTGGTCCCACAACAGTTTTGGGCCTGCCCTAAAAGCTGTGCAATTTTTGAAGGCAACTAGCCTTGCTATTGGGAATTGTGCAGTATTGGCTGCCAGTGAGCCTTGAGCTCGAAAAATGTGCAGTCATGAGGGGGAAGCCTAGCACTGAGCCCAGAAATTACGCAACCCTCACTGAGCTCTAAAACTGTGTAGTGCATTGAGACGGAAAGTTTCCCAGTTCTTGAAATTGTGTTGTGTTTCTCAGCAGTGTGCATGGAAATTTTACCCCGAAAAAAGCAAAAAGGAAGAAAAAGAAAAAATCATCCCTAAAAAATAGGGATCTATTTTTAGCATCCCAAAGGAGGCACTTGCGCTATTTTTAGAAACTTCCAACAAGTGTCATTTTTCCTTGATTTTAGGCATGTGCATCATAAATCTTAATTTGTCTAAATCTATTTAAGAAAAGTTGTTAGAGCTCATTTGCACATTCGATCTTGGAGCTCTGGCATTCCCAAGGATATCAAGGAGCCTTTGGTACGATCGTTGTCGCTTTTCTAGGTGAGTTTTTCTTTTGTTGTCTTTTGCCACTTTTTCTGTCATGTTTTGTGGTTTGGCTTGTGTGAGTGTTGTTTCACTTATGGTCATTGGAATTTTAACTTGTTTTAGAATGCATAAGTGTTTTTTCAAGTTATATATTTCCTTTCCCACACATGAGCTTTCCCCTTTTTGCACCAATGCTCGTTGTTAAGGCAACTCTCCTCACATGCTTCATCTTCCTTCCATTTAATCAATTGCCACACTTGAATCACATGCATGCATCTACACTTAGTCAAATTTGCACTCAACTTCACACCCTATTTCATATCTGCTTGTTTTCCAAGCTCCCTTGGGTAGATTTGAGTTCTCCTTAACCAAATCTCATATTGAAAGCTTGCGCTGCACAATGTGGAGGCTCAAACTCTAAGCTTGGCCTTTGGAATTGCGTAGAGCATGGCCTAGGTTGGCTCCAGCTGCACACTACACAGTTCCAAGATCAAGTCTCCTAGATTGGCCATTGAGACCGCGCAATGCGTAGTCTCTCCTAGGCCTTGGCCTAGGTTGAACTACGCATTGCGCAATTCCAGTCACCAGGCTTCCACCTTAACCACTAGGACTACGCAGTGCACAGTTCCCATAGTCATTCAGTCACCCCTATCAGTCAAAATTGCACAATCCTTCCCATCAAGTACTCAACTTGCTGCTTGAACTTGCCTTGAAGTTATTTTTATTTTAAACTGACATTTTCTTGCCATGAGTGTCCTCTCTGTCCCATAGGTAAAACAGTTGTTGATCATCTCTCCAACAGTCATAGTTAACATGGCATCCAAGAGAGCTGCATCAGAGGAAACCACCGAGAGCACTACTAGGGAAGCAGTTCAATGGATATTAGTTAATTTTCCAGTATATGTAGATACTCAATTGTTTATTGAGAAGGGAACAACACTAACAGGGCAACATATCAAAGACATTTTTGCAAAAGACTTTGAGGAAAATTTGGAAGACCGACAAGTATATGTTAGTATCCAGCAATCAGGGTTATACACGGTTGCATGTAGGGACCCCACCTCCCCATGTGTACACACAATCATATGTATTGTCTCACATACATATGATCAAACTATGAAATTGAGTAGTGCCAGGGGGAAGAAGCTTGCCACCTTTAGGGTAGAATACTTTCAGCAGATATATCACTTGCCCAAGCCAGTGAAGTGCATGGACTCACTCTTCTATTCCACCCATAGCTATGTGAACACAAGATACATTGTCAAGTGATAGGTGAAAGATCCATTGAAGTCTAGACAAACACCCACCCATGTTTACAAGACAAAGTCCCTTAGGAAGGCTTACCAGTTCTTGATCATATTTTCACGTAGAATATATGGTTAAGAGGGCACAACAACCTTTCCTGAAGGGTGGGCAGTCTTACTGGACCAGTTGGTGAATGATGGAAGACCATTCAATTGGTTGGATCTGTTGGCTCAACAGTTGATGTCCCATGCAGCTAAGGCGAGGAATCCACCCAAGAATGAGCAATAAAGGTTTTATATGTTCGCATACTTACTGGATGTAATCTGTGTGCAACAACAATTACCTAGAATGAACTGGACATGGAAACCACAAGAGACTACCGTGAAAATCTGTTGCAAGTTTCTTTCTCACACAATTATTAAGGAGTGATAACAAGGCTAACTAACCATTTTATCATCCCATTATATAAACTTATATTCGATCAACATCCTCCTCGCATGTCTCGAGAAGTAATTGTAGAGTCCAAGAACTACTTTACCTTGACACCCTTTTTGCTCATCTTTCCTCCATTTTCCTATCCCTATCATCTAAATAAATGCAATAAATATGAGGTTTTGTTAAGGTAAGCACTTACATGTCCTCTTTTTCATATTTTGTCCATATACCTTATTGTTTTATTAAGGTTTGCATTCAGCTACGGAATTGACCTAATTCTGCAGCTAATCCATAGATCTGCAGCTACTTCCATTGTTGACAAGTTTCGAGTGCGCCAACTCTGCAAAGGAGTATACTGGTAGATGAAGAATGATCCCCTCGTGGATTTCTTCATGTTTACCCAAACCAATCCATCAAGAAAATCGCACTACAATGTGGTCAACCATGATAGTCAACTGCAAGATAATATGCTGGAACAAAGTTTGAGTTTCACAAAATATTATCGATTTTCTTTTCCAAATAGAAAATTGATGATTAAGTGATATGATTTGGTTTGATAAGGATTGTAATGAAGATACTTAGGCTTGAATTTCTCGTGTTGTTAATTAAGAAAACATTATAAGAACAATGGCCACTATGTGTTTTGATGTGCACTACTGTATGTAATTTTGAAGGCATCCTGTTAAAACTATTTTCCAATTTATAAATATTTGTTCATACATTTCATGTTGCACTGATTAAAGTTTCTGACTGTCTCGTGGAGGGCCCCTGCGTGCAGATCAAGTCTTTGACTCATTGCAAATAGATTTTCTTTGGTTTCTTAGAATTGAATTATGGATTCTCTATTTTATGTTTTAGGATGTATTCCAATGGAGTTTGCGATTAAATTGACATCTGCATCAATAATTTCATTTGCTTTATACCTAGCATAACTTAATCATTTCATTTTCTTTCTACCTAGTATAATTTAGTGATTTCATTTCACAGTTTCGTTATTTCATAGCTTATCAATCTCATTTTTGTTTTTACTTTTGCATTGAGTGAAGTTGCAACAGTTAGGAGTGACAGTCTTTTCTTAGCAAATGAATTCAAGCATCTTTCATTTCCCAATTCAATAAAGTAGATCTCCTTTATATCATTTTATGCTTTCATAGTTAGTCTAGTTTGGTTGCAGCATAAAAATTCAAATATAATAAAAAACAGTCTAACAGAGTAGAGTTAGGATCACTATTCATCCATCCCATAAGTTTGAATTAATTAATATTAATTTTAGAATAACCAGCTAACAAATCTCAAGGATAATACTCTAATATAGACAGTAACATTAACTCCATATTGATTCTAGATTTAGACATTAACCATAACTTAAACACCTTAATGACATAAATAACTTCTAGCATATACAGTGCACTTGTACTTCATCAGTCTACTTGCCCTGGTCAATAATTTATGCTTACAATTTAAGAACATTAAATTGACTAAACATTTTGGCGTCATTGCCGAGGAAGTACAAATAGAAGTTAAAAAATAAATTTAAAAATTCATCAATTCAAAACATGATATGCGTAGTGATAGAGACTCTAGAGGTAGATTTGTAGGACAAGGAAGAATCTTAATTCCCACAAACCCACTCACTTCACCATGACTTCGAAATTCCACACCACCTACTCAAACTTGAATTCCATTTGTAGGTCAAAAAAGACTTCCTAAAGTCTCAAGATTAGAAATCCAATCCATAACTTCACCTACTTCATCTATTGAAGCTGTAATTGAAGAAAATCCTACATCCCCAACTACAGGAGTAGTTTTTCTACCTTCCACTGGTGAACAAATTCTAGGAGAAGAATTAGAAATTCCTAGTGAAGAAGAGGAACAAGAAACTTATTTTGGCTACCCATTGATAGAGGAACCAGAAGAATTAGAAGAACCTTACATTAGTTCTGAGGAATTTGTCATGGATGAAGAAGGGGGAGGTGAGGTACATAATGTCAATGGTGAGGAAAATAGGATTGGAGGAGGTAGAGGTAGAGGAGGAGGTGGAGATAGAAATAGAGGAGGGGGTAGAGGTAGAGGAAATCAAGATCCTTTTGGATTTCCTATCTTTGATGAAGATACAACCCTCAATGAAAAATATTTCACGTTCTAGTCTTCCTAATTTCCATGGAAAAAGAGGTGAGGACCCAAAGACATTTCTCTTCGAAATTGACGTATTATGCAGATCATATGATTATCTGCATGATGTTCAAAAACTAAAATTGTTCCCTGCTACCTTAAAGGATTTAGCATTAAAATGGTTCATGAATTTAGGGATGGATTCTATAAGAACATGGGCACAAATGAAAGAATATTTCTTAGATAAATATAGAGATTACTATAGCCTCATAACATTAAATATGAAGTCTTGAAAATGACACAAAAGGAAGATGAAAATCTTGAACACTTAGTAGAGAGGTTTTTCTATAATGTTAAAAGAGAAAAAATGGATAATTTGGATGAGGAAAATTTGAAAGTCGTCCTACTTAAATCTATCAAAGATGAATGGATCGGTCTCCTTAACTTAACAGGAAAAGGAGATATTTCTCAATTACCATTTTCATATATTTTTGTTTTATGTTTACATATATCAAGGGGTAAAGCACGAGTTGGAAACAATCCTAGAGACCCTATCTTATGAAGTATCAATAAATCTGTAGCTAGGATAGTCAGTAGGGCATAATTAGGAAGCTTTCTTGATACTTTCAAGACACATATTTTAGGGAGTTTAAGTGAACAAATAAACACCCTTAAAATACAGAACAACCAAAAATCTGAAAATGCTGCATTATCCATTTTTTGTCCTAGATGTCGAAAGAAGCATGCCCTAAGAGAATGTCCTTTAAACTAAAAAACTATATAAGCTTGTGCCATATGTGCATATAACCATGATACTAAGGAGTGTCCTTCTTTACCAGGTCTCAAGGTTGTATTTAATGATGAAGGGATACCAGAACAAGTAGACCCCCTTTACTTTATTGCCAAGAGACCATGGCAGAAATCTCAAACAAATCAACCAGAAGGCTTTAGATCACAAAATAATTGGAATCCATCTTGGCATCCTTGGGCTCAGCCATAATCACAATCTTGGAATCAAGGATAGAAAAATCCTTATGGGGTTTATGCTCAATATCAACAATATTCACCATCCTATCCCAATTTTCCACCACAATTTCTACCCCAATATAATCAAATTCCTCAAGCTAATCAATTACCTCAAGTTCAAGTTCAGAAGCAAAATCCACATCTCTCCTTACCATTTGCACAAAAATCAAATCAATTACCTGGTCAACCACTTCTGAATCCCAATAGTAAGATGTCACAACAACAACCTATTTACAATATGGAAGGGGAAATCCTCAAACCTATGTAATAACTCCACTAGATCTAAATAATGTTCAACTAAGATTTGGAAGAGTATTACAAAGAAAACCCCCTATTGTTACTCAGGAAGCAAGGGCAAATCTTTAAAAACATAAAAATCAATATGAAGAGGGAGAAATCTCTCTCCCTCAGAAAGAGAATAATCAAATAGAAAATGTTCCAATAAATACTCTTGTTATAGAACAACCCTTGGTATCCATTAGACCACCTTTTCCTTAATAGTTGAAAATTGATGAAGGAGTAGAAAAACAAATCAAATTGTTTGATTATAATATGATGGATTAATTAAGAAATGTTTGTAAATAAATTCCTTTATTGCAAGCCATAAAATAAATACCGATCTTTGAAAAAACAATTAAGGAATTAAGTACTCAAAGATCAGGAAGAAAAAGAAAAGATATAAAAAGAATTCAATTAGTCAGGAAAATTGCAGACATCATGATGGGGAAAACAATAATCCAAAAATATTTAGATCCAGGGAGCCCCATTATGAAAATCCACATCAATGGAATTGAAATACCAAACACACTGATTGATCTAGGAGCAGCCATAAACATAATGAGTAAACAAGTTATGGATTCACTTAAGCTTCCTAACCTTCAATACACACCAACACTATACAATTAGCAGATAGTTCTGTAATTAAACCTGATGGTGTGTTGGAAGATGTTTGTGTATCCTTAGATTCTTTGGAATATCCTGTTGATTTTGTGGTCTTAACGCCCAAGAATAATTTAGGAAGACATCCATTAATCCTAGGAAGACCTTGGTTAGCTACAACTAATGCTTTCATCGATTGTAGATTAGGTGACATGTTTATCTCAGATGGAAATTCTACAAAGAAATTTACATTATACCCACTTGAAAAAACAACAATATAAATAGAGAATGAGGAATGGATAGATGATGAAGATGATATACAACCTGTTTTCACTACTGAACAAGTAAGAGAGGAGGACCAAATTTTAAATCTACTAGAAAATAATGAATCTTTCTCACATTATAACTGTAGTCGAAATGAATATCTCTCATCTAGACAAATATAATTTCTCTCTATGGAGAAATTTGGGAATTCTTCAATAGAAATTTTTCTAGGTAAAACTTTGAATATTAATGAAAACCTGGAAAAATTACAAAAAAATCAACTGGTAGAAGTTTTACAAAAACATTCTTCTACTTATGCATGTGAATACAATGATATGAGAGGAATTGATCCTAAAACTTGCATAGATCATATCTACATTAAACAAAGTGAAATACCATTTAGACAACCACAATGAAGAATGAACCCAAATTTAAAATAAATTGTTAAGGAGAAATTACAAAAACTGATAAATGTAAATTTCATTTATCCAATATCAGACAGTCAGTGGGTTTCACCCCCAGTAATCGTTCCAAAGAAAAATGCGAAATGGAGAATATGTATCGACTACATGGAATTGAATAAAGAAACACTAAAAGACCACTTTCCACTTCCTTTCATAGATCAAGTCTTGGACACACTGGCAGGGAAAAAGTATTTTTCATTTTTGGGCGGTTTTAGTGGATATAATCAGATTCAGGTAGCACCTAAAGATCAAGATAAAACCACATTTACGTGTCCATGGGGAACTTATGCTTACCAAGTACTTCCATTTGGATTATGAAATGCCCCAGAAACATTCCAAAGAGAAGTCCTTAGAATTTTCTCTGATCTTATTCATGATTGTGTGGAACTGTATATGGATGATTTCACGATTTATGGAGACTCTTTTAACGAAGCACTTGAAAATTCAGAAAATTTCTAATAAGATGTAAAGAAACAAATATTTTGTTAAGTCATGAGAAATTTTTTATGATGTTTAATGAAGGGATTGTTTTATTTCACCATATTTCAGGAGATGGAATTGAGGTAGACTCATCTAAAGTTGAGGTCATTTCTAAACTATCAATGCCAAATTGTCAATGAGATGTTAGGAGTTTTCTTGGTTTTACTAGATATTATAGAGGATTTATAGAAAACTTCACAAAAATTTCATCTCCACTCTTTAAACTACTTACCAAAGACTGTGAATTCGGTTGGAATTCTAATTGTCAGGATGCCTTTGAAACTTTGGAAAATAAAATTTCTGAAGCACCTATCTTAAAAGGACCTAATTGGAAATTGCCTTTCCATATATCAACTGATGCTTCAGATACAACCTTAGGAGATGTGTTAGGGAAAAAAAACATTACTCCTTATGAAATCTATTACACCAGTAAAAATTTAACTCCAACCAAGCTAAACTATACTGTAACCGAGAAGGAGTTCTTAGCTATAGTTCATGCCATTAAAAAATTAAGACATTATATAATTGGCTATGAAACTTTAATTCACATGGACCATTCTACCATTAGATACCTCATGAATAAAACAATCTCTAATGGAAGAATAACTAGATGGCTTTTATTGTTACAAGAATTCAACATCACCATTCTAGATAGACCCAAAAAACAAAATACAATTGCTAACTTTTTATCTAGAATTCAGAATGATAATAATGATCAACCTGTGGAGGATAAATTTCTTGATGAATATATTTTTGTATTATTTACTAAATCACCTTGGTATGCAGATATTGCTAATTGTTTAGCTACAGGAAATATACCATTTCATTTGTCTCCTAGAGAAAAGAGGAGGATAGTTCACAATAGCACATCTTATTCATGGATAAATGAAGAATTATACAAAACATGACCAGATCTCATCATCAGAAGATGTGTTCGAGAAGATGAAATACTGGAAATACTTAAAGCATGCCATGATGAACCATGTGGAGGACATTTTTCTGACAAAAGAACTGCTTATAAGGTCCTACTTTTAGGATATTATTGGCCTTCCATTTTCAAGGATACCAAGGAATATGTTAAAAGATGTGACAGTTGTCAGAGAATGGGAAAACCTACTCTTTCAAATGAAATTCCATTACAATCATAGGTACTCATTGAACCATTTGAAAAATGGGCACTAGATTTTGTTGGTCCAATCAATCCACCTTCAAAGAAAAAAAGGTATATCCTAGTATGTATTGATTATGTCACTAAATGGGTAGAAGCTAAATCACTTCCTTTTTCTCCTAAAAATGATGTAGTTTCATTTCTTTTTGAGGATATTTTTACTCGTTTTGGTGTTCCAAGAGAAATTGTAACAAATCAAGGGACACGATTTACATCTAGATTAGTGCAGAAACTTGTGGAGCAATACAAAATCAAGCATCGGAAATCCACTCCATACCATCCACAATCTAATGGACAAGTTGAGTTTACAAACAAAGTGATTGAAGCAATTCTTAACAAACTATACACTTACATAGGAAGGATTGGGTAGAGAAGCTTCCAAAAGCTTTGTGGGCTTATAGAACTACATGGAGAAGTACTACAGGACATACTCTCTATGAACTTGTTTATGGGAAGAATGTCTTACTTCCAATGGAGTTCCAGATATAGACCTATAAAACAACATTCTAGTTGGATCTTGACTTATCATAAGCACAAAAGCAAAGGATGGGACAACTTAATGAGCTTGATGAAATAAGACAAGAAGCCCTCCAGAAGACTAGCCTAGTTCAACAACAGAGATCCAGATGGCATGATAAGTACATTAAAGAAAGGAAATTTCATCTAGGAGATTGGGCATTACTCTTCGACTCAAAGTTCAAAAATTTCCAAGGAAAATTCCAAACTCACTGGCTTGGACCTTATGAAGTTGAAAATGTCTTTGACAATGGTGCAGTTAGAATCAGGACTATTGATGAAGAGAAAATTCCTCTTTTAGTGAATGGACATCGACTTAGACTTTATCAGAAGCCATTGACAAAAGAAGAATTTGTCAAAATTTTCCAAGACAATTCAGAATTGAAGATGGTTGAGAAGAATTCTTCTTTTCCACCTTAGGAATTCTCTCTCTCTCTCTCTCTCTCTCTCTCTCTCTCTCTCTCTCTCTCTCTCTCTCTCTATATATATATATATATATATATATATAATAAAAAATAATAATGTATAAACATGAAAACCAACATGTTGTTGGCATGCTTATATAGAAAATTTAAAGTGAAAACCAACTCTTGTTGGAACGTTAAATTTTCTCTCTTTACCATTTCTTCCTAAACTAAAAATGTATTCCTTTTTCCTAAGTATCCCTTTCTTAAAAAAAAAAAAAATCTCTGAGCTACAGAATTAGTGACTTTATGTAGCTTAGACAATTTTCTGCAGCTCTAATAAGATTTCTGTAGCCAATTTGACAGGAACACTTGGTAGCTCAAATTGAAGAATAAATGACTCCTTTTAAGTGAAAATTACCTACAGAAGATATCAAAGGATAGATAAAGGTTAGCAAATCAATTGAAGATATGTAATACTTTAATTTTACAATAAGGGATAATATATTGCAGATATGAATTATGTGGACATAGCACTAACGAAATAAAACAAAATCATTGCAAATAATGGGTGATAGTCTCTTGTCAAATCCATTATAGTCCACCATTTTTAATTCCTTTCTCGTCCTCATTTCGAATCCATCAATTTAATCACCAAATCATTGAATTGAATGTGTCCCAATGACTAACTCATTTCCTCAAGCCTTCATTATAATTCACTCGTTCTCTCATTTCTCTAAATTCATACAGCCTCTCCATCTCTCTCCATCATAGAACGAAACCCTAACAACGCCATTCTTCATTTTCAAGTAAACAACTCTTGAGACAAAGCATATTTCACCATGGGCATTATTATCTGAATAGAACCAATAGGAAAGAAGGTCTTGGAAGGATACCCTCAGACCAACGAACTATTGTAGAAAGTACAGTAGTTAAAATTCATAGAAAAATTTGATGGTTTCCACAGGGAGGTAACAAAGACTTCTATACATTATTTTGATGGAACGAAGGTTGAAATAGGTGAATTCAAGTTCGCCATAATAGAGTCCATGATTGCAAAACCTATCGAATTTCCTATAAGTGGAGAAAAGTGGTTCAAAAACAAAGGAATTGAAGGGGAAGATTGAAAACTCTTCTTGAAAAATCCAAACATGGACACTACCATCTTCAGAAAAGGTATTCCTAGTTCAGCCCTTAAGAATAAATGGAGAAATTCGATCCTTGTACTTCATAAATTTATTACTTGTGAAGGTCAATTTGGATGCATGTTTTTCTACCACATTAGGATAATGATGAATTTCCTTGAAGAACATCAAATGAATCTCCCATACTTCCTCTTGCATAGCCTTAAGAAAATGTCAATGAATGTTCAAAAGAAAATTTAGTTTATAGACAATACAATGTACCATCATGGATTGATAAAAATCTTGATTGAGTTTCACCTTCAGAGTATAGGTGACAATTGGGAAAACTTTCTAGTAAGAAATCATTTTGAAGAGAAAATTCCTGAATAGTCAAGTGGTAGTAAAACCCTCAGAGGAAGGAAGAGAAAAATGGAAACAGTAAAAGAACAGGAACCCCAGTCCCAACAAGAATTATCAGAGGATGAACTACCCATTGTAGATATTTTGCAGAAAATGAAAAAAGGGAATCTTAGAAGAAAGAAAGTCGACAAGAAAACAGAAATTTTATCCCAAACCAAGATCCTTCCTTAGAAAGAAAATCCAAAAGCTAAAGAGCAAAAAACTTAGGGATTGCCAACTCCAGGTATAAGAAGAAGTACCAGATTGAATACAATACAAAAAGCAGTTTTAGGAGTTGCATAATTTATCGATATTGAGTCAAAAGAGCAAACTCAGGATCTTGAGGACTCTCCAGGAAAATCATTGAGACTGTCACCAAGGGTGTCACCACCCTGCTTCAGTTCACCTCCAAGAAGTCCAGTACTCAGTCCAGGTGTTGATCCTGTTCAACAAGAAATTTATGATTATGTAGAATCATTAGAGAGAAAGGAAGCAACAACTAAAGGGTCAATCCAAAGTCTAGGAGAAGGAAGTAATCAATTTAATGAGCCACACGAAACTTCAACATCTAATTTTTTAAAGCAAGAAATCATTGAGCTGGAGACATTAAACAGATACCTCAAAAATGAAAATTAGACACTAAAGGCATAGAATGGAATTCAAATTGCCAAAATTCACAACCTTATTCTACACTGAAGTCTACGGTACAAAAAGAACAAGAAGTTGAAGAAAGAAAACAGGGAAATGCAAAGAGAAATTGTCAACTTAAACTATAAAATCCTCATGAAGAAACCAAGAATGGCAGTGGTTGCTAAAAAGAAGAAGAAAGTGAATCTTGAATATGATAGCAAGAATGTATAGGAGAATGATAATGTTGATTTGTATGAGGACATACAAAACCTCAAGTGTGGGGGAATGTGGAGTCCAAGAACTACTTTACCTTCACACCATTTTTTCTCATCTTTCCTCCTTTTTCCTATCCCTATCATCTAAATAAATGCAATAAATATGAGCTTTTGTTAAGGTAAGCACTTACATGTCCTCTTTTTCATATTTTGTCTATATACCTTATTGTTTTATTAAAGTTTGCATTTAGCTATGGAATTGACCTGATTCTGTAGCTAATCCACAGATCTGCATCTACTTATGTTGTTGACAGGGTTCAAGTGCACCAGCTCAGCAAAGGAGTATATGGGTAGATGAAGAATGATTCCCTCATGGATTTCTTCGTATTTACTCAAACTAATCCATCAAGAAAATCAAACTGCAACGTGGTCAAACACAACAATCAACTGCAATATAATACGCTGGAATAGAGTCTGAGTTTCACGAAATATTATCAATTTTCTTTTCCAAATGGAAAATCAATGATTAAGCGATATGATTTGGTTTGATAAGGATTGCAATGAAGATACTTAGGCTTGAATTTCTCTTGATGTTAACTAAGAAAATGTTATAAGAACAATGGCCGCTCTGTGTTTTGATGCGCGCTGATGTATGTAATTTTGAAGGCATCCATTAAAACTATTTTCCAATTTATAAATCTTGGTTCATACATTTCATGTTGCGTTGATTAAAGTTGTTGATTGTATCGTGGAGGGTCCCTGTGTGCAGATCAAGTCTTTGAATCATTGCAAATATATTTTCTTTGGTTTCTTAGAATTAAATTATGGATGCTCTGTGTTATGTTTTAGGATGCAGTCCAATGGAGTTCGCGATTAAATTGACATATGCTTCAGTAATTTCATTTTCTTTATACAAAGCATAACTTGATCATTTCATTTGATTTCTACCTAGTATAATTCGGTCATTTCATTTCACAGTTTGGTTATTTCATAGCTTATCAATTTCGTTATTGTTTTTACTTTTGCATTTAGTGAAGTTGCAATAATTAGGACTGACCGTCTTTTCTTCGCAACTGAATTCAAGTATCTTTCATTTCCAAATTCAATAAAATAGATCTCCCTTATATCATTTAATTCTTTCATAGTTAGTCTAGTGTGGCTGCAGCATAAGAATCCAAACATAATAAAAAACGGTCTAACAGAGTAGAGCTAGGATCACTATTCATCCATCCCTGATCTAGATTTAAATAGGATCACAACAAATTACAGAGATAACCATAAATATAGGGATGCAACAGAAATAATACTTCATTTCATTAATGTAAAATACTGAAATATGCTTGCAAACAGGAATGGAAATAAACCAACTCGGGCAATGGTAGCTTATCTCTAAGGAGAGATGTGGTAGCTCCATGCCTTTGAACTGCGTTACAATGAGGCTCAAGGGAATTTTTATTATTCAACAATAAGAGCAAACCCTAAATAGCCAAAACCCTAACTCAAGGAGATGTAACACCAAGAGTTTATGGGCCCCGTTGGGGTTAGTTGGACAGCCAACTTCGCGGGGTCATGACTTGGTCCTATTATCTCCGTTTGACGTGCATGATACCGCATTAGAAAGATCTCTCCGAGGAATACAATGGAAAAAGATGTTTTTTTGGGTCGGTTATTGGCGGTAGATTTCCAGAAAAACGTTGTTTAGGGCCTCAAAACGGCTTCGGAAGTTTAGGACCCAAAAAAACTGCTAAAAATAGTAAACTATGCTATAATTAACGAAACTGAAAAACTGAAAGAAACAATGGTGGGGATCCAAGTGTAATTGGCGGATGGCCACCAATATCCACCTGGATCATTCCTTCCCCCTTAGGAAGAAATGTTCCCCATTGCGTTGAATGCCTCCATGAGATGGGGAAACTTTTGCTAAACTTATCCCTCGTGAGTTGTTCTACAATTTTTTATGTGTCCAGTAATGGTGGGAAGCATGGTCGAGGGTGGCCCACATTGAACACTCAATGCAAGCCAAGGAATGGGGGAATGCTGAGCTCCAAAGCATTGTTTCCCACATCTTTGTTACTGGTGTAAGGACCATATCTGAGTGGTCTAAGCTTCTAATGGGCTCTGGTAAGGAATTATTTCTACAAATGCAACCAAACTTTGTCACCCACCTAAAACTTGTGTGACATCAAATGTTGATCATGTCGCTACTTGTACTTGGCATTTTCTAGAATGGAGTGGCAACATATCAGCCCGTTGAGCAGATGCGCTCCGGGAGTCAGATTGAACGAATGCTTGACCTGAAAGTGTAATGGTAACCTTGTCGATGACGAGAAGATGTCTCTATATCCTTTCATGATCGTATACACCTACTTTGGCTGCGTGGAGGAACCCTTCCCGGGGACCATGGATATGGCTATGATCTTCTCCTTACTTTGAGAGCGAACTAGAAAGAAAATAAATTTCCTAGTCTGGGAGATGATCTTATTGCCTTTCTTAGTAGAGATCAAAGAAGTGGCGATAGGTGGGGCTACCTCTAGTATCCTGTATAATGTATTACACAAAGAAATAATAACAGCGCGAGGCCTTAACTAATATGCAACATGTCGCTTCCACAAGTATGGTTGGCTTAATAATACATCGCAAACATCCAGAGGTGCAACATCACACAATACCTCATCTGTGAAGGGCTTGATGTTGTAGGGAAGGCAACACTGCTGGCGAACTTGGAGATCTTGTCCTTGGTGAAGCCACCTAATACTGTACGGCTACGGGTGTGGTATGGTCGGCAGTCGCAGCCGTTTCATGAACTCCGCTGAAATGAGGTTCTTTTGGCTCCCACTATCAACAATGAATTGTAGCAGCGAACCCTTCACCCACATTTGTGAGTGGAAAAGATGTTCCCCCTCCTCCAGATATTCGGGCTCATTCTTCTGGATCTTGGTGGTGGCAACAGTGGCACTGGGCTCCGCACCAATGATCTTCTTCCCTTTTTCATTACTCTTGTTCGGTTCTAACTCAGGGTCGAAACATGCATCTGATTCTAAAGCCTTCAACTCGGCCACCAACGACTGCATTAGGGGAATTTTGAGGTATAAAATGGTCCTCCTAAGGAAATTATAAAATAATAGTGGAAATAATAGAATAAGATTACATTACATTATCAAATTTTAGAGGGAAAAATGAAAAAACTATTTTTTTCAACTCATATTTTCAACTTACCTCCCTATGGGTTTACTCAAATTTCAAGCGGAAACACTTTTTGGATGCAAAATTTGATTTCTCATCCAAGGAGTACCCATATTGCATACTTTTGATGGACCCTGCTACATGAGAAATGAGAAATACATGAAAAACGTGATTGCAATCACGTTTTTTCATGTATTTCTCATTTTTCGTGTATTAGGGTCCATCGAAAGTATGCAACTTGGGTAATCTCTTGATGATAAATTAAATTTTACATCTAATGAGTGCTCCCACTAGAAATTTTAGTAAAAACTTAGGGAGATAAGTTGAAAATACGTGTTGAAAAAGTAGTTTTATTATTTTATTATTTTTTAATATTTGTACTTTTTTATTCCAAAAATGGTGAATCATCCCCCATGGTTGACATCATCATCTTGAATCCTATTAGTTCTTATAAAGTTTATTTTTGTTGTACATTTTTCTTAGGAGGCCCATTTTAGACCTCAAAATTGCCGTAATGGCTTGGTTCGACACTCACTTGTATTGTGAGTGGGGCTCTTACAGAACTCACACCACTTTCTTGTGTCCTTCTTTGACTTCGTGGAGTTGTTCTTTTCTTGCGGCTTCAACAGGTTGTCTTGGGTCACCCCTCCTTGGCTTTGTCCTTTATTCTTCGAATGCATAGATCCAATGTCTCGCTTCTTTTGTTTAAACTTCTGCTCAATCTTGACAGCGTATCGGTATGCCGTGCCGAGCGAGGAGATGTCCAAGAACTCCATCTCGTCCTGGATGTGTCTATGTAGGCAGTCGTGGTACTTGAGTACCAAATTTTTCTCAGAATACTTGATACCCAACTTCGTGCAAAGGGTATGAAAAACAATGGTAAACTCTAGCACATCTTGGTCCCTTCCTTGCCGCAGCATGGTCCACTTTATGTATTTGTCCTCGTAGCTCAACACAGGGTAGTACTGCTCCTTGATGGCATCCTGGAATGAATTCCAGGTGGGAGCGGCTGAAAGCAGTGAGTTCATAATTTTATACTTCTGCTCGTAGTAGGTTTCCAACCAGTCCTTAACGTGGGGTGCTCCTTTGAGAAGAGCGAAAGTAATCTTTTCTTGGCTAGAAAAATCATGAACAAAAAAATACCCTTCTCGCAGATTTAACCATTTATCTACGACATTTGGATCTATCTGACCCTCGAATATGGGGATTTCAAAGTTAACTTATACCTTAAAGGGTGTGGCGTTTCCAAAGTAGCTATTAGATGTGTCTCCCGTGGGTAGATGCTGAAGGATCTGGCCAAAGTTGTCCATCATCGCATTCCTTTATCGCTTGAGGGCTTCCTCGAGCAAGATTTTGATAGGATCTCCTACCCCCTTGTCTTTCTTTTCATCCGCCATGGGAGGCCATCAAGATTTGTGAGGCTGGTCTTGCAAAGGTTCGACCAGTTCAAGCCCTAACTCCTTATATCCTAACCTCGTTGGGGATATGCAAAGAAAAATAGAGAAACAATAGACCACTTTGATACCATTGACCCGAATTTGAAGAGGAACGCAAAAAATTACAGAGATAACCATAAATACAGAGATGTAGCAGAAATAATACTTCATTTCATTAATGTAAAATACTAAAATATGCTCATAAACAGGGATGGAAATAAACCAGCTCGGGCGATCGTAGCTTATCTCTAAGGAGAGATGTGGCAGCTACATGCCTCTGAACTACAATACAATGAGGATCAAGGGCCTTTTTATTATTGAACAATAAGAGAAAACCTGAAACAACCAAAACCCTAACCTGAGGAGATGTAACAACAAGAGTTTATGGGCCCCGTTGGGGTTAGTTGGACAACCAACTTCCCGAGGTGGTGGCTTGGTCATATTATCTTCATTTGACGTGCATGATACCCTGTTGGAAAGATATCTTTGAGGACTACGATGGAAAAGATGACTTTATTATATTCATTGGTGGTAGATTTCCAAAAAAACGTCATTTAGGGCCTCAAAACGGCTCCGGAAGTTTAGGACTCGAAAACCTGCTAAAATAGTAAACTATGCTATAATTAAGGAAACTGAAAAACTAAAAGAAACAATGGTAGGGATCCAAGTGGAATTGGTCGGTGGCCAGCAATATCCACCTGGATCATTCCTCCCCCCTTAGGAAGAAATGGTCCCCATTACGTTGAGTGCCTCCATGAGATGGGGAAACGTTTGCTGAACTTGGTACCTGGTGAGTTGTTCTACAATTTCTGATGTGTCCAATAATGGTGGGAAGCATGGTCGAGGGCGGTCCACATTGAACACTCAGTGTAAGCCAAGGAATGGGGGAATGCTGAGCTCCAAAGCATTATTTTCCACATCTTTGTTACTGGTGTAAGGACCATATTGGAGTGGTATGAGCTTCCGATGGGCTCTGGTAATGCATTATTTCTGCAAATGCAACCAAACTTTATCGCTCGTCTGAAATTTGTGTGACATCGGATTTTGATCATGTCACTCCTTGTACTTGGAATTTTCCAGAATGGAGTGACAATATATCGACCCTTTAGGTAGAGGTGTTTCGGGAGTCAGATCGAACGAATGCTTTACCTGACAGTGTAATAGTACCCCTGTCAGTGAGGCGAATATGTCCCTGTATCCTTTCATGATCACATCCACCTGCTTTGGCTACATGGAGGAACCCTTCCCGGGGGCCATAAATGTGGCTATGATCTTCCCCTTACTTTGTGAGCGAACCAGAAAGAAAATAAATTTCCTAGTTTGGGAGATGATTTTACTGCATTTCTTAGTAGAGATCAAAGAAGTGGCGGTAGGTGGGGCTACCTCTAGTATCCTATATAATGTATTACACAAAGAAATAATAATAGTGCGAGGCCTTGACTCATACACAACATGTCGCTTCCACAAGTATGATTGACCTAATAATACATCACAAACAACCAGAGGTACAACATCACACAATACCTCATCTGTGAAGGGCTTGAAGTTGTAGGGAAAGTGACACTACTGGCGGACTCAGAGATCTCGTCCTTGGTGAAGCCACCTGATACTGTACCACTATAGGTGTGGTATGGTTGGTAGTCCCAGCCACTTCATGACCTCTACTGAAATGAGGTTCTCTTGGCTCCCACTGTCAACAATGAATTGCAGCGGTGAACCCTTGACGACATCTGTGAGTGGTAAAGACGCTCCCCCTCCTTTGGATCTTCAGACTCATTCTTCTAGATCTTGGCAGTGGCAACAGTGGCACTGGGCTCCACATTAATTATTTGCTTCCCTTTTTCATTCCTCTTGTTGGGTTCTGACTCAAGGTCAAAACATGCATCTGACTCTGAAGCCTTCAACTCGGCCACGAGCGATTGCTTAGTCTGACACTCACTTGTGTTGTGAGTGGGGCTGTTATGGAACTCACACCTCTTTCCTGTGTCCTTTGACTTCGTGGTGTTCTTATTTTCTTGCAGCTTCAACTGGTTGTCTTGGGTGACCCCACCTTATCTATGTCCTTTGTTCTTCAGATTCACAGATCTAAAGTCTCGCTTCTTTTGTTTAAACTTCTGCTCGATCTTGACAACGTATCGGTATGCCATGCCAAGCAAGGAGATGTCCAGGAACTCCATATCGTATTGGATTTATCTATGTAGGTAGCCACGGTACTTGAGTACCAAATGTTTCTCAGAATACTTGATACCCAACTTCGTGCGAAGGGTATGAAAAACATTGGTAAAATCTGGCACATCTTGGTCCCTTCCTTGCCACAGCATGATCCACTTTATGTATTTGTCCTCATAGCTCCTGATAGGATAGTACTTCTCCTTGATGGCATCCCGGAATAAATTCCAAGTGGGAGTGGATAAAAATAGTGAGTTTTTAATTTCATCCTTCTGGTCATAGTAGGTTTCTCACCAATCCTTGACGTGGGGGGCTTCTTTGAGAAGAGCGAAAGTAATCTTTTCCTGGCTAGAAAAATCATGAATAGAAAAATACCATTCTAGTAGATTTAACCATTTATCTACGACATATGCATCTATCTGACCCTCGAATATGGGGATTTGAAAGTTAAATTGTACCTTAAAGGGTGTGTTGTTTCTAGAGTAGCTATTAGATGTGTTGCCCCTAGGTAGCCACTGAAGGATCTGGGCAAAGTTGTCCATCATTGTGTCCCTTTGTCACTCAAGGGCTTCTTCCAGCAAGATTTTGATAGGATCTCCTACCCCATCGTATTTCTTTTCATCTGCCATGTGAGGCCATCAAGGTTTGTGAGGCTAGTATTGCAAAGGTTCGACGAGTTCAAGCCCTAACTGTTATACAACAAAATGACCCCCTCATCAGCTCAAAGGGGAAAGACATGATGGCTGAAGCAAAGACCAAGATCACATGCCTTGTTTCCACACTAACGCTAGCTATACACTGACAACCTTATTTATAAAGCTTCTCTGTAAGCCTAAGGGAGCGTTAGTGACCCTACTAATTCTAGTTGTTAGTTCGGGAATAACATTAGTGGACCCTAATGAAGTTCTAAAGGTCAAAGGAGCGAGTTGACTCATAAAGATCTAGATATTTGCTCCTAAATATACTCGAGAAAAGTAAGGAAACATCTCAAGTTCGACCTATTTGTGGGATTTCTAATCCTAATTAAGGGAGAAAATGGGAAAGAGCTGAAAAGCATAGAAACTTCATTGCTTTTACCTTAAGTAACTCATGGAGGAACTTGGAAACCCTAACTCGATTGCTACATAAGCAAAGCCTGGCTATGGTGATAGGGGCCAGATCATTTTATACAATAGCTTACTTGATTATTGAGCATACTCTCAAATCTAAGCATAAGAAGTTGGTAAGAAGGGAGAGAGAGAGAGAAGTTGGAGTGGTAAGGGAACGCTGATGCAACATATGGTTGTAATCACTCTTCTGACATTAATATAGAACTGCAGTTATACTATCTACTCTGTGGTGTTGGTACTATCATTCATTTACTTGTTTGTCCAATACCTTTTAGCATGAGCAGCTTAGTTATGTGAAACTAGATGTATTTTATGTATTTTATGTATTCATGTATTAGTTATCAAGGTTGTATGTTATGATTATGCTTGTCTCTTCTATGTGTAGGACTTGATCTGGAGCCAGCTCAGGGGACTTCCACCTAGCTACATTGTGCTCTCCAACAAATCTACACGGAGGCTTGAGGTAATCCATCTGTTTTGCTTTGATAGTTAGTTAATGTTTATGGACATGCATGTAACTTTGTGACGGCTGCAGATAATCTTACAATCTGCCAAGGGTCCTGGGAAGACCCTTGAGGGTATCTCCATTCTCCATACACCGTGCATTTTATCCTATAGCAGAATTGGTGACTCCACTGGGGACTATACATCTAGTTCCCAGTTTACCTAGACAGTTCTCAGTTTCCTCCTCCTTCTAAGACCTCCCTATACTTCTGCATTCCCTTTCTGACCCACCAAAACCTTGCTGCATTCTGCCTTCATATATTTATCCTTGAATTTGATCCTAAAAGCCCTATTTTGAGTTGTTTTCCCACACTAACGCGGGTTAGTAGACTACACATTGATTTATAAAGCTCAGTGTCTACACACATACAGTGTTAGTGGACCCAATAACTCTCTGTGGCCACTGCTACAGAAGCGTTAGTCCCTTAAATATTGATATACAATTGTGTCTGCAAACTCAAGGGGATAGGAAGCCTGCTCATGGACTGAAAGAGAGTCTGCAACTGCATTTTGTTAGCAAGATCAGTGTCCTGAAAGAATTTTTTTTTAGGAAATAAGTTTTTTTTTTTCTTTCTTAAAACATTTTTATGAAAGAAAGATCCACATTTTTTATTCATTCTTCTATTTAGCTGGTTAAACGCTGCTTTATTTTGGTTTCAAATAGTTGTTAGGAAAGCCTTGGAAATATTTATGTTGGTTATACAAGTGTTATAATGACTAGGATGCATGGAACAAATATGAATATGTGAAAGACCCTCACCTGTAGAATACTACTTGTTTTCATCGAATTGAATAATTTTTAAAGCATTGTCTTGTGCATGATTTTTTGAGTCAGAGTCCCATCACATTTCATACGTCAACTCCCCTACCGAAGACACTAAAAAAGTACACATAAAATTTACCTAAAATCAATCACCAACTCTTTATTGAGTAAACAAACATTAGTTCAGGCTAGGATCTTGGGATAGGCAGTGTGAGTAAACTGCCCAAGATCAGAAACCAAAACTAGTGTCATTAAAAGAGAGAAAATTCCTTTTGCACTCATACTACCGGGACCACTCCAGTCAAAGTGGAGCTAAATATCAGAAAACATCGGACTATAAGTGAAGGTAGCCCGCCTTCGCTTGCAACACCTTTGGGTATTCTGTGTATTGGGGATCCCTTCGTGGATTTTGGAGCTGAGTCGGGGACTTAGGTATCCTGCCCACACAGTGTACTATCTGCGGCTATGTCCCCCCCCCTGGTAGTGTCTGCGATCTGAGGTATCCTTGGTGACAAAGCTTTTAGGGACTTACCCAAAGTGACTAGAGTGGGTTGCCCTGGTACCTAACATAGATGTACCTACTCTGTCTTCAGTTTTTGGGAGGGTGCTTGTCTTCACGAGAGTACTTGGCCCCTCAATCTGAGGTTCAGGTGAATCTCTAGAGTAACCATAACTGTAAATTTTCCCAACCCTCTCTGTTGTTCATTGTGATACTAGGTTTCATCTCTAGTGATCGATGCTTATCAAACAGGGTCATTTCCCTCTATTTGTTGATTGATCAACTTAGTGTATTTTTTATATTTTTTAGGTACACGTATGCTATCATTAAGACTTTAACAAATATCACGATAAAATTTATTGATAAAAATTAACGGTCACCGTGGCTACATCTGGCCCTCATAATCAATCTAGACAATTGTTAGGACTTCCTCCTCTCATTATGGAAGATTTGTTGAGCTCCAGTGAACCAGATTCCCCATCTTCGGGAATCAGTCTCCTAGATCTCACACGGAATATGTTTGGACAAACAACAATTTAAGTTTGCTGGAGGATTTCTTTACCAAAGGATTTCTTCCTCCCTTTAACCATTCGCTCACGAATCCGTTGGACCCACTCTTGGTTCCCGTGGCACCTGTAATCCCTGTCTCTTTAGTTGGAACATTTCCATCAATCCCGTCGATGACTAACGGGTCATGGAACTTTGTGGACACTTTTGGTCCTCCACCACTTCCCCAGTCAACAGTCACCACCACACCATTTATGGCGAACCCCGATATCCCATTTGTCCTAGGTATAAACACTCACATGACACCCTCCATGAGTGGAACCCAGCCGATGCTAGGTTCCACCCCTTTAGTGTCAAACTATATACCTTCGACAAGTGCTACATACAACACTCCTTATAACGCTCAATATAGCACTACTAGTGCGGTTCCCGTCTGCCAACAATATGTTCGGTAGCCATTCTACAGTTCAAACCCCTAGATTCAAGTATCTGGGGGCATTCCCAATATGCACATATCGGTTAGGAACGTAACAGTTCCTCCTCCATTCTCAGGCATGCATGGTCAGTCATTGATTAACATGAGTGTTCCTTATGTCAATCAAGGACATATGGTTAGTTCTGTGGCGGGCGGGAATCCTTAAGGAGGTCCCAACCAATCCATGGGGGCACCCTACTCACAAATTAAAATGAGTCAAGGGGGCATTGCTTATCCTGGGGGTAATTCTATACCCCAACAGCACATTCCCCGTGGAAATCCACATTACAATGCCATACCCCAAGGCAACTACTATACCACGCAACCTATCTATAATATTATGACTCAAACGATGGGAGGAACGCAAGGATCCTCAAGTCATATGTCATCGCCTTGGTCCGAGTTGGGGGCACCACACACTCTGCCTTTCTTGGCAACGTTGGACATACCCGACTTATAAAAACTTACAAATGACCCCATCTATCATAACTTACTTTGGCCACCGATCCCGCATAAAATACCAACAGACATCCCCAAGTTCGAAGGGAAACAAGGGGAGGATCCGGGCACCCATATCACCACCTATCATCTTTGGTGTGTTTCCAACTCCATGGTGGATGATAGTGTCCAGTTACGTCTTTTTCCCCACACCCTCACTGGCAACGTAGCTAAGTGGTACATTGAGTTACCACGTGCGTCAATAAATACCTTCGACGCTCTAGTAATGGAATTCTTAAAGCACTTCCAGCTACCCATCCGCTATGAGACTGGGACAGAGCTCCTCACTTCATTACATCAGGATACTGCCACCCACATCTCTGATCATATACATGAATGGAGACATAGGCAGAGGTTAGTTAAAGCTCCCCTCCTAGACTATCTCTTAGCAGACTGGTTCTGCAAGTCCCTACTCCCACAAATCACTAAATATGTCACTTTAGGTGGTGCAGTCACAAAAGACCAATCCATACGTTGTGCCCAACACTTAGATCTGATATATTCACAGTCTGGCACTCTTTACGACATAATCCCCAATGCCCCTCGTAACTCCAATCTCTCCACTACTTAGCACCCCAGAGCGCACCCCGATGGGATAATCAGCGCAACCTCAGGGGCTGCTATAAAAAAACTCAGTAGTCACATTTCCTAGATGTCAATGGACCCCTCTACCAAATCGACTACTCTTCCTACCATTGCGATAAACTCTCTGCAGTCTACACAAAAACACAGTAGTAAGAACAAGAAGAATAAGAAAAAGACCGCTCCTTTTGAGGAGCAGTCAACAAAGCAGCAAAACCCAAAACAGAAGGCCATTGCACCTTCTGATGATAGAAAGGATAAACCATCTAGATTCCATTGCAAAATCTGTGCTGAAGACTACATGACCTATCACTGCCCATGTCTTCAGGAATGCACAGAATACATTGCTAAAAAGGATACTGGTAGGACCCCCATTGTCCTTAATAATCCTTTCCCCGCTCAGCAGCAGCAAAAACTTATTGCAAACCAACTCCAACCCCCACAAGGGGGCAACAGTAGTTCGCAACATCCTTCAGCTAGTGAAGGATTTTCTACCATTTACACCTTTGAAACAGTAGATCTACAAACAAGAGCCAAATCCTATGGAGCTCCTATCGCTCATGCAGAGGAACCTTCATCAATTCAAAACCCATTGCCACCCAACAATTTGCATATCGAACGACCAGTTTCTGACCTTGTAATTCGCCCCCCCAAAGGGGCACTTCGACGCACAACGCACAATACATCTACACGCACCGCCCACAACTACAGCATTGTAGAAGACTTGGCGCAAGTGCAATCATCTATGTCAGTGCTCGAAGTATTACAAACATGCCTAGCACAAAGGAAAGCTTTTCTTTCGGCTATTGGTGGTATCGACCCACAGGATTCCATGCTTGCAATTTTCGACATGGAAAAGTGTAAACCTCCCCTTTCCCACCAACTTGCATTTCAAGTGCAAATTTTTTCGAAAGGTAAAGGTATACACAGAACTATCATCAATGAAGGTTCTTCTACCTACGTCATGTCAGCTTCATGTTGGCTCACTCTGGGTTCTCCAACCCTATCCCCATCATCGAATTCCCTTAAAGCTTTCGATGACTAGGTGGACATAGAAGTTGTAGATAAAAAACTTGACTATAATCTCTTGCTGGGTCATAGTTGGACATATGCCATGATCATCGTCGTATCTACTGTCTTTCACATCATCTTATTTCCAATGGATGGAAAGGTAGATATAGTGGACCAGCTGTCTTTCTGCACCGCTGATTATTCCCCGTTGCCAAGCGGCTCTGTACCACTAGTAGGTGGTGTACCAGACTCTTACATCAGTATCAGTACCGGTCTACTGAAGGCTTCTTCCCTCATGGGTTGTTTCCTTCTTCAGCTACCCAAGGTTTCACAAACAGTCAATATGCTTTCATCTATTCCTCATGAATAGACCGATCCATGGATCCTACAGGCAACTTCAGACATTGACACATACAAAGAACAAATGTTGCTATCACCAGTTGAATTGTCCTACCAAGACATTCAATCTACATCCGCATCTCCAGTCACTTTGGTTATGGCCAATGGTACCACTGCCCCTCCCATAAACACTCCTTCTTTCAATCCACTCAATCAAGTCCTACCTACAGACGAAGCTATTCAAGAAATCATGAGTTTAGAAGAGCGACCTTGGGAGGATTTGCACCATCATGTTTCGATATATGATTTAGACATGATGCCTCTTCAAATCCTATCCCCTGACATACCAGAAACCGTTTCCTCACCCTATACGACCATCCAAATTTTGGAGGTGGAAGGAAACATGGCAATATTTCAAAGACATTACTCATCAATATTTTTGTCAAGACAGACATTGTGGAAAACATCCAGATTGGAGCAGATTGCAATCCTGAGGAAATTGCAAGCTTCACATGCCTTTTTAAGGAATTTCGCAATGTATTCGCCTGGTCTTATGAGGAAATGCCTGGCATAGATCCGTCTATTGTCGAGCATGAGATCAAGCTTTACGATAATGCTAAACCTGTCCATCAAAGGCTTCGACCAGTCCATCCCTGCAAAACAGTAGCCATAAAAAACGAAGTAGAAAAATTGTTACATGTTGGTTTCGTCTATCTTGTTCCTTTAATGGAATGGGTTTCTAATCTGGTTCCTATCGATAAAAAACAAGTAACAATCCGCATATGTGTCGACTATCGAGACTTGAATGCCATGTGTCCCAAGGATAATTATCATACGCCGTTCACCGATAAAATCATTGAGGACTACGCCGGTTGTGAATCATTTTCATTCATGGATGGATTTCAAGTTACAACCAGATTGTTATAAAACCCAAAAACCAGCACAAAACCGCCTTCGTCTGCCCATGGGGCATCTTTGCATATCTCAAACTCCCATTCGGTTTAAAGAATGCTGGAGCAACTTTTCAAAGAGCCATGGACTACGCAATTCACAATATCAGGCATATCGTACAAGCTTACTTGGATGAATTTCCAGCCCATTCCAAGCAATGAACGTAGCACCTAAACCATTTCAGAGCAATCTTTCTAAGGTGTTGGTTTTACAACATCCACCTGAATCCACTTAAATGCGTTTTCTTTGTCGATTCTGGACGCTTACATGGATTCATTGTCTCCAAGTACAGGTTTAGGGTTGATCCTGATAAGGTAAAGGTAATTACTCAATTTCCTGAAGCACAATCCATTCTACAGCTCCAACGTTTGCAAGGGAAAGCAAACTTTTTACGACAATTCATCGTAAACTATGTTGAGTTGATGAAAGGATTTATGCGCCTACTTAAGAAGGGAGTGCCGTATCTGTGGGATGATCAAGCTCAATGATCATTTGATACCTTAAAAAAGGCACTTATATCAGCCCCACTCCTTAGCGCTCCCGACTATGGCCACGACTTTCTTCTATACCAGGCAGCCTCGCCATCCTCTCTCGGAATGGTCTTGGTTCAAACTCATGATGACCAGAGTGACCATATGATCTATTATCTATCTAAAGGCTTGGCTGGGCCCGAAGTTAGATATTCACATGTGGAAAAGTTGTCATTGGCAGTTGTCTTTGTTGTCAACCAATTCTGACACTACATCCTACTACCACAGACTAATGTCATCGCCTTGGAGAATCCCATGAGACATATTTTGTCTCTTTAAGTAATTGGAGGAAAAAATTCAACCTGGATAGTGATCCTCCAACAATTTGATTTGGTTTTCACAACTGTCAAGGCAAAGAACTCCTTAGTCTTCACCGAACTTTTGTCGAAACTTCCCATCATCGATCCTAACAAGATAGCCCACGATCCTCTTCTGGATGAAGCTGTCTATCTTATCGACACCACTGACCCTTGGTACAGTGACATTCTTGTCTACCTCCAAGCACAACGGTTCTACCCCGAACTCTCGACAGGTGACCATCATCGCATCCACCACCAAGTGCAACACTATCTAGTGATTAACGATACGTTATATCATCGTGGTGTGGATACAGTTCTTCGACGTTGCCTCACTCATGAAGAGGTGGAACATGTTTTAAATGACTGCCATGCTGGGGCATGTGGCGGTCATCTTTCTGGCATATCTACTGCACAGAAAATCTTGCACGCAGGCTATTACTGGCCAACCTTATTCAAAGATTGTGTCAAGGCCATCCAACAATGCCATCCTTGTCAAGTGTTCACAAATAAAATGCATGCTCCTCCAGCCCTACTACACCTGGTGATCTCTGTTGGCCCCTTTGCCAAATGGGGGATAGACTTCGTAACCTGCAATCCCGTTTCCTCTACTGGACACAACTATATCATAGTAGTTGTGGACTATTTCACAAAATGGGCCGAAGCCCTTCCCACCTACAGAGTTGATGGAGAAACTATGGTACTATTCCTATTCAATCAGGTTATCTATCATTTTGGTGTACCCTGCATGATCGTTACAGACCATGGATCTCATTTCCAGAACCATATGATGTCTGATTTAACATCGTTGCTTGGTTTTCATCAGGATCAATCATCCTCCTACTACCCCCAAGCTAATGGTCAAGTAGAGGTCATCAATGGCATCTTAAAAACCATGATCTGTAGGTTGGTAGGAAATCATAAAACCAGTTGGTATCGAATGTTATATTTGGCGTTATGGGCATACCGAATTTCAGTAAAAACTGCCACGAGCTTTACACCTTTCCAACTTACTTATGGCCTGGAAGTAGTTCTACCCATCGAGTGTCAGATCCCTTCCCTGCAAATAGTTGTTGAACTCCTGCCCGACACTATTGTCGAAGAAGAATGCTTACTATACCTTAATCAACTAGACGAAACCCATCGAGATGCCGAATTGGCACTCGAGGCTCACAAGCACTGGGTAAAAACCCAATATGACAAAAAGTTCAAGCCTTGTTCTTACCAAGAGGGAGATCTTGTTTTGCTCTATGATAAAAAACATGACCTCTTGGGGGCAGGAACACTTCAACCCTTATGGCTAGGTCCCTATGTCGTCAAGAAAGTCCTCTCAAAAGGGGCATATGAACTTTAGGACTGGGAAGGAGTCCCACTCGCTGAGCCCAGAAATGGGCTCTATCTGAAAAAGTATTATGCCTAGTATTGCACTAGGCATGTTCTTTATGATTTTATGTATTCGTAAGTTTTTCTTCCCTTTTTGGTGTGATTGGATTGTTTTGATATTTGTTGGAGTATTTGTCTCATACATCCTTCTTGAAATGCAGATGTCTTCATTACCCTTAGCATATGTAGGATATGCAGATGGTGCCAGTCGTCACACACAGCACATTGCATCAGCTACTTGGGTCATCTACACACCTGAGTCAGAACTATTTTGTTTCAGAGGAGTCTTTCTTGGTACCACCACCAACAATATTTCCAAGTACATGTCCGTAATTTCACTTCTCATGGAAGCGTCATCAAGGGACATCTCCAATCTGGTGGTCAGGTTAGACTCCCAGCTAGTTGTTATGCAATTGAAAAATCGTTATCACATTCATAATCCAACCTTGTTACGTCATTATTTAAGGGTACGACTCCTGGAACGTCAATTTGAAATAATCACATATGAACACATTCCTAGAGAATTTAATGCGGTTGCTGATTCATTAGCTAACTATGTATTAGATTGGCATCTATCTCATTCACTATAGAAGCATGCATGAAAAGTAAAAATTTACTGAGTTAAAAATTTTACAAAAACATTTAAAAAACATTTACGCCATCAAAATACCAAAATGTCTATATATATATAGATCAAAATCCAGTCTTTTACATTGAAATATTCCAAAACTTGGATGTTTTAAGTACAAAATGGCTACTAAGCCTAGCTACAAACACCCATTGGCTATGCCAAAACACCTGCTAAAAATAGCCTATTGCTCTTGAAATGCTAAAACCACTCTAGCTATCCTCCGAAGAGGAACTAGAAACCGCTTAGGTATACTAACTGTGCACCGCCGCATATGAGCAGGAATCTCCCTCATAGGAAGGGGGGGACACCCATGCTCAAGCCCTCTAGGTTCCTTAGAGCCTTGTGAAGACTATTGGCATCACCTCCCCCGGGTAGGTAGTTGGCCTCCTCGTCGCATATGGCGGGGTTTGCCTGCAGGTCGTAATGGCACCACATCTGTGTTAAGCATAAAGCTTTGTGTCAGTACTTATTTTGCCTATAAAAACATTACATAAACATTCATAAGCTAAAAAATACTTGAAGTACTTTCAAAAATCATTCTCACGCTGAGGACCCCAGTTGGTCCCGAGCGGCAGCATCAAGTCAAGGTCACCGATGAAGTCCATGCCCTCATAAGCATAGTCATCAATCATCACAATTTGGCCACGAAGCCACTAGAAGAAATCTTCATCGAAGAAATGCCGGATCGGTCCTCCTCCTATGCGAGGATCAAGTGATGACCATCGCCCCTGCCTTGGCTCCCTCGGATCAAAGGGACCTAAGCTCATCCTTGGGTGCATAACAGGTACCCTCTCAAGAATGAATGAAACTATGAGAGTACCATACCCAAAATTGTGTTGGGTACGAGTCTTGCATGTCGTTAACTCTGCCTTCAACTGGCGAAGCACTGCTTCACACCAGTTGAACATCTATGGCTGGACACAGTCAACTGCAAGCAATAGTTGGGCCTTTGTCGCAATGTGGGGACTCTTTGGCCCAGCCAACCGCACAATCTACCATAAAATTGCCCTCATAGACCTAGACCTTATCCTCTCTATGGGGACTCTGTTGTTGAATAATCCGCTCTCATGGATGCAGTAAGATTGCACCAGATCTAGGGTAGATCATGGATCTAGCCTACCCCCGGTGAGGTTTGAATGTGCCCCACGACACGATAGACCAGTTAAAAAGTATATGTCATCACGGTCAATAGCCAACTCCTAATCTGCAATCCTAAACACTTGCTCGTGTTCATCCCAGTGCTGGATAATCCATCTCAATAAATCCTCCTGCCCTTTCATCAGCTCCAACTTTGCATACTTCAGTAAACCGCAGCGGCACAATGCAAGTATGCATGCTGGATCATTTTGCATTAGCAATTCTTGGCTATCATGGGCCCGTTCTCTCCATAGACTAGTCATTATGGCCTGAAACCTGTGCAAAAATCAACCCTTGAAATTGTCAAGAAAGGTTAAGAAATGAATAGAGCAAGGTTTTGGCCTCTACCTGGGACTGACGACACGTCAAATGGTCACCTGGATCTCCTGCAATGGTCCGCGGAAAATTTGCTCCTCTTTAGCTCCAAAATGCTCTCATAATTCTCAAATAGTGAAAATGGTGAATGTGAAAGCTCGAAACACTTCCTTATATTTATTCTTGGAGACATGATTTTTGAAATTATTAAAGAGAAAGTAGTCCATTCCCCATGATTTTTTATCATGCATGAACCCATATGGATAGGAATTGCTACTTTTTATACTTTTTCTGCTTTTGATGAAAGTACCTTCAGGAATGAAAAGCAGTAAAAGCTGCATGCAATTCTCAAAGAGCGCTTTTCTTTTATGGGATATTTTCTTGCTCTAAAAAACTGAAAAATCCTCGAGTTTGTCATCATTGGGCTCGTTAAACACATACGACGACAGTCTGAGCAACTCTTTTTTGCTCTTTTTCTAGCTCATTAAACTGAAAAATACCATTAGAGCATTCTTTTTAGGCGCTTTTTTATCGCTCATAAAACTGAAAAAATACCGAGATTTTTATTTGGGCTCATTAAATCTTTATAAAGATAACCCGAGCATTATTTTAGGTACTTTTCTCACTCGTTAAACTGAAAAATCCCAAGTTTTTATCAACCGAGCTCGTTAAAAATCTACGGCAGCAACCAGAGCACTTGCTTTTTTGGGACCATTTCTGGCTCTTAAATCGAAAAATCCTCGAGTTTTTCCCCTTCTTCGGGCTCGTTAAAACTATGAAGAAGGAATGAGCAGTTCTTTTACCTCTTTTTCCTTGCTCAATAAACTGAAAAATATAGCTTGAGTTTTCTTCATTTGACTCGTTAAAATTTGATGAAGGTATTGAGTTTGTCGTTGTGTGACTCATTAAAAATTGACGACGAAAAACAAGTTTATTCCATCTCCTCGTACTCATAACAAAATGAGTTCAACATCTGTTGAACATAGGTTTCTATTTATCTGAATTCAATAGATTAACTCATGGAAAAGTAACCAATCCGGGTATATTATTAACCTTTTGTCGCACCTAGTTAACAACTATGACAAAGGGACCACCATGGGGTCATTCTTTACGATCTTTTCAGACTCTCTAAATATGAAAAGACCACTGAGTTGTCTAGTCTAGACACATTACACTAATCAGATAGGGCATAGAGTCGCTCTTTTCGTGGTCCTTTTCAGACTCTTAAAATATGAAAAGATCGACGAGTTTACCTATCTAGACTCACTAAACTAATCAAACGGGGAAAGTAGACAATACAACTGCATTCAATATTAGAAAGTGTGGTTTGGTAGCAGTCGTTCCCTTGAACATGGCACTCCCTCAGATAAACCTTCCTTGTGACGGCCTCTGAATATGAATCCTACCATCCTATGAGTTTAGCCTAAATACCCCGATGTTCTTGCATCTCTGTATCCTAACACTCTTTGGTTTTCATGAGTCTAGTGCTGCATGGTTAAAACCATTGTCATGCCTTCTATTGTTCAAGGGTTAAACTTTTGTTTCCTCCATCAACCCATCAAGCATATCCTTTCATCATGCCCTATGTTGTTTAGACCCAATGCTTAAATATTCCTCAAAAAACAAATCATTTTTGTCCTGTTTCGTGTCGATTGATGTAGGACACATTATTGCCTACCTTTCGATAGGTATCTTCCTATCGACTTCAACATTCTGTCTAGGAAGACAACCCAGAAACACATTCAGTGCCTCAGTACTTGCAAACATTAGTGGCAGGTTGCCTTGTGTTTGATCAAGGGTTCTCATTATTTGCTTCTGGTTAAGTGATTCTATGAGTGTTTGACGACAAAAACATCTTTCACACTTGTTAGATTGTACTGTGCATCTTGGAGACCATCACCATTATTGGTGGCCTTCCTCGGATCTATTAACAGTCTCCATTATTGATTGGTAATCAGATGATTTCATGCATGTTCGACATCAATGCATATATTCACATGTATCGATCTATGATGTTCGGTGAAGTGGAAATCAAGACCTTGGGTAGAGGCTTGCATCAATCAGCCTTGCTTCCTCTCCCAAGTTGCGTATATTGTTTTTTGGAGACAGCTCATCAGAATGATCCTATTATGACACTGGATCCGCATTGTGCTTATCGACGACCAACATTGTCATATCTCTTTTATGAGAAAATCACTCTGACATAGCTACTGAGCATGGGAATGCCTAACTCAGGACATGATTTTAGTAGTTATATATATATGTGTATCTGTGTGTGTGTGTGTGTGTGTGTGTGTGTGTGTGGTGTGTGTTGTATCAGGTTTCCCATACCACCTGAAGCTCTGATCCTCTCTCTCTTTTTGTCGAAGAAGGAAAATTACAGTTAAGTAAAGTATTTTGGCCATCGTTGCAACCTCTGATCTCACACTTTAGGGGGCATTTGTTATACAACAAAATGACCCCCTCATTAGCTCAGAGGGGAAAGACATGATAGCTGAAGCAAAGACCAAGATCACATGCCTTGTTTCCACACTAACGCTGGCTATACACTGACAACCTACTTTATAAAGCTTCTCTGTAAGCCTAAGGGAGTGTTAGTGACCCTACTAACTCTAGTTGTTAGTTTGGGAACAATTTTAGTGGATCCTAATGAAGTTCTAAAGGTCAAAGGAGTGAGTTGACTCATAAATATCTAGATATTTGCTCCTAAATCTACTCAAGAGAAGCAAGGAAACATCTAAAGTTTGACTTATTTGTAGGATTTCTAATCCTAATGAAGGAGGAAAATGGGAAGGAGATGAAAAGCATGGAAACTTCATTGCTTTTACCTTAAGGAACTCATGGAGGAACTTGGAAACCCTAACTTGACTGCTACATAAGCAAAGCTTGGGCTATGGTGATAGGGGTCAGATCATTTGAAAGGATAGATGACTTGATTGTTGAGCATAGTCTCAAATCTAAGCATAAGAAGTTGGTAAGAAGGGAGAGAGAGAGAGAAGCTAGAGGGATAAGGGAAGGTTGATGCAATAGATGGTTGTAATCACTCTTCTGACATTAATATAGAACTGTAGTTGTACTGTCTATTCCGTGGTGTTGGTACTGTCATTCATTTACTTGTTTGTCCAATACCTTTTATCATGAGTAGCTTAGTTATGTGTAACTAGATGTTTTTATGTATTCATGTATTAGTTATCAAGGTTGTATGTTGTGATTATGCTTGTCTCTTCTATGTGCAGGACTTTATCTGGAGCCAGCTCAGGGGACTTCCACCTAGTTGCATTTTGCTCTCCAGCAAATCTACACGAAGGCTTGAGGTAATCCATCTGTTTTTCTTTGATAGTTAGTTAATGTTTATGGACATGCATGTAACTTTGTGATGGTTGCAGTTAAACTTACAATCTTCCAAGGGTCTCGGGAAGACCCTTGAGGGTATCTCCATTCTCCATACACCGTGCATTTTATCCTATAGCACTAACTCCTTATATCCCAACCTCGTTGGAGACATGCAAAGAAAAACAAAGAAAGAACACAATAAATTACAACAATAACCATAAATACAGAGATGTAGTAGAAATAATACTTCATTTCATTAATGTAAAATACTAAAATATGCTTACAAACAGGAATGGAAATAAACCAGCTTGGGCGATGGTAGCTTATCTCTGAGGAGAGATGTGGTGGCTACATGCCTTTGAACTGCATTACAATGAGGCTCAAAGGCCTTTCTATTATTGAACAATAAGATAAAACCCCAAAATAACCAAAACCCTAACCCGAGGAGATGTAACACCAAGAGTTTATGGGCCCCGTTGGGGTTAGTTGGACAACCAACTTCCCAGGGTCGTGAATTGGTCATATTATCTTCGTTTGACGCTAATGATACCCAGTTGGAAATATCTCTCCAAGGACTACAACAAAAAAGTTGTTTTTTATAAAAAATTAATGGCGGTATATTTCCAAAAAAACGTATTTAGGGCCTCAAAACAGCTCCAAAAGTTTAGGTGCTAAAAATAGTAAACTGTGTTATAATTAAGGAAACTAAAAAACAGAAAGAAACAATGGTTGGGGTCCAAGTGGAATTTGTGGGTGGCCACCAATATCTACCTGGATCATTCCTCCACCTTAGGAAGCAATGGTCCCCATTGCATTGAGTGTCTCCCTGAGATGGGGAAACTTTTGTTGAACTTGGTCCCTTGTGAGTTGTTCTATAATTTCTGATGTGTCCAGTAATGATGGTAAGCATGCTGGAGGGCGGTACACATTGGACACTCGGTGCAAGCCAAGGAATGGGGGAATGCTGAGCTCCAAAGCATTGTTTCCCACATATTTGTTACTGGTGTAAGGACCATATTGGAGTGGTCTGAGCTTTCGATGGGATCTAGTAAGGCATTCTTTCTACAAATGCACCCAAACTTCATCGCCCACCCGAAAATTTTGTGACACCAGATGTTGTTCATGTCATTTATTGTACTTGGCATTTTCCAGAATGGAGTGGCAATATATCGGCCTATTGGGTAGAGGTGCTCCGGGAGTCAGATCAAACAAATGCTTAACCTAACAGTGTAATGGTAACCCTGTCGATGAGGAGAATATGTCCATGTATCCTTTGATGATTGTATCTACCTTCTTCAGATGCATGGAGGAACCGTTCTTGGGGCTACGGATGTGGCTATGATCTTCCCCTTACTTTTAGAGTGAACCAAAAAGAAAATAAATTTCCTAGTCTGGGAGATGATCTTACTGCCTTTCTTAGCAAAGATCAAAGAAGTGGCGGTAGGTGGGGCTACCTTCGGTATCATGTGTAATGTATTACACAAAGAAATAATAACAGCGTGAGGACTTGAATCATACACAACATGTCTCTTCCACAAGTATGGTTGGCCTAATAATACATCACAAACATCCAGAGGTGCAACATCACACAATACCTCATCTGTGAAGGGCTTGATGTTGTATGGAATGTAGCACTGTTGGCGGACTAGAAGATCTCATCCTTGGTGAAGCCACCCGATACTATATGGCTGTGGGTGTGGTATGGTCGGTAGTCCCAAGCGCTTCACAACCTCTAATAAAATGAGGTTCTTTTGGCTCCCACTATCAACAATGAATTGCAGTGGCGAACCCTTCACCCACATCTGTGAGTGCAAAAGGTGCTCCCCCTCCTCTGGATTTTCGGGCTCATTCTTCTGGATCTTGGCAGTGGCAATAGTGGCACTGGACTCCACCTCAATGCTCTGCTTCCCTTTATCATTCCTCTTGTTGGGTTCTGACTCAGGGTCGGAACATGCATCTGATTCTGAAGCCTTCAACTCGGCCACCAGCGACAGCTTGGTTTGAAACTACTTGTGTTGTGAGTGGGGCTCTTATGGAACTCACACCAATTTCATGTGTCCTTCTTTGACTTCGTGGTGTTTTTCTTTTCTTGCGGCTTCGACAGGTTGTCTTGGGTCATCTGGCCTTGGATTTGTGCTTTGTTCTCCAGATTCACAGATCCAAAGTCTCGCTTCTTTTGTTTAAACTTCTGCTCGATCTTGACAGTGTATCGGTATGTCATTCCAAACGAGGATATGTCTAGGAACTCCATCTTGTCCTAGATTTATCTATGTAGGTAGCCATGATACTTGAATACCAAATGTTTCTTAGAATCTTTGATACCCAACTTCATGCGAAGGGTATGAAAAACATTGGTAAACTCCGACACATCTTGGTCCCTTCCTTGTCGCATCGTGGTCCACTTTATGTATTTGTCATCGTAGCTCCCGACAGGGTAGTACTGCTCCTTGATGTCATCCCAAAATGAATTCCAAGTGGGAGTGGCTAAAAACAGTGAGTTCATACTTTCATCCTTCTGCTCGTAGTAGGTTTCCCACCAGTCCTTGACGTGGGGGGCTGCTTTGAGAAGAGCAAAAGTAATCTTTTCCCGGCTGGGAAAATCATGAAAAAAAAATACCTTTCTAATATATCTAACCATTTATCTACGATATTTGCATCCATCTGACCCTTGAATATGGGGATTTCAAGGTTGACTTGTAAATTAAAGGGTGTGGCATTTCCAGAGTAGTTATTAGATGTGTTGCCCATGGGTAGTCGCTAAAGGATTTGGGTAAAGTTGTCCATCATCACATTCCTTTGTTGCTCAGGGGCCTCTTTGAGAAAGATTTTGATAGGATCTCATTTCCCCCTCATCTTTATTTTCATCCTCCATGGGAGGCCACCAAGATTTGTGAGGCTGGTCTTGCAAAGGTTTGACTAGATCAAGCCCTAACTCATATCCTGACCTCGTTGGGGACATGCAAAGAAAAACAGAAAAAGAGCAGACCACTCTGATACCATTGATCCATATTTAAACAGGAACGCAAAAAATTACAGAGATAATGATAAATAAAGAGATGCAGTAGAAATAATACTTCATTTCATTAATGTAAAATACTGAAATTTGCTTAGAAACAGGGATGGAAATAAACTAGCTCGAGCGATGTTAGCTTATCTCTAAGGAGAGATGTGGTGGCTAGATGTCTCTGAACTTCATTAAAATGAGGCTCAAGGGCCTTTATATTATTGAACAATAAGAGAAAATCCTAAACAACCAAAACCCTAACCCGAGGAGATGTAACACCAAGAGTTTATGTGCCTCATTGGGGTTAGTTGGACAACCAACTTCTCGAGGTTGTGATTTGGTCATATTATCTCCGTTTGATGTGCATGATACCCCATTGGAAAGATGTTTTCGAGGAATACGACAGAAAAGATGATTTTTTGAGAAAATAGCTGGTGGTATATTTCCAAAAACACGTCGTTTAGGGACTCAAAACAACTCTGGAAGTTTAGGACATGAAAAAATGCTAAAAATAGTAAATGTGCTATAATTAAGGAAACTGAAAAACTGAAAGAAACAATGGTGGGGGTCCAAGTGGAATTGGTGGGTGGCCACCAATATCCGCATGGATCATTCCTCCCCCCTTAGGAAGCAATGGTCCCCATTGTGTTGAGTGCCTCCATTAGATGGGGAAACTTTTGCTGAACTTGGTCCTTGGTTGGATGTTCTGCAATTCCTAATGTGTCTATTAATGGTGGGAATCATGGTCGAGGGCGGTCCACATTGAATACTTGGTGCAAGCCAAGGAATGGGGGAATGCTGAGCTCCAAAGCCTTGTTTCCCACATCTTTGTTACTGGTGTAAGGTCCATATCAGAGTGGTCTGAGCTTCTGATGGGCTCTGGTAAGGCATTATTTCTGCAAATGCAACCAAAATTTGTTGCCTACTTGAAACTTGTGTGACACCATATGTTGATCATGTCGCTTCTTGTATTTGTCATTTTCCATTATGGAGTGGCAATATATCAGCCTGTTGGGTAGAGGTGCTCCGGGATTTAGATTGAACAAATGCTTGACCTAACAATGTAACATACCCTTATTGGTGAGGAGAAGATGTCCCTGTATCCTTTAATGATCATATCCACCTGCTTCGGTTGCGTGGAGGAACCCTTTGTGGGGGACATGGATGTGGCTATGATCTTCCCCTTACTTTGAGAGTGAACCAGAAAGAAAATAAACTTCCTAGTTTGGGAGATGATCTTACTGCCCCTCTTAGCATAGATCAAAGAAGTGGCAATAGGTGGGGCTACCTTTCGTATCCTATATAATGTATTACACAAAGAAATAATAACGGCCAGAGAACTTTACTCATACACAGAATATCGCTTCCACAAGTATGGTTGGCCTAATAATACATCACAAACATCCAGAGGTACAACATCACACAATACCTCATCTGTGAAGGGCTTGATGTTGTAGGGAAGGTGACACTGCTGGTGGACTCAGAGATCTCGTCCTTGGTGAAGCCACCTGATACTGTACAGCTGTGGGTGTGGGATGGTCGGTAGTCCCAACCACTTCACGACCTCTACTGAAATGAGGTTCTTTTGGCTCCCACTGTCAACATTGAATTGGAGCGGTGAACCCTTCACCCACATATGTGAGTGGAAAATATGCTCCCCCTCCTTTCGATCTTCGGGCTCATTCTTCTGGATCTTGGTGGTGGCAACAGTGGCACTGGGATCTGCATCAATGATCTGCTTCCCTTTCGCATTCCTCTTGTCGGGTTCTGACTCAGGGTCAGAACATGCTTCTGATTCTGAAGCCTTCAACTCGGCCACCAACGACTGCTTGGTCCAACACTCACTTATGTTGTGAGTGGAGTTGTTATGGAACTCAAACCATTTTCCTGAGTCCTTCTTTGACTTCATGGTGTTTTTATTTTCTTGCAGCTTTGTCGGGTTGTCTTGGGTCACCCCACCTTGGCTTTGTCCTTTGTTCTTTGGATTCACAAATCCAGAGTATCGCTTCTTTTGTTTAAACTTCTACTCAATCTTGACATCGTATCGATATGACGTGCTGAGTGATGATATGTCCAAAAACTCCATCTCGTCCTGGATGCATCTATGTAGGTCGTCGTAGTACTTAGTAGCAAATGTTTCTCAGAATCCTTGATACCCAACTTCGTGCAAAGGGTATGAAAAACATTGGTAAAATCCAGCACTTCTTGGTCCCTTCCTTGCCGCAGTGTGGTCCACTTTATGTATTTGTCCTCGTAGCTCCTGACAAGGTAGTACTACTCCTTGATGGCGTCCTGGAATGAATTCCAAGTGGGAGTGGCTGAAAACAGTGAGTTCATACTTTCATCCTTCTACTCACAGTAGGTTTCCCACCAGTCCTTGACGTGGGGGGCTGCTTTGAGAAGAGCGAAAGTAATATTTTCCCAACTGGAAAAATCATGAAAAGAAAAATACCCTTCTAGTAGATTTAACCATTTATCTACGACATCTACATCTATTTGACCCTTGAATATGGGGATTTCAAATTTAACTTGTACCTTAAAGGGTGTGGTGTTTCCAGAGTAGCTATTGGATGTGTTGCCCCTAGGTAGCTGCTGAAGGATTTGGGAAAATTTGTCCATCGTTGTGTTCCTTTGTCACTCGAGGGCTTCTTCCAACAAGATTTTGATGGGATCTCCCACCCCCTCATCTTTATTTTCATCTGCCATGGGAGGTGGTTGAGATTTGTGAGGTTGGTCTTGCAAAGGTTTGACCAGTTCAAGCCCTAACTCCTTATTTCCTGACCTCGTTAAAATAGAGAAAGAGAAAACTGCTCTGATACCACTGATCCAGATTTAAACAGGAATGCAACAAATAATATAGATAACCATAAATATAGAGATGTAGCAGAAATAATACTTCATTTCATTAATGTAAAACACTGAAATATGCTTACAAACAGGAATGGAAATAAACTAGCTCAGGCGATGGTAGCTTATCTCTGAGAAGAGATGTGGCGGCTACATGCCCCTGAACTGTGTTACTATGAGGCTCAAGGGCCTTTTTATTATTGGACAATAAGAGCAAACCCTAAACAACCAAAGCCCTAACTCGAGGAGATGTAACACCAAGAGTTTATGGGCCCTGTTGGGGTTAGTTGGTGTCACACGGAATGAGTCGATCTTGCGGACAAGATAGACCTTCCTAGAATCTAAAGAAGACCTAATGACAAGCAAACCAACCAGACACTATCTTTCTCTAAATATGCTTTAATAAACAATAGAAAACAAGTGTTTTTAGGGCCTACCTTTGGTCCAACGCAAGCTTGTGGATGCCCTCGCTCCTTTGATCCAAATGAGCTCCTTTTCGCGAATCTGCAAACACAAACAAGGCAAACAAATTAAATAGCACCTGAAAAACCAATTGCATAAAACATATTTAACATGAAAGTCAAGGAGTCCATGAAACAAATAACATAAGATACTTGTTGAGAAAAATGAGTTTGATTGTATTAATTCAAAAGAAGAAGAACTTTACAACCTTTGCCTTGACGCTGTACAAGCTCCTCCCAGGGTCCAACAAGAAGTCTCCTTTACTTTGACAAGTTTCACTCACTCCCCAATGAAGCCAAAAAGGTATGTGATCTCTCCTCTTAAGCTCAACTAGGAAGTCTTAATTTCACCAGCATTTACCCTCAAAATGTTCAGCTTCTAACCTCCCTAGTCCTCACCCCAATGCCTGTATTTATAGTGCAAATAATCATGGTGACGATATTTTTGTGTAACAGATTGCCCTCTAAAGTGCGAAGTCTGTAGTAGATGAGGATTTCATTTATCATATAGGAAAAGTGAAGTACTTTATCATTTCGAGGATCATCTTGTGGAGAGCCCGGTCGGAACCTGTAAAAACATTCAATGCAAGATATATATATGAGATCATATCATCGCTGAGGTAGGCATTCCCATACTTAGATCAAAACTAACTAGAAAACTATCCACTGCTATGATATAGGAATGATCTTGCAAAACATCACAAGTATAGACTCGTGTGAACACAGTATGGACGCAGCCATCTGTTTATGAATAGTCCACAACATAATGAATACAAAATTCCTCGCAGCCTGGATGGTGGAAACTAGATCCAGGGTCTTCATTTCTACTTCCCGAAATAGTACGATTCTATCCATGTGAATAAATGTGTTGAAGTCGAACATGATAGAAACCACTTGATTACCAGTCAATGATGTAAACCGTTAACAAGTGTGAGAGAAACCACCAGTGATGTCAATGGCTCTCAAAGTACCCAGTACAATCCATGAGATGTGAATAAATGTGTTGATGTCGAACATGTCACGGAATCCTTTGATCGAAAGTCAATGATGTAAACTATCGTCAAAGGTGAGAAACATGCCATTGAGGCATGCAGATCTCAAGGTACTGATGATTTCTAGATCATATTTCTAGATAATTTGCTGATGTCGATAGAAAGCGATCCGTCATAGGCAAGCCCACAACACGAAATCATAGATCAAGTTGAAGAAATTTAGTTGCAAGGACTAACTCAGGGATGGTCAAAATGGATGACAGATATTTTGCAGATGAATGGCTTATTGGCAGTGACCTCTTGAACACATAACGACATGACAGATGGCTTGGTGACAATTGACCCAAAGTTAATACCCGGAAACCGGCTAAAGACTTTCAATGTGGTTTCATCAACTGTTAGGCAAAGGATTTCCCAACCCAGGTGAATAAAAGTGTCGTGTTCAAGAGTGGTTACAAAGTATGACAAACAGACTCATTTTTCTCTCTTTTCCCCCAACATTTCTGGCAAGTACCTCTTTATTTTTGACAAGCTTGAGGAGGATAACATTTGCTTGATTATAAGCTCATCCTTCGGATGAGTCCAACTTAGTTTAAATTCGAACCCTAAGAAGGAGTGGTTCGTTCCTGTTTGTAATTGAACAGGTCCTTTACTGTGAAATTTTAACGAGTCCAGTATAGGAGAAACTCGGCGTTTTTCAATTTTAGAGAGTCTGAAAAAACTTAAGAAGACTCCAGGGTTGACCTTTTTCGTAAGTTTGTGTCTCCCAAGCCCGAAAAAGTATAAAATAATACTTGAAAGAACCGCTTGATCTTTTACGACCAAGGAGTACTTTTCGTTATTAGTGTCCTTGACCCAAAAAAGTAAAAAAGCGATCAATGGCACGTCGTTTTATAACCAATATCGAATTTGAAACGACAAAAATCCGGCAATCTTTTCATGTTTTTATGGTCGGAAAAGAGCTGTAAGTGGACCGTCTTTTAATTCCATTTTAACGAGTTTAAAAGAAACACTCGGCAATCTTTTCATGTTTTAGGAGTCAGAAAAGAGCTTAAAGATGACTCTACATGTTTTTCTATCGAAAATGATAGATTTTGCCTGAATAATCCTTTATTCTGCACAAAAACACAAACATTACTCATACATGTTTGAAATGGATAAAAGCGTCGCAAAATACCTTTCCAAAGTGAAACATAAACAAATTTACGATTTATTTACTCAAAAAACTTATAAAAAGGGCCGTTGTCGATTCATTTTTACCGTTTGAGTTTGGGTGAGAAAATAGTGCTTTTGCTTAGAAAACTTCCCGTGAAGATTGTGGAAAATCCAACCGTCGGAATCGAACGCCGTCTTCTCCAAGTAATCCACATCATCCTACTCTTCATTTTCAACCGTTTAGTTTTTTGTTTTAGTCCTTCATTTCATTTTTTGGGAGGGTTTTTAGGCGCAAAACCCGCGTGCGGGGGTCCGCAGGTTTACCATTGCGGACCCGCGGACCCCGACTTTTTCTCCATTGGGAAAAAGCTCGGGGTCCGCACCTTCCGTGTAGACAAAGTGCGGACCCACGCACTGTGTCTAACTCGGAGGGTGCGTACCCCGCCGCAAGGGTTTTGAACCCAAAGATTCTCAAAAATGGACCAATCAAAATATTTTCTAGCAATTTAATTAATCTTTATACTTGATGCAGAGAGTATATCATGCTAGATTGGCATGAACAAGAGCATGAGGACGTGGATGCTGCTGCATGGAATCATCAGCCTTCACTTGATGCTTTGAGGGCATGCGGACTGTAAAAATTCTGGACCATTCCTGGCATGAGGGCTCAGGTGGATTTCTTACAATGGCTGGTTAACAGATGGAGCATACAGGGCCAGTGCTTCTTCATTGGCAGCCACCAGCTCGAAATCGAGCCGACGGATATTTATTTATTGACTGGTTTGACTAAGAGAGGCGAAGACTTGACTCTGCACAGGACTAGGCCAGGTGGCCAGTCTGTCGATAGCCTCCGGCTAGAGTACTGCAACAGCCAGGCTAGAGACAAAGGGATAGACATAAAGACCATATCCCGTCCTGAACTCATGGTGATTGCGTTTACTGTCACCAGACTTTGCGGAGCTACCGCATTACATATTGCCACCAGATCCCAGATGCGTATGGCAGTTGATTGCTTTCGAGGCACCATCTTCAACTGGTGCGATGCTGTGCTGGCCAATGTGAAAGGCCAACTGACCAGGGCCAAGAGCGGACGACTAAAGACCTTTGGTTATGGGGCTTTGGTCGTGAGTTTTGGCCTGGAGAGGGTTCCTATGCTGATCCCACAGCACCTTACTGTTGGAGCTGGGCTTCCTCGAGAGCCCAAACTGATGCGATGGGTCGCAGTCATGGCCTGTCACCCGGACGAGAGGACAGAGGTTGCTCGGTTCAAACCTGAGTATTTCCAATGGTTGGAAAACCAGGTCTTTTCCATTCAGGATTTCCCTTACGCTGGGATAGATTTTCGTGGTGACCCAGACATGGCTCTTCCACCAGGAGAGCAGTGGGACGAGTCAGGTAAAATCCTTTTCAACTTTTTCCTATTTTAATTTTTTTATTTTTCCATCGTCTCAAAACTGATAGTAAAAATTTCAAATGCAAATGTGGGTCCACAGCGACCAGCCGCTCTCTGGCCTTTCGAGATGAGGCAACCAGTTGCACCCACACCAGCCCCACAGGACGAATTAGTAGAGGTTTTGGCCGAGTTGGAGGGTCATCTCGAGTGCTTGACAGGAGATATTCCTGAGACCACTATACAACATTCCTCATCGACTTCAGCGCTACGTGATTGGAGTCCCTGGACCTTTTAGGAGGTTCCTTTGCAAGGTGGCCCGTGCAGTGGTTTCTTATAGAGATCATCACCAGTGATAGGATGATCGCCTATTGTGGGCACATGTGACATTTTGTTTTTTGTACTTATCATTTTTGCCGATCATAAGGTGTTTTTCAACCTATGATCGAGGACGATGTATTTTTTGACACACTCCTATATATATATATATCACTATTACCGGCTTATCTTGTAAATCATGTTATGGAATGGTTTTAAATTTACATGTATGATTATTGCAAATGTATATTTAACATTCGAGAAGCAATTGCATCTGCTAATGTATTTAAAGACCTTGGAATATGCTGATATTCAATGTAATCAAATTCACGTTCCAAGAGACGCACTCTCAAAAATAATCTCAATAACACTGGATTTCTAATGGCATACACTCTATTAAGTTGTAATACAACGAGTTCAGAATCTAACCTCACTATCAAACTCCGAATTCCAAATGAAATAGATTTAGATAATAACTCAATCACTGCAATATACTCTGCAATGTTGTTTGTTGTTTGACCGAGGCTTACCCCATGCATAGAAACTAACTCGTCAGAGGGCGAATAGATAACCCAAGCTACAGAAGAGATGTTCCGTGTATTATGACAAGCACCATCAGCAAATCCAATGTATGTTTGGAGAGGCATCGACATCTGCAATATCAAGAGTAAAACCAAGATAAGCAGGAATAATGATGGAAAAACACTCTCTAAGCTAAGCACACTTTTTAAACTAAAACACACTAGCTAGAAAGAAAAAACTATCCTAACTAAAAATCTCCATACCCATTCTTTTAAGCATAGTACCTCTTCAAGTAAAGGCGATTTCTGGGTTTACCCAAAGAGTCCCCATCAAAGTCACCAATTCATAAGCCCCTTTGGCTAGCTTTCGCTTGACAACATAGGGACCATGCCACATAGGAACGAATTTTCCAGCGCCTAATTTATCATTAGCTTGATCATACAATAACGCTAGGTCTCCTTCCGAAAAATTTCGAGGGGTCACATTTCGATCATACTGAGCTTTCATACGTTTTGCGTGAGTCTCGATCACCAATGCAGCATCACGTCGATTCTCATCTAATTGAGCTAAGTATAACAAACGCTTTTCCTCTTCGGAAGTAGCTAGAAGTAACTAGATGGCCATTTGCAGTGACGGGATTTCGCATTCAATGGGTAACACAGCTTCCAAACCATAGACTAGTTGAAAAGGAGTGAACCCTGTTGATGTTTTTACTGAAGTTCGGTACGCCCAAAGCGCTAAAAATAGCATGTTGTGCCAATTCGACCAATGAATCCCAATGATTCGTCGGATCATGATAACTAAAACTTTGTTGATGGACTCAACCAGACCATTCGCTTGTGGATAATAAGGGGTTGAACTATCGTGACGTAAACCAAGCTGGCCTGTAAGTTCGGTCATCATAACGTTTCGAAAATGACGCCCATGATCAGTGATTATCGCTTGTGGGACACCAAACCTAGAAATTATATGACTGAACATGAAAATTGCATCTGTCTTGCCGTCTGCCTCGAATGTAGGCATCGCCTCGGCCCACTTAGTAAAATAATCTACCGCAAGGATGATATACGCATGCCCCCCGGCCGAGTGAGGGTTACATGTAATAAAATCGATACCCCATTTGGCAAAAGGACCAACAGCAATTATAGGGTGGAGAGGAGCAGGTGGAGTGCGCATCTTACGATCAAAAATCTGGCAGTTGTGGCATTTTTGGACCGCCGTAATACAATCTTTAAACAAGGACAGCCAGAAATAGCCAGCGCGCAATATCTTTTGGGCAGTGGCATACCCAGACGTATGACCGCCACACGCTCCAGAGTGACAGTCATTTAGAACCCTTTCAGCTTCTTCGTGAGTTAAGCAACGTCGAAAAATAGAATCCGCCCCATGGCGATAAAGTGTATCTCCAATAATCCTGAATTGTTGGGACTAGAAACGAATCTTTCGACGTTCTAACTGTGAAATTTCGAGCCGAAAGGACTGGGTCTGGAGATAAACGATGATATCCCCATACCACGGATCTAAAGTGCTGATTAGAAACAAGGATTCATCCGCAATGGGCTCCTCCGCCACAGTTTCCGTGTCAGCACGCGGGACGTCACACATTAACTCCGCAAAAACTAAAGATTTCTTAGACTTAGATTTCTCAAATTCCAAGTCGAACTCCTGCAGGATAACGATCCATTTAGAGTAATTTCCCCCTAGCAATTGCTTGGTCAAAATGTAGATCATAGGGTTGCAATCCGAAATTACCATAGTTTTGCATAGTAGAATGTAGTGACGAAAACGTTGGACAGCTTGAACGGCTGCCAATGCCAATTTGTCCACATGTGAGTATTTCAGCTCAGTTGGATTTAATGTTCGACTAAGGTAATATATCACATGTTCCGTTCCGAATTCATCTTCCTGAACTAAGACCATTCCAATGGTGGAATGGGAGGCGGCGAGATACAAGAAGTAATCCTGGTTGTAGTTGGGAGGATGCAACAACGGTGCATGGGTCAATGCGTGTTTGAGTGCATCAAAAGATTTCTGAGCTATCTCATCCAAATAGAATGGAGTGTTCTGTTTCAACAACTGGGTAAAACCCTTTGTAACCTCGGCGTAGTTAGGAATGAATCGTCGTAAAAAGTTTGCTTTCCCTTGCAAACTTTGGAGTTGGCGAAGACTCGAAGGAGGAGGCAAATTGATGATAGCTTCGACCTTCGAGGGATCGACGCGAATGCCGGCTTTCGAAACTATAAATCCGAGAAATCGACCTGTTTCTATACAGAAGACACATTTGTGTGGGTTCAACTGAATACGATAATGCCTACACCTCATAAAGATTTCTTGTAAATGGACGAGGTGATCAGCTCGATGTAATGAATGAGCAGGAAAATCATCGAGATACGGTTGCACAATGTGTTTGATGTCATGAAACGCATAAGACATCGCCCTTTGAAAAGTTGCTCCGGCATTCTTAAGCCCAAAAGGCAATTTGCAATAAGCACATGTCCCCCATGGACAAATGAAAGCCATTTTTGGTTGATCGGCAGGTAGAATGTTGATTTCATTGTATCCAGAAAAACCATCCATAAAGGAAAATATTTCGCTGCCGGCACAATCATCAATGATTTGATCGATATAGGGAGTTGGGTAATTTTCCTTTGGACAGGCTCGATTAATGTCCCTATAGTCGATGCATATTCTTATTGTTCCCTGTTTTTTGTTAACCGGAACAATATTTGATACCCAATCCATTAGCGGGATCGGATAAATGAAACCTGCTTTCAACAGTTTTTCAACTTCTGCTTTAATTGCAGCAGCTTTTCGCGGGTGAATCTGACGCAAACGTTGCCAGACGGGTTTAGCGTCCGGGTAAGTCTTGATCTCATGAACAACAATCGCGGGACCAATTCCTGGCATTTCCTCATAGGACCAGGCAAACACGCCACAGAATTCTTGAAATAGGGCCTTATATAATTGGATCTCATCATCTGTACACAAGGCACCTATATGAATGTTCTCAACAATTATGGGCTTAACCGAAATGTCAATAGGAATAGTTCGAGAGATGTTTCCCAAATTTAACTCTGAATCGGGATGTTTCATTGGATTCTGATGTTCCTTGACATATTCAGTCGTAAAAATTGATGAGAAATCATTTTCAAAACGATCATCCTCAGGTAAAAACGAAGATCTGTGATGGAGATCTTCCCATGGTAAATCATCTACACAGGATTTCACGAATTTGCTCATCAGAGTGAACAAGTTTAGAAAACGTAGTTAAATCCGAGGTTGATGTGAAAAGTGATTCCTCACGGACCACATTCATTAAGTCGATTTCGGTTGAACACGGGTCGGCAAAAGACTGCACGGCTTCATAAGCAATTTCAAATGGACTCAAAGGCATGGAATTACCAAATGAGTCTATCTCAGATTCAGAAGGAACGATCCAAGGATCGTCATAAAAAATGGTGTCTGATGTAATCATATGAATGGTTGCAAATGAAGATGATGCGTTGATTGGAGGAAAAGGAAAAGTTCCCAGTAAACCGGCATCTTTAACTAATCCTACTCCAACATCCTTGTATGGGATAGTCGTTTTACTGACATGCTGAATACTCTCCGAAGAGACTGGGTCGGATGAAAAGTAAGCCAACTGGTCTATTGTTATGATCTTTCCATTATGTGGAAACTTTATTACTCGAAAGACCGATGAAATGACCGCTGTCATAGCGTAAGACCAACTTCGACCCAATAGAAGGTTGTAATCTAGAGGGGCATCAACCACCTCCACATCTAGATTAACGATTTTTCCTTCAACCCCTATAGGCAAATCCTGTAGAATGCCAAAAGGATGAAACCCACGGCCATAAAAGGCCTTAAGAATTGTCGGGGATTGATTTAGTGAAGGAGAACCAAGCGACCTCCAACACTGTATTGACATAATACACGTTGAGGCTCCCTCATCAATTACAGTCTGATGAATAGGCCTGTTTTTGACTATCACTGGGATCTGGAAAGCCATTTGATGAGGCAAACGCGGTGTACTATTTTCTAGATCGAAAATTATTAGGTTCGGGTCCTGAACATCAACAGATCCTATAGCCGACAAAAGTAATTTACGTTGTGCTGGACATGATTGCAGCACTTCCAAAGCCAACATTGCTGAGGGTGAAACAGCCAAATCCTCAACAATGTTATAGTTCTGAGCTGCTCTCGCATGTGGATTGAAAGCTGACTTTCGAAGTATACCCTTAGCGGGCGGTTTGATTACCAAGTCTAGATTAGGTTTCTCGATCTGTAGTGGATCGGAACCGGGAGCTGAGGTTGATGGATTAGAATGAGAAGATTCTGCTTCTTTGCCATCAACAGGACTTTTACTACCATAATCTTGTGATCGAGTCGCAATCCTAACATGGGACATCATCAATATGGGTTCTTCATTGGCACTCGAGGAAGAATCTATCATCTTACTGTCTTGACTTGGAAATGGATCCTTCAAGACAGCAGGAGTTTGGGAACCTTTGACAATCTTCGCAACCTATGCACGATGAGGACAGTCTCTTGTGAAATGTTCTTCGTCACAAATGAGACAAGGATAACGAGGTTTGCGCTTTTCATCATTGGATTCCGCCTTTTCAGGTTTCTCCTTTGAACTTTTGTCAGTTTTATTCTTCTTCTTTCCTTTCTTCTTCCCACCGGATTTTGATTTAGCTGTAGATGACTCTACAACGTGAATATCGGTGGAAACTTCTGCAGAAGAATCTCCTGTCGGGGAATCAGGCAAGGTTATGATAGAAGAAGAATTCTTGGAAGACTTCTTCTTACTTTTAGTGTTAACCATACCAATCATACCGTCAGCGGCATGAGATCCCGAAGAAGCTGCAGCGATTTGATTTGAATTGGGAAGATTGGGGAACTTTTCGTGTAACGTACCTGACTGAGTATAGACCAAGTCAAGGTACTGTGCTTGAGCAATCACTTGCTCCTCAGTAACAACTCCAGCTTTAGCAACATCTTCAGTGATCCTTGGCAACAAAGATTTTACAAACCACTCAGCCAAGATTTGATCCGGAATAAATACCTTCACTAAACGTCATCGACGTCTCCACTCATGAATATGATCTGAAATGTACATGGATGTCGATTGTTTTAGCGAAGTTAACAATTCCGTGCCATTGTCATATCGGACTGGCAACTGGAAATGAGTTAAAAACGAGGTAGCTAACTGAATAAAATTATAAAAAGTGCGTCGCGGTAACTCAATGTACCACTTGGCCGCGAGACCAATTAGAGTGCACTGGAAAAGTCTAAGACAGATCGAATCATCTGTGATGGAGTTAGACGCACACCAGAGGTGGTAAGTCATCACATGGTTTGACGGGTCCTCTCCAGGTTTACCTTTGAACTTGGGAATGTCACTGGGAAACTTGTTCGGCATTGGCGGCCAAAACGGAAGATAATTAATCGGATCGTTCGTTAGGCACGACAAGTTAGGTAAGTCCAAAGTTGCGATAAACGGTAACTGCCGATTAGGATCCCTAAAACTCTGGGTCATGAGACTAGCCCTAGGAGGAGGATATCCGAGATAACTAGGAATAGGAATCATGTTCGGGATATTGTATCCTCCCAGAAAACCAGGATTAACCGGACCGTACTGGGTTTGTTGAGGTTGTTGATAAGTGTACCCAGGATACGGTTGATACTGATAAACTGGGTGCTGGACAGTAGGACCGAATTGGTATTGTCCCTGGTACGGTTGATAGGTCTATTGTGGTTGACTTGTGACAACCGTACTTAAACCAGGTTGTCCTACAGGCATCTGAACCATAGTTTGAATCGTGGATCCAGACGGTGGTAAAGATGTCTGAGGAGTAGATACAGGAACAGTAGAAACTGGAGTTGTCGATACTCCAGAAGTAGGTGGGGTAGATTGAACAGATGTTGCGGTAGTTGCAGCAGTCGTTTGAGATGGAGTACGAGGCGCAGTAGGCCCAGACTGAGAAATTACCGAAGGTACAGAAATTTGAATGTTAGACTGGACTGGTTGCTGGGGTGTACTAGAAACTAAGGGTTGTCCAGTTTGAGATGACAACTGTACACTTGGCTACAACACCTGTTGGGTTTGCGATGGATCCCACACTATGTTCATTCTGGGGTACTAACCCATAACAGGTTGAGAATATTGAGAACCATAACCGGGTTGAGGGTAGGATTGATAATTGAAAGGTACATTTCCCGTTCCTTGAACATAAGATTGACCTTGGGGTGGTTGGAAACCTTGGTTCGAGTACTGACCTTGGGGTATATACCCTTGAGGCACGTACTAATACTGGGGTTGACCTTGAGGTATAAATTGATACTGGGGTTGACCTTGGGGTACATATTGAGTCTGGGGTTGACCTTGAGGAACGTACTGTACCGTAGGTATGTACTGTCCTTGAGGTTGCCCCCCAGATGCAAATTGTGTACCTTGAGGTTGCCCCCCAGGCGTTAATTGAGGCTGTCCCCCAGGCGGTAATTGGCCACCTTGAGGTTGAGAATTGGGAATAGAACCTGACATCATAAGAATGTCTTCTACGCTCAACGGCTTTGTACCAGTGCTTCCAGTTAATAACCCTTGTTCAATGGGTTGAGGAGATGCTCCCGAAAAAGTACCAGAAAGTGACTAATACCCAGAGGGAACAGAAGGACCGTCGTAGAAAAAAGATTCAGGCGATTAAGTAAACATGGACGACTGACCTGACATATTTACCGGAGTATAAAAACCTCTAGGATGATAAGGAGCACGAGGTGGTGAAAAACTTAACCCTGGGTTTTCCAAATAATTAGTCAAAGAAAGATACCAGGTAGTACTACTAGGCAGACTGTAAAAAATTGATTCACTCTCCCTTAGATCAAGAACAGGTTGATTTTCAGGGATAGGGATGCCTACTTCTTCTTCCGAAGCAAGTTCTTCAATAGCAATAAGTCCAGAAGGAAGATCTTGGGTAATTACTCTTTCTACCCTAGGTGAATCAGGACCACTAGAAGTTGGAGAGACAAACCCCGATGTTGGAGTAACAGGTTCAGATATCTCAGGTTCTTCACCTATATCACTAGTAGATGAAAAGCTACCAACAAGTTCGGAAACTGAAATCGATTGCGGATCGTAACCTGTTACTAGAGTTTGGTAATCAGGATGTACAACCAATGAAGACTCTCCTTCTTCAGGTGACCCAACTTTACTACCACTAGGAGTTACGAGGACTTTCAAGCCTTCAAGCTGGCTCGGGACTTCTTCAGGAGGTTGGCCCCAAAGTCGACGGGACTTCCTCAGTAAATCAGCCACGGTTACAAACTCAGGAGACTGGCCCCGAAGTCTACGGGACTGTCTTGGTAATTCAGCCACAATTAAAAACTTTTAACTACCTCACACGCAAACAAAGTAAAATCTCAATGAAAACAACCTAAGAGGAGCTTTCCCAGAGCATAAATGCAACAATTGGATTTCTTCCTACCACAAGATACAGCTACTTGTTTGTTTTTACTGTCTTGGAGAGTTAATTACTCTCCTACTCCAAGACACTAGCCTAAGCTAAGTTGGTGTATCAGAGCCCTAGAAATAAAAATGTTACTAGGTGAATTTTAGTTTAAGCATTAATTTTAGTGGTTGTTGTTTAAGTCAAGAGGTGGCAGAGATGAAACTCGTGGTGTAAAGACTTGACTCGAAATCACTAAAAATATGCACCTAAGATGATTTAAACAATCTTTTCTCTTCGATGAACTTCTAAACTAAGAAAGAGTTTGAGAATGCAAATACTTTGTAAACACAAATCTTTCTCGATTAAACAAATTAAAAGAAGGGCTTATCCTTTCCAAAGCACTCAAAACGAGACAACTAGCTATTTCACACAAATTTCCCTTTTCTTTTCAAAGCACTCAATCACTACAAAAAACAAACTTTTTCCAAAAGAGATTTTTTTATATTTTGTAAATAAAACACTCAAAACTAATGAAAATGACTAACTTTGAGAGCTACAAACTATAAAAACCTACTTGAAGTCAAAGCCTACTAAAAGTCTTTTTGAGGATGTTTTACTTAGCTAAATGTGGGCTAAGGACTAATTTATGCAGAATCACAATTAGTCAAAAAACAACCAATCTTTCGTTTTCTTTTTAAAAATGAAAATCCAAACTTTTAAATACAAGCTTTTCGAAATTTTGAAATGAGAAAACTCAAAGCGGATTCCTCAACAAGGGGAGATTTCATAAATGGTCAGACTCATAAGAAGGCTGGCAGACACCAAGGTGATCTGAGGTCCCTACAGCTTCTAAGCTCAGAGCCACTACACAACCAAATTGAAAAACAAGCCCAACAAGCAAAATTCCTAGGAATTTCACCTAAAACCCTAACACTAATGAAATTAAACCAAGGAAAGTTTTTGACAGGGAACAAGCAGGTCTGGGCAATGGCTAAAACCTATAAACAAATTCTAAACTGATAAAAAAGAGAAAAATTTAAAATTTCTCAAATTTTTGATAGGGTACGCAGGCAGCCTGTTTACACAGGTGCGTTCACGCTCTGTGTACAAAGAAAAAGTGCGTACAGGTACGCACTGTGCTTAAATCAGAGGGTGCGTATCTCTCCCAAAACTATGAAAAGAAAAACTAACTCAAAATTAACTAAATCTACCCAATCCCACAATCATCAAGTCAAAAACAGAAACGAAAAACACAGTTTCTCAGGTCAAAGTATAAACAAGGAAAAAAATCAAGTCCCCAGCGGAGTCGCCATTTTGTCTCACGGAATGAGTCGATCTTGCGAACAAGATAGACCTTCCCAGAATCTAAAGAAGACCTAATGACAAGCAAACCAACCAGACACTATCTTTCTCTAAATATGCTTTAATAAACAATAGCAAACAAGTGTTTTTAGGGCCTACCTTTGGTCCAACGCAAGCTTGTGGATGCCCTCGCTCCTTTGATCCAAATGAGCTCCTTTTCGCGAATCTGCAAACACAAACAAGGCAAACAAATTAAATAGCATCTAAAAAACCAATTGCATAAAACATATTTAACATGAAAGTCAAGGAGTCCATGAAACAAATAACATAAGATACTTGTTGAGAAAAATGATTTTGATTGTATTAATTCAAAAGAAGAACTTTACAACCTTCGCCTTGACGCTGTACAACCTCCTCCCAGGGTCCAACAAGAAGTCTCCCTTACTTTGACAAGTTTCACTCACTCCCCAATGAAGCCAAAAAGGTATGTGATCTCTCCTCTTAAGCTCAACTAGGAAGTCTTAATTTCACCAGCATTTACCCTCAAAATGTTCAGCTTCTAACCTCCCTAGTCCTGACCCCAATGCCTGTATTTATAGTGCAATGGAGGGAAGTTACTAGGTCCTCCTTCAAAGGGATAAAGCCCTCCTTCAAAGGGATAGCTCCTTTAGTTAAGGGATTAGCTCCTCTTTTGGGATGCATGAACCACCTCAGAGCGAACAATCCACGTCAAAATTCCTTCTAGAAAACTCTAGAATTAACCCAAAGTGAGTTTTTTAAGATAAAACTTGCGCCTTTTGACTTTCACAGGGGTCCGCACCTACACCGTTAGGGACAGAGCGGGTAGGTACACAGCTTTTGTACACAGAAGGTGCGGGACCGCAGGTGACCATGAGAGAAAGTGCGGAACCAGAGTTACATTGATTTTTAATGTCTTTCTCCCATTTCCAAAGCTTGATTTGAAGAGCTGAGGTCTTAGACTTGCTTAGGAGGACAGTATAAGTGATGATAGACCCATACTGACTGCAAATAGTCATGGTGATGATATTTTTGTGTAACAGTTGGATAACCAATTTCCTGGGGTTGTGACTTGGTCATATTATCTCAGTTTGATGCGCATGATACCCCATTGGAAAGATCTCTCTGAGGATTACGAAAAAAAATATCATTTAATTAAAAAATCACTGGTAGTATATTTCCAAAAAAGACATCGTTTAGGGCCTCAAAACGGCTCCAGAAGTTTAGGACCCGAAAAATTGCTAAAAATAGTAAACTGTGTTATAATTAAGGAAGTTGAAAAAATGAAAGAGACAATGGTGGGGGTCCAAGTGGAATTGGTGGGTGGCCACCAATATCCACAAGGATTAATCCCACAAGTTTGATTTAATTAAGATTAATTTTAGAATAACCAGCTAACAAATATCAAGGATAATATTCTAATATAGAGAGTAACATCATCTCCTTACTAATTCTATATTTAGACATTAACCATAACTTAAACACCTTTACGACGTAAATAACTTCTAGCATATATAGTGAACTTGTACTTCATCAGTCTACCTGCCCTGGTTGATAATTTATAATTACAATTTAAGAACATTAAATTGAATAAAAAACAATGGAGGCGAAAGTAGATATTATAGAATTGTATTCTTCACTAGGTGGCATCTTCATCAGAGTATTTTGTAGAGAGAAGCCTTTGCATGTCTTACCAAGGTATTCCACTGAAAAGCTGATCATGCAAGAAGTATCATACCACCTTGCTAGAGGGTTGTTAGGACGACTACATAGGAAGAATAAAGCATCATGGCCAGCTCTTCCTTTGTGGATCAGATTATACAAGATTAAGAGCTTGAAATACGTGGATGCCGAGGCTAAGGACATAGTGAAATTCGAGTCAACTACTTTAATTCGTATGATCCCCATAGTTTTTTCAAGGACCACTATTTGAGATTTTACTTTCCATGGATCAACGAGACATTTCATTGGCTAGAGGACAACCCTTGGAGGTACTGCTAGAATCCCTCTAGACTCAATGAGCCAGTGAATATAGCAAGAACTTGGAAGGTTGCTCTAAAGATTGCAGCAGCTCTAGAAAAAACAACAACAGTGGTAGAAGGCAGCAATCCAATGCAGGACAAGGGAAAGAGGAATATTGCTGACAATCAAGAGGGAGAGAAAAGAAGCAAAATGAAGGTTGATCCTATCCTCAAGAAGGAAGCTTTGGTGGTGGAAGCAAAGAGGGAGTAGTGGATCAAGAGAGTAGAATGGAGTAAGAGAGAAAAGTAGATGTTGTAGGAAGCAGAACTAAATTAGAAGGAGACAGAGAAGAAGTTGAAGGAAGAATAGGAGTTGAGCAGAATAGAATGAGAAGAGATGCAGAAGTAGGAAGAAGAAAAAAGGCAAGGTGTGATGACAGAGGAAACAACAGCGATATAGGTTGAAGAGTTGTAGCAATCAGTAGTAGAGGAGGAAGGTGAGCAGATGTAGGATCAAGAGGTTGCTCAAAAAATTGAGTAATTGATTGAAGTGACACACATGGAGTTGGAACTGGAGCCATAGAATGAAGATGTTGACCTAATTTCGAGAGCACCACAAGTCATCCCTCAGTCTCCACCACCTCCATTAGCAGAGTCAGTCCCAAGCGAGAAAGGAGATGTCGTTCTCCTTGATGATGATCCAGTCATGGATGTGTACAATATATCATTCGATGATTTCTAGAATATTATTGTACAAGCGCAAAGAAATCACTTTCCAGATGATCATGCATTACCTGCATTCATTAAGGAAAGGGTGGTAGTGTTGGACACTAGGAAGCATCCAACTTCCATTGCCAAAGCCATCTTGGCCCATGTAGGAGTAACAAGCTCAAATGTTAAGTATCTGATTCTCGAGAATGAACAACAGGAAAAGAACTTGGAGGCTGCCATGAAAGAGGCAGAACAACTTCGAGCAACAGTGCAAAATGTAGTTTTAGCATTGGGGGAGATGAGGACAATGATGCTTGTTGAAGTATCATCACTTTGAGAAACTATGTGAAATTTCTATGACGGATTTGTCACTGTGCATAAAGAAGTTTTACACTTGCATGGTCTACAATAGCGGAGGAAATAATTTGTCAAAACTCTAAAAAACATACATGCTACCATATGTTAGGATGGGGTCCCTTGGGGTCAAATTTTGTAAATTTTTTGTAAATATTGTAAAGTCTTCTCATTTTGAGGAGCGAAGAGTGAGTAGCGCAGGTCTATAGGAATCAAACGGGATTTAGGAAGGTCAAAGTCCCTTAGTTTGTTAAGAGTCAAGTTTTTTGTGACCCGCCCATGCTTCGCAGACCATGATATTTTAATTAAGAATCATATAAAAAGGAGTTATAGAAGAGTCATAGGAAAATAATGAAGAACATAGAAGGGCAACTTTTGAGTCTGTTTTGTCTATTTTGTACTTGGGCAAAGGGGAATGCTCCTACAACTATTTGCGCAGAGACCTTAGTAAGTCTGCAACTAGGTGCGCGGGCCCCTGTAGCTGTGTGCACACGGTTGGAAGACTCTGTATTTAAAGATCTAAACATAATAAAGGTTGTTATGATGAATTATTTTTGTATCTGCGTATTATCGTTTACCTCTGAATTTTATTGTATGTTTTGATCTTTCGAATGAAATTAATCATGAAAAGTACTTAATAGATGCACAAAGAAGTAGATATGTTTATTTACATGATGTTATGAATTTTTAGTGCAATCAGCGAACAGTTTAGATATAATAATTATTAGTTGTTGTAATTTCTAGGTTTCAGGGGTTAGGGTTCACGAAGGTTGGGATAAAGCACTAAGTTTAACAAAAACACATCACATAGTCCTTTGGATGTAAAAACCTGGTTCTAGCATCCCCCAATACTCCCTTGGGTGAGACTGTAGCCTACGTTACACGGGCTATTGCAGAAAGGGGTGGTAGTGTAAGCTTTTTTTGGTTAGCGCAACTAACTCTAAAACTAGGTCCAAGCCCCCTCAAGCCAACAAATAGTTCTGTTGCTGGGACCGAGATCTATCTGAGGAACGTGTGATGTGGCATAAGTGGAGATCAAAAAGTGGGTAGATCAGAAGCTGCACGAGTTTTCAACCTAAGAAAAAAGGAATCCATGTCTGTCGAAAGAAGAGTCGTTACATAGATACCTGTATACAGAGGAACACAAAGTTTTCTTCTACACTTTTCTGTGCAAATTATACGATTGGTTGGCTAAATTGGTGGATGGCTAAGGTACTTGGAAGTTGGATAACGCCATTTTGTGGACTCCAGAGTTAGTGAGGTGCCTTCAAGGTTTAGAAAACAAGATTGTGAAGGTTGTCGATTATTGGGTCAATAGTATCTTGGGTGGATTTATTACTGAGTTCGCGACTAACACGTCTGTCAATTATAGCGAAGCTGAAAGCTGGTTTTTCAAAGGACCAAGTGGTAAGTATATGAAGTCTCTGAAAACTTGGATTAAAATGCTATTGTGTGAGAAATTGTTTAAGCCATTAATTTTATGTTTAGATGAGACTTGATGGGAGCTACACGAAGTGGGAGACCATTTAGAAGAGATCTAGATTCAAGTGTCGAGTACAGTCCTTTGTTGGGAGTGTCTGATAGCGATGAAGAAAGTAATAGTCTGAAGACCCCTCAAGGTGTGCCACAGACGATAGATTAGGGTATTGCGGGAATACCACATCCTTCCACTCCACCTCCGTGATCACCTCCACCTCACACACCTACATCGCCACCTCCATCTCCACCTCCGCTATTCAGCATGGTGAATACTATGAAGATGCCTATATTCAAGGGTTTGGGGATAGAAGACCATGAAAAATTTTGTTTGTAGTAGATGTTGTGTGGAAATCACAGTAGATAATGGATGACGATATGAAGAAAGCACAGTTGGTCACAACATTGCAAGATAGAGTGTTGAGTTGGTATATTAAGTATAGTATGATTCATCCAATTGTGTCATTCAAATATACAAAAGATGTGTTGAATAATGAATTCAAGAAGCCTAATTCACAAGCCCAGTCTGTAACCAAGGTCAAAGAAATTAAGAAGAAGGTGAATGAATCTGCATGGGATTTTGATCAGAGGTTGAAATGTCTACTACAATAGTCTAACCTACAGATCTCGGATGAGCAACATAAGGATTCGTATATTGCTTCTTTGTTACCTCATTTGAGATTATCATTGTCACAGCATAAGCTTGGAACACAGGCTGAAGCACTGGATATTTCTATGAAGTTGGAGGCCTCACCTATTCACGATACGAATCTAGGAGTGCAACAGATTCAATAGCAGTTGGCTAGCCTACATATGGAGTTGCAGGATCTCAAAAAGGGAGAAGAGGTCAAAAATGAGACCCGCATGGAAGTATGGTGCTTAAAGTGCAAAGGCCATGGTCACAACAAGGATTATTGCCTGGTGTATCAGAATTATCTAAGCAGTGGAGGTCCTATCCCCATGAAGCTGAAAAATACTGCTGGTTTTAGCACCGGTGTGGTGCCATGGTGCGCTATTTGCCAAATAATAGGAAAACATCTGACAAAGTATTGCCATTTGTTACAGAAGTTTGTACAGACTCCCCAACAACTGTTTTGCAATTTTTGTAAGACTTTAGGCCATGATGAGTGCAATTGTTGAAGCTATAAGATAATGATGGACAAAACTCTAACATATAGGGTACAGAGGGAGGCACGTACCCAATAGGATCAAGGCACAACTGCAGCGCACAAAGGTTTCCAAGGACGAGGAAGAGGATAAGGGGGAGGAGCTAGGATCAATATTGTCGACAGTTTGATCACGTTATCGAAGACTGTCTTGTGCTGATCACAAAGATGCAAGAAAAGAAGACCCAGACCCAACAACCTACTCAAAACATCCAGATCATGAGATCATAACCGCACAAATATCGGCCCAGTGTTAATATAGTTACGTGAAAACAACCAGAAGAAAATATATGGGTGCACAAGGCTTCTGGCAAGGATGCTGGATTTGATTTACATAACGAAAAGGAAAATTTTATGGAGCTTAAAAAGAGCTTTGCGGATTCAGGAGCTTCCACATCAAGTTCTTAGATTAAACGAATGGAGAAGCCTGAAGAGATCATTGGTACTTAGGAAATGGATCCTTCAGTGTTGAAGTCCTTCTTACAAACTTGCATGAAGCTCCTAAGGGACCAGAAAGCAGTAGAGGGACTGCAAGAGTTCATAGACAACTATGCTAGAAAGGGTAAACCACTGCCTGAACATCGTGCAGTGCATAAGGTAGACAAGGGTGAGAAAAGGACTAGTCGAGAAATGAGATTGACTACACAAATCCAGGAATTTGAAATGGAGCAAGTGATCCTTGATTTGGGATTTGATATGAAAGTTTTTCCTAAACAAACCTGGGAAATAATGGGAAAGTTAGCACTCCAGTGGTCGCTAATCCAACTATGAATGGAGAACAAACAAAATATTATTCCTATGGGATGCTTACATGAAGTAAATGTAGATATTGAAGGGGCACGCGATATAACTGATTTTGAAGTAATCAAAATAGTGGATGATAGTAATCCCTACCCAACGTTGCTTGGGATTGATTGGACATTTGATATGAATGCAGTCATCAACCTGAAGAAGTGCAACATGACGTTTGAGAAGAAGGAACTGAGAGTCATTGTTCCATTGGATCTGGCTGAGGGTGCGCGATATACTGAACTAGTTTGAGATTACTATGAGGAGGATGATATTGAGTAGATCTATAAGATTACTACGTAGGATGAGGATTGGATCAACCCTATGGCGGATGGGTGAATTAATTGGGAAAAGGATAGCTCCTCCAACTTGGATTTAGATGAGGAGCTTGAAAAATGGCATAATAGATTGCATGAAGTATCAACATTGTGACACTATAGGCTTACTAAGTCACTCCAGTGTATATCTACTGAGGTACGCAATTTACCATATTATGATGGCTTAGAATATGTAAATTTATTTCTAGATAAATTTGAAAGGGATGTACTGGAGGAGCATCAGTTCTAGAAATTGGACATTGTGCTGAGAGCTACGCCTGCCAGATGGTGGGGTACACATACGAACAATTTTACAAATTAGGAGTAGGAAAAGATGATGAAGTTATGGTTTGGATATGCCCATACCCGCATTGCAGAAAAATATATAGGAAAGGATGATCCGCATGAACATATGACTCGGTGGATGAAAGCATGGGGAGAGGAACCACAGCCTAAATGGGTTCACTTATTCTGCCACACTATGAATACTATTCCACTGAACTGGTATCTAGAAACAAAACTATGACACAAAACCGCAGATTGGGTGTTCTGAAGGAAATTTTTCTACTAACGTTCAGTTTTGAGGATGGATTCAAATGTATTGATGAAGCGTTACAAGAAATCAAGGCTGCAATATTCAGAATGCCTGTAGAACATGTCACATGGGTACAACCAGACTGGAGTACACAGTTGCGCCATGCACTGGAATGCTTTGCTACTGCAGAAGAAGGTGAGGAAGATCCAAAAAATATCAGTATCCCTGAGTTAGAGGGACAACGTGAAGTCACTGGGCCTAAGGTAGAAATTATGACATCTCAAAACCATTGAAAAATAAGAAAGTGAACATTGGGTTAGAAGTGACATCCTGTTGAAAGTGAACTCTTGCTTCCATTGCATCCAGGTACACTAATATGGCTCCTCCATCCAAATCATCTGATAACATGTACATGGTCATCCTAGGTGCGACTAGACTGACAACATGTTGTTTCATAGTGTCTGCATTGATCTCCAAGCATGTTCTAGTGGTCGTGAGCATCAACTTGTCGAAATATATGTTCAGCTTCAGTCGAACTTGCTTCTTGTATTTGCCTCAGTGATTGTGCCAAATGGGTGGGATCACATGCATGCACACAATGACATGCATGTTGCTGAATTCCCTTGCATGCAATCAACAACACTTCTCACCTTGTATGCTCCGTACCAGCTGCTGAGATGGATCTATAACTTGTAACAACCCAATTTCATCAGTCTGTGCTTGTTGCACCCCCTGTTGTACCTGTTTTTGTTGCAAATTTTCTCTCTCTTGTACAACTCTTGTTCTCCCTTGAGTTTCTGCTTCATCACCTGCAACTCCTTCTCTATTCCTTTCTCTACCCTCGCACGATCGTCTTGTTGTGCCGTCACCTCATAGCCTCAATCTCCAAAGCTTCTTTCGTCATGAGTGGATCTACTCTGAACTTGCAGCTTTACTTCGCCTCTATGCTATCAATAGCCTTCCTCTTGCACTCGATGCATGCAGGTGTGTTTCCTTCTACTGTTGTTGATTGTGCTACTCGTTGTGATGTCGTTTCCATTCATCTTGATCTCCTTTTCCATGAAAAACTTGATATCTTCGTGGATAGGAAATTTCATAGAAACTTGATCGGCTGCATCTCTAGTTGCGCTCTTAACGGCGTCTTTGACTCTGCTCCCCTAGAAACCGTTGTGCTTGTGCTGCTGGGAGGTGGGCGACACATGTGATACCTAGAGACATAGAAACACTCGTGGAAAGTAATTTTTTAGTTGAAAACCAAAAGAAAACTTGAGGACTGACTTGAAATATACCTGTGTGATTGATCGTGAATGTTCGCAATTTCCGCCGGGAGGTTGGGAGACTAACTGCCAAAACTGAACAAGGCACAGTCCAGGATATCAGGAGGCTAAATGACTATTGGAACTATGCAATTCATATTCCAACTTGGCCTACTAAGGACTAAAACTATGCAATGTGAAATTTCAGTCAGCAGTGACATGCAACCAACAAACTACATCATGCAGTTTCTGGGGCCAGCGAGACACTACTTCTAAGGATTGTGCAATGCAAGCCTGGCGGTCAGTGCTAGGCCAGACGTACGCAATTTCTGGAGGGAAGGTAGAGACTTCGCTTCCGGAAATGTGTAATGCTATCCAGGCAAGGCACAGTCTAGGCCAAGGCAGCCCAGACCAACCGACGGGTGACTGAAAAAATGAGAAGTCTGAATGCATGATGAGATGAGTGCAAAAAAGAGTCAATGATCATGCACACAAATAGCAAGTGCAAGATTCAAAAAAAGGGAAAGCATGCATGTGTGTGAAGCGAGTTGCTGCAACGATGACCATTCATGAAAAAATAGTGTCAGGCATGCAACAACAGTGAGATGCGAATGAAAACTGAAATGGTGCTTCTACAAGCTAACATACATCAAAATGACGGAAAGCACTCATTGAAATCAAGCAAACAACACTGACACAAAGTGAAATATAAAAAGTGACAGAAATGTCGTGCAAGACATGAAAAGCGGGGTAAGCCCAAAACACCTAAGATAAATGTGCCAACAACTCCTAGATTAAATGTGGGATGTCAGAGCTACAAGGTCGATGTGAGGAATGACCTCTGTAGCCTCTCGTTGATGAGTTTTGAGAAAATCGAGGTTGTGACGCGCATGCCACAAATCTAGGAAAAGCGACACTTGGCTGGAGGTTTTTGAAATGATCCTTGCATGTAACCTCCAGCTGCTAAAAATAGATCCTTGAATCAAGCAATTCCTTTGCATGTTGCCTTGGGAAAAGTATTCCATGCATGAAAATCAGTTTTGCTCAGTTCCGGAGGGAACCAATCAACCTAAAGGCACATGCATCGGTCTATGAGCCTGGGATGAAAATCTGCATAGTTTCTGGGCTGAGAAGAGATGGTTGTGCAAGAGGGATTACACAATTTATGGGAGGAATAGGTGAATATATCCCAGAATTATGCAATTTCTGGGCTGAGCAGCTGTCTTGGGTCAGATTGCACAATTTTCTCAAGGAAGCCTGTCTGACTGCATTGTGCAATTTTTGAGCCCAGCAGGCTGCCGAGCTGGATTTTCACAATTTCTGCTACCTGCTGAGCTGGATGTCCCTGAGGCATTGTGCAATTTCTGTGAGCAACAGGTCACTAATGCACAGAATTGCGCAATTTCTCGGCTGAGAAGCTGTCCTAGGATGAATTGCGTAATTTTTTAGAGGAATACAGTCAGGAAGAATTGCAAAATTCTGGAGCCCGACTGGGTGTCCAGTTGGGTTTGTGCAATTTCTAGAGGGAAGGTTGGTTCCCCTCCAGAATTTCATAATTCCCAGAGGGAACTGTTCTGACCAGCAACTGACCCCAAGTCTAGAAAGTAGCATCTGAAGGAGGTAGAACAAACTTTCATCAAGAGGCTAACAAGGGTGTGACATATGCAACAAATCAAGGAAGGTCCATGTTAGGGTCCCACCCTAACCCCCTTATTTATTTCTTGGGATCACGTCATAGTCAAGAGTCAATAAATCCCATATTAATATTTGTAAGTGGTTAACCCGCAATTAATGACGGGACCACAGTTAGTTGCAAAGGGGCGGAAGTATTAGATAGATGGTAAATGGGTGGTAGTATTAGATAGATGGTATTGATAAAACCCACGATATTCGCCCGTGGTATTGCATGTATGAGTCATATATAAAGGATAGAGACTCCCTGCGAGGAGCATCATGTCTTGTTTTGTAATCGAGCTCTGCTCTATTGGAGGTTGCCCCCTCGAAGAGGCCTGTGAACATTTCTCTCTGAATAATAAAATCATTGCTATTCTGTGTTTTGGGTATATTTTCTTCGCATATTTTGTCTTCTCGGTATCTTTTCTTCGCAAATTCTATGTTTGGGTATTACTTTGCAGGTTAAGAGCATAACAAGTGGTATCAGAGCACTTTCCAGGGCTCGGTGGGATCTCCAAATTTTAGCAAAAATTTTTTTGGCTAGAGACGTGTTCCGGCGTCTTTAAACCACGGGATCTGTCATTAAGTGCATAAACCTACGGATTTGGGGAGGCATGCACGCAGGAAATACAAGAGGTGGTCACGTCTGTTGGACTCCCTTGTAATCCCTGTGGGTACCCCTTCGAGTAGTAGCACATTAGACAGAACCGCGCACGGACTGTCTTCCACGTACCCTCTGGGTATATAGGAAGCCCCCTAGCTCCCTTGAAACCTTGCCATAGATAAACCTTCGGCCGTCTTGTGGCTACAGTACACCGAGAACAGCACTCGGAGAGATTACTCGCCCGTACGATAGGGTAGTCGGGTTGTACGGCTAAGGGTACGGTCGATCCTCCTTAGTTAGAGCCCTGAAACATTGGGCCAAGTAATACTGTCAGACCCTTATGTATATTGCGATCTGTAGCACCTGACACTCCTCAAGACCATAGTTCCCTTTCTATCGGGGGATCACACATCACCTATTCCCGATCAGCAAGGGCAGCAGCAATAGACATCAGTCCCGCAGCTCCATCAGATCAGCAGCAGCAGTTGTTCCACCATTCAGATCTATCAGATCCACCAGATCGGAGTAGTTGTGAAGGGTTCCTGTCCCTGGATATAATTTTCGCAGGACTTTTGGCGACATTGACATTCTGAGGATTTGGCGACTGCAATATTGATCAGGAAGGAGTAAAACTCCGTTTGGAGTTTTCCAAAAAAAAAAAAAAGTCTGAGATCTTCCTGGGCGCTTATTGGTGACCTAGCCCATTAGAATCAGGACGACGAGCTCAGCAAGGTGGTACCATTCAATTTCTTAGTAAAAATTTTTTAGGCGGTCCCAATTTTTGTCCTCAAGTTGGTGTATGGTAGAAACTCGTGCCCAAGTGATGGCCAATGAAAGGATCGACAAAATTGAAGAGCATGTGCACTCCCTCCAATCGGCGGTGAAGCTTATCGAACTTGAGCTTAAAGGAATAAGTAACCAGCTACATGATGCACTCCCAAAGGGCAAGGAGCCAGCCCACGAGGAGGTGTATAATGGCCATGAATACCATGAGGGTGAGTCTAGCCACTCTCATCAAGTCTGGCACACCCATCCACCACCTAGTCAGCGACCTCCCAAGTTGGATATGCATAAATTTGACGGGTCTCACACGTCCGCATGGCTAGCACAAATGGAGCAGTATTTCCAATTGAATCATATCATAGATGAGGGGACTAAGCTTATGGTGGGCACCATGTACTTGGACAATGAACGATGGCAATGGAAGGAATGGCATCAGCGTTGCAATGGACAGTTTCGGGATTGGGCCCAATTTGCCAAAACTCTTCGCAGTCGCTTTGAACAGGAAGACTCTTTCTTGGGGCGTCTCACTAAGCTCCAACAGACGGGTACAGTGGAGGAATATATTACTGCTTTTGAAGCCTTAGCCTTCCGCACTAGGGGTCTCACAGATGAGTTCTACATGGAATGCTTTATCAGCGGTCTTAAAGAAGCCATCAAAGCTCAGGTTCTACTCCACCACCCTCCCACATGGACAGAGGCTTGCCAGGTAGCCCGTAAGGTGGAACGTGCATTAACAGCCCAATCCAGCTGCCCCAACTTCCCCGCTAAAGGTCGTCCCTCACAGGCTCCCAATACGACTCAGACACTTAAGATTCAAAAGGTGTCACCTGCGGAAATGGCCGAAAGAAGGAAGCAAGGACTATGTTACTACTGTGATGAAAAATATTCCCCGGGTCATAAATGCAAAGAGCACAAGTTTTTTCAAATAGATGCCACTGACTACAGCTCCACCGAGGAAGATCCACCACTTGAGGAACCGGAGGAGATCGAAGAAGATAACCAAAAGGAAATTGTATCTGATGAACCAATTATTTCGCTAAATGCATTGGCAGGAATTTCTTCCCCTCAAACTCTCAAAATCAGGGGTTTTCTTAAACATCGCCCAGTAGTAGTTTTGATTGATAGTGGAACTACCCATAATTTCATCCATCAAAAGATCGCTGAAGAAGCACATTGTTTCGTCCGGCCAGTTTCTAACTTCCAAGTCCAGATTGCAGATGGGGGCACAATGAAATGTGAAGGTCGCTGTGAAAATATCAAAATTCAAATGGGGGATTATCAATTGAAAACCCACATGTTTGCAATACACATGGGGGGTTGCGACATTGTCCTAGGCGCGGAATGGCTCCGCACTCTTGGGCCAATCACAATGGATTTCCAGGAGTTATATATGAGTTTTAAGCAGAACAACTCCACACATACCCTCCGTGGACTACAGGCGGGAGCCCCCTCTATCATCAGCTCGCATAGGATGGAAAAATTGTTAAAAAAGAGCCATCATGGAGTGGTAGCTCAATTTAATGCCATCCAGGTAGTAGACACCATGTCTCCGCCAATTCATCCTGAGATGCAACAGATTTTAAATAAACATCGGACGGTCTTTGACAAGCCTCATGAGCTTCCACCCTCGCGAGGGGAACATGATCATAGCATCACATTGGTTCCAGGGGCCCAACCCCCAAATGTGCGGCCATACAGATATCCGTTCACCCAAAAGAATGAAATAGAAAAAATCATCAAGGAATTGTTGGAAGCAGGTGTCATTCGTCCCAGCATTAGTCCTTATTCATCCCAGTGGTCATGGTCCTCAAGAAAGATGGGGAGTGGCGGATGTGTCCCGACTTCAGGGCCCTCAATAAGTTAACAGTCAAAGATAAATTTCCCATCCCATTGGTTGACGATTTGCTGGACGAACTCAATGGGGCTCAATTCTTCACTAAGTTGGATCTTCGCTCAGGCTATCACCAAATTCACATGAAGGAAGTCGACATTCCAAAGACAGCCTTCAGAACTCATGAAGGCCATTATGAGTTCCTCGTCGTGCCATTTGGTCTCTGTAATGCCCCCTCTACTTTTCAGAGCCTTATGAATCACCTCCTCAAACCATATCTTAGAAAATTTGTCCTTGTCTTCTTCGATGACATCCTCATCTATAGTGGCACTTGGGCGGCACATCTTCAGCATGTAGATCTACTCTTGCAACTGCTCCGAACGCATAAATTATTTGTCAAGATGTCTAAGTGTGTGTTTGGCATGGAAGAAGTTGAGTATTTGGGCCACATTGTGGTGCGTGAAGGTGTCAAGGTGGACCCCAAAAAGATCCAGACAATGCAAGAATGGCCTCAACCTAAGACCTTGAAAAGCTTGAGAGGATTTTTGGGTCTCATAGGCTATTATCGTAAATTTGTCCGCAACTATGGCCGCATAGCGAAGCCCCTAACACAACTCCTAAAGAAAAATTCCTTCTTCTGGAACGAGGAAGCACAATAGGCATTTACCGCTCTCAAAACCGCCATGTGTTCCACTCCTGTCTTAGCACTACCGGACTTCACCAAATCATTTTTCATTGAATGTGATGCTTCGGGAACAGGTATTGGAGCGGTCTTAATGCAGGAAGGGCGAACATTGGCCTTCACCAGCCAACAACTAAGTGGGAAGAATCTGGGCCAATCTACCTACGAGAAGGAAATGATGGCCATCTTACATGTAGTCGAGACCTGGCGACCTTACTTGTTGGGGCGACGTTTCCAAATCCGCACAGATCATCACAGTCTTAAATATTTTTTGGAGCAACGCCTATCTTCCCCACAACAAAATAAATGGTTAGCCAAAATGTTGGGATATGATTATGAGATCATTTACAAGAAAGGGAAAGACAACAGGGTAGCAGATGCATTGTCGCGCCAATTTGAGGAGGAAAGTACTCTGCTCGCAATTTCCCTCCCCATTCCCGACTGGATTGAAGAGGCTCGAGGGAATGGTTTTCACATCCCGGGCTCTCCCAACTCATTTTTCAATTACAGGTAGATCCTAATTCCAGCAAGGGCTACTCGTGGCAGAATGATATTCTTCGCTACAAGGACAGAGTCGTAATATCGCCAACATCCACCCTCAAAAGTCTCATTTTGGCAGAATTGCACTCATCTCCCATTGCAGGACATTCGGGCTTTCAGAAGACGTATGCCCACACCAGAAGATCATTTTTTTGGGCCGGCATGAAACAGGACATCCTTACTTTCGTAACAAAATGTGACGTCTGTCAACGCAACAAAGGGGAAACCGTCAACACACCAGGCACATTACAACCATTGCCCATTCCGGCGTCAATTTGGACAGAGGTCTCCATGGATTTCATTACAGGTCTTCCAAAGTCTGGGAACAAGTCAGTCATCATGGTGGTTGTTGACCGACTGTCGAAGTATGCTCATTTCTGCGCCCTACCCCACCCATTTACACCAACCTTGGTTGCTCAAACTTTCATGGATCAGATCTTCAAATTGCATGGCATGCCCACTTCTATTATGTCCGACCGTGACCCAATCTTCACCAGTAATTTTTGGCAGGAGCTCTTCAGAATACAAGGCACTCAACTCAAACTCAGTACTTCATATCATCTGCAAACAGATGGTCAAACCGAAGCCGTCAACAAGCGTCTAGAAACCTACCTTAGGTGTTTCACTTCAGAAAAGCAACACCTTTGGGTACAGTGGTTACCTCTGGCGGAGTGGTGGTATAACACCAACTATCATGCCACCACCAAAATGACTCCCTATGAAGCAGTCTATGGACAACTTCCGCCTTCCCCTACTTCTTATCTCACGGGGTGCTCCAAATTACAAGCCGTGGATCAACTCCTACAACACCGCGCAACCATGCTTGCCCATCTGCGCGAGAATCTTCATCAAGCTCAGAACCGTATGAAGCAATAGGCTGACCAACATCGCTCAGAGCGCCAATTTCAAGAAGGGGATCAGGTCTTTTTGAGGCTGCAACCATATAAGCAAACATCACTCAAATACAAGGGTTGTCAAAAGCTCTCCCCAAAATTCTACAGACCATACCAAGTACTTCAGTGCATTGGAGAAGTGGCTTACAAGTTGGCTTTGCCACCTACAACAAAAATCCACCCAGTTTTCCATGTATCGTGCCTCAAGAAAGTGATTGGGAACAATTGTCGAGTTCAAACCAGTCTACCTGAATTGGACGAAGAAGGGTCAATCTGGCTTCAACCTGAACAGGTTCTAGACACATGAGACAAGCACCTGTGCGGCCGCATGATTAAGGAGGTCCTCGTCAAATGGAAAGACACCTCTCCAGAAGATGCAACTTGGGAACCAACCACTATTCTTCAGCAGTTTCCGCAGCTTCAGCCTTGAGGACAAGGCTAGTCTTAAGGGGGAGGGCATGTTAGGGTCCCACCCTAACCCCCTTATTTATGTCTTGGGATCACGTCATAGTCAAGAGTCAATAAAGCCCATATTAATATTTGTAAGTGGTTAACCCACAATTAATGACGGGACCACAGTTAGTTGCAAAGGGGCGGAAGTATTAGATAGATGGTAAATGGGCGGTAGTATTAGATAGATGGTATTAATAAAACCCACGATATTGGCCCGTGGTATTGCATGTATGAGTCATATATAAAGGATAGAGACTCCCTGCAAGGAGCATCGTGTCTTGTTTTGTAATCGAGCTCTGCTCTATTGGAGGTTTCCCCCTCGAAGAGGCCTGTGAACATTTCTCTCTGAATAATAAAATCATTGCTATTCTGTGCTCTGGGTATATTTTCTTCGCATATTTTGTGTTCTCGGTATCTTTTCTTCGCAAATTCTATGTTTGGGTATTACTTTGCAGGTTAAGAGCATAACAGTCCATGAGCGGTTCTAACACACAGAGGATGACGTGAGTGCACCCCTTGGAAACCTATGAAAGCACTAGTTAAGAAGGGAACGCACGAGAAAAGATGCATCACAACATGGAAGGAAAGTAAGCTAGCAATCCAAAGTGATAGTTAATACAACAACACATTTCAGTAAGATTCATACATACATATATAAAAAATATCTACACATGCATGCTTAAGAAAACAGATAGATATATCATTTAGAGTAAACAAGATAGTTTAAATACAATACGACATATTCATGAAACGTGTTGGCTCTGTTATATTAAGAAGTGTAAGTTCCAATCATACAATACAAACATGACCAACCACTAGTCCCGACAGCAAAACGTTACAGTCACTGCCACCTACTCATCCAAAGAGATATACTAGCTCTACACAGTGGAGAAGCCAAGGCTCGTTACAATATTGTCCAAGCTCTCTCTAAGATACTCCTATCAGAAGCTTGGCTAACCAAAAGCCTCTACAATGAGTTATGAGGGACTATTTATAGCAAAGGGTGGGGTGACCCTTGACATTCACCTTTGTGACTATTCATCTATCCTCATGACTCTTCAACTACTCTATGACTGTTACATTCAACTAGCAACACTTAAACTTCCACTTGAAAAGATGTTACATACAATCTACACATGTACGCATGTGAGACAAAATGGCTTGAGCAAGTCATGCAAGACATCACTAACACTCAGACCATTGTGGTGAGACCAACTCTTTGATGTTCTTTTGATGGTCAATGGTGGTGAAATGATGCCAAGTGATGGTGTACATGCGCTCAATGGTGACATCCTGTTGAAAGTGAGCTCTTGCTTCTATTGCATCCAAGTACACTAATATGGCTCCTCCATCCAAATCATCTGATAACATGTGCATGGTCATCTTGGGTGCGACCAAACCAGACCAACAACATGTTGTTGCATAGTGTCTGCACTAATCCCCAAGAATGTTTTAGTGATCGTGCGCATCAACTTGTCGGAATACATGTTTAGCTTCAGTCGGACTTTCTTTTTGTCTTCACCTAAATGAGTGTGCCAAATGGGTGGGATCACATGCGTGCACACAATGACATGCATGCTGTTGAATTCCCTTGCATGCGATCAACAACACTTCTCACCTTGTCTTCTCTGTGCCAGCTACCGAGATGGATCTATGACTTGTAACGACTTAGTTTTATCAGTCTGTGCATGTTGCATCCCCTTTTGTATATGCTTTTGTTGCAAATTTTCTCTCTCCTGTACAACTCTTGTTCTCCCTTTAGTTTCTGCTTCATCACCTGCATCTCCTTCTCTATTCCTTTCTCTACCATCACGTGATCATCTTGTCATGTCGTCACCTCATAGCCTCAATCTCCAAAGCTTCTTTCGTCATGAGTGGATCTACTTTGAACTTGCAGCTTTGCTTCGCCTCTATGCTGTCAATAGGCTTCCTCTTGCACTCGCTGCATGCAGGTGTGTTGCCTTCTGCTGTTGTTGATTGTGCTACTCATTGTGATGTCATTTCCATTCATCTTGATCTCCTTTTCCATGAACAACTTGATGTCTTCGTGGATAGGAAAGTTCATAGACACTTGATCTACTACATCTCCAATTGCGCTCTTAACGGTGTCTTTGACTCTGCTCTCCTGGAAACTATTGTGCCTGTGCTGCTGGGAGGCAGGTTACGCATGTGATACCTATAGACATAGAAACACTCATGGAAAGAAATTTGTTATTTGAAAACCAAAAAAAAACTTGAGGACTAACTTGCAATATACCTGTGTTATTGATCATGAAGGTTCGCAATTTCCACTGGAAGGTTGGGAGAGTGACTTCCAAAACTGCACGTCATAGTATGGGCTCTCAGGAGGCTGATTGACTGCCGGAACTATGCAATGCACAGTCCATCTTGGCCTGCTGAGGAATGAAACTGTGCAATGCATAATTTCAGTCAGCAGTGACATGTAACCAGAAAACTACATCATGCAGTTTCTAGGGCCAGCGAGACACTACCTCCAAGAATTGTGCAATGCAATCCTAGAGGTCAATGCTGGGCCAGACTTGCGCATTTCTGGAGGAAAGGCAAAGCCTTCACTTTTGGAAATGTGCAGTGCTATCCAGGCATGGCACGGTCAGGGCCAAGGCAGCCCAGACCAACTAACAGGTAACTGAAAACATGAGAAGTCTGAATGCATGATGAGATGAGTGAAAAAAAGAGTGAATGATCATACATGCAAACAACAAGTGTAGGATTCAGTAGGATTCAAAAAATGGGAAAGCATGCATGTGTGTGAAGAAAATCATTGCAAAGATGACCATTCATGTAAAAATAGTGTCAGGCATGCAACAACAGTTAGATGTGAACGAAAATTGAAACGATGCTTCTACAAGCTAACATATGTCAAAATGATAGCAAGTGCTCACTAAAATCAAGCAGACAACACTCACACAAAGTGAAACATAAAAAGCGATAGAAACAGTGTGCAAGACATGAAAGAGGAGTAAGCCCAAAACACCTGAGATAAATGTGTCGACGACTCCTAAATGAAATGTGGGATGTCATAGTTGCAAGATCTATGTGAGGAATGACCTCTGCAACATCTCGTTGATGAGTTTTGATAAAATCGAGGTTGTGGCGCGCATGCCACAAATCCAGGAAAAGTGACACTTGGCAGGATGTTTTTGAAATGATCCTTGCATGTAACCTCCAGCTACTAAAAATAGATCCCTGAATCAAGTGATGCCTTTGTATGTTTCCTTGGGAAAAGTAGTCCATGCATGCAAATTAGTTTTGCTCAGTCTCAGAGGGAACTGATCAACCTGAAGGCACATGCATTGGTCTGCGAGCCTAGGATGAAAATCTGCATAGTTTCTGGGCTGAGTAGAGATGGTTGTCCAAGAGGGATTGCACAATTTGTGGGAGGAATAGGTGACTGTCTTCCAGGATTGCGCAATTTCTAGGCTGAGCAGCTGTCCTGGGTCAGACTACACAATTTTCTCAAGGGAGCCTGTCTGACTGCATTGTGCAATTTATGAGCCCAGCAAACTACCTAGCTGGATTTGCACAATTTCGGCTACCTGCTGAGCTAGATGTCACTGAGGGATTGGGCAATTTCTGTGAGCACCAAATCACTAATGCCAAGAATTATGCAATTTCTGGGTTGAGAAGCTGTCCTGGGATGAATTGCATAATTTTTTAGAGGAATACTATCAAGAAGAATTGTGTAATTTTGGAGCCCAGCTGGGTGTCCAACTAGGTTTTTGTAATTTCTAGAGGGAAGGTTGGTTCCCCTCCAGAATTGCGCAATTCCCAGAGGGAACTTCTCTAACCAGCAACTAACACCAAGTCTGGAAAGTAGCCTGTGAAGGAGGTAGAACAAACTTGCATCAAGAGGCTGAAAAGACTCTATGAAACAACTGAAGCTGATGTGCTTGATAGTGCAAGACATGTTGCTGAGGATGGTTGGTAGGGAGGCTCCAAAACGAAGCTAAGGCAAAATTTTGGAGGGTGTTTGTAGCCGCTACAACATTTGGCAACACATTGGTAGGACTCCAGTTCTCTAAATGGACCTTGTTCGTTAAAAGAAATTCTAACACCTCCGGAAGTATTGTTCAGTTCTTTGTTAGTCTTGGTTTCCACACTTGCTTGATTGTAAGATGTAGCATCTGCCAGGCTCTTGGTTTGTCAACACACATTTCAAGTCAAGCCCACAAATTTGTTTCGATTAGGAATGAGGGGTATATTGGTACACAAGTCATATGATCGTTAGAGATTTAGTTTCATCTCTGGTGTTGCTTTGCTGCCAGTAGGCCTAGACAATACATCATTGGAGTCATGCAGGAACACAAGTATCACTCCGCTACTAGCGAGCCTCGTCAGTACCTTGGAAAATTTACTTGCATCGCCTCTCTGTGTAGGAAGCCTTTCTCTTCTTTCTCCTTATTCATTTTTCATTTTTTCTAAATTTTTTCACATTTTCATTTTTTGAAACTATGCACAGTACTTATTCATTTCAGAGGCGAAAGAGGGATCCCAATTTATTGAGAGCAAAAGAGGTTGTTCCTTTAGATAAGTAGTTTATGTATACCACTGTCGTTCTTGTTAAGTTTTTTCCCCTCGCCTTACTCTACTTGACTGAGCTGACAAGGGTTGACCCAAAAACAATCGACTAGAGTAGGTGATACTAGTTCACGCACAAGCATTGTGTTTTCACCAAGCTTCACTTCAAAGAGTACACATTTTCCATTGATGTATCATGGAATGAAGACAACAAGTTCTTACGTAAGAGGCATGATGACAAATAACCAAGTGTTCATAGCTATACAAGTTCTCTTGCACTTTACCTAGCTTGTTTCAAAAGTTGCACACGGTCCATGCGAAAATAACCTATGAACATAAACAAGAAAGAAAACCAAAAAGAAAAGCAAGAAGCAAAAGCAAACACATAAGCAAAGTGAATGAGCAAACAAACAAGCAAACAAACAAACACACAAAGAAAGAAGCAAACATGCATGCAAGCAAACAACTCAAAAAGAAAACACTACTCCCAAGCTAACAATGCATGGGTTGTCTCACGTGAAGTGATACTTCCAATGAATCCACCGACACATTTTTTTGACCCATGTTGATGAAGGAATGGTTCACGAGCAACACAGGTGTGTGAACCAGAAAGATACAATAATGAAGACAGACACACTCCGAGCTTAAATGCGTCCACAGAACAAAAATGAGTGGAAGTGCATGACCTGCAGTCTGTGGACATACCATGATGCTGTGTGACACTACGTGCAGATGTTGAGCACACGGATACTCTTAACTGTGACATGCAAGCACACATGAGGAAGGTAGACCACTTATGTTGTGCAAGTGTGCTTGCTGAGTAAGATTCTTCCAATGCATGAGTGATGGGATCGTGTAGCTCAAGTGGAGGAAGTGAAATCTAAGTGTTGGATTGTTCTTGAGTGAATACAAAAGAGTGATGAGGAGCCTTGGGCGTTTGAACAATTTCCTAATCTGAAGTGAAACTAACCTCAAGACAGCAAGGGCCTGACATAACCATCAACTTGGGCAGAAGTGCCTTGATAGTCGAGGAGGTTTCTACTTCATTGACATATGGATTATCGTAGACTAGTGGGTTAGAAGGATTAACAACGATTGAATCAACATCGTGATCAGATGATGAGGTAAAGAGATCACTACAACCAAGATCATAAAATGCAGGATGTTGGTCGACATCCTCATGATTCGATGAATCGCAAAGAGGGGTAGATTAGAAGCAAGGATGTTCATCTTCTGTGTTTCCGGAAAAGATAGGTGAAAAATCAAGTGGATGTTTAAAGAATGATTGGTCCTCCCCATTGTCGGATGATGGACTGACATCCGGTGTGTCCTACAAATGATGAACAATGGGTTCATCCGTGGACAGAGATACAAATGAAAAATCAGGGATGGCAGGATTACCAAGGATGTCAGGAACAAACGAAGGAGGTACGGACACACAGGGATGGTCCTCTGCTACCAGTGAATGTTCAAGTTCTGAGTCATATTCTTCATGAATGCCAATGCATGTTGGTTGTGCAACACAAACTCCATCGATATATCGATCCTCGTTCAAAACAGGGGTAGAGTCTAGAATGGAAGAACACAGGACAATGCAATCTGGAGGATGATCAAAATATGAGGACGAAGGTTGAGGTACGAAATACATGTGATAACCCATGGGATTACCAACCAAGTCTACGCAAAAATTGGAAGGAGCAATGCCGGGAGGACGTTTCGGTTCAACAAATGTGTGTGCATGTTGTCCCACATCACTCTGTGGTGGTGGAGTTGTTTGATGAGGCGACGGTGGACAATCACTTGTGACAGCGACTATGTCTATCTGTGATTGCGCAACCCCATCACTGATGCTAATCGGGGCTTAAGCTTGAAATTATTCTTGGGATTGAAAGATTTGATAAGACAACATTCATATTTATCAATGAGATACTGGAAATTCATCTGGCTTTTCAGAGCTTGAAACTGCAAAACACGGAAGTGCTGCCAAAAATCATCATGCGATGCTTGTGGAGCCTTCTGCTTCTCTAACAGTTTTTTTTCAAGAGGTTATGGATCAAAATGATGGAAAGTAGATTCAATGAGATCACAAAAATGTTCAAGTGAGTGCATGCTACCAGCCGGTAGGTTGCAGAACCACCGTAGTGGGGATTCGCAAAGAGTGTATGCAAGAAGCAGACTGACCTCTTTTGCATAGAACTCATTTGCATTCTTAAGGAATGCATAGAAGTCTTCTAAGTACTCAGGCCAGACCACTTCGCCTTCACCATCATATGTGAATTTGGACAAGAGATCAAAAAACTCCCTCGTGATGTTGAGAGGTTCGACATGCAAAAAACATCGTGGAGGGGTGAGTGTAACAAAATCCATGATAGATGTGCAAAGGTTCAAAACAAGATGAGACGACGTAGCTTGTCATTTGGGCATGCTTCTAGAGCCAGAAATGTTGACAGTGTTGGACCTGCCAACATGTCAGGGGATCTCCCTAGTAAGAAGTCCCAACTAGACCTCAGACCGTTTGGTGTAGGAGTCCCAGCAGTGGGTTGTACGGTTTTTCCTTGACCACGATTTCACACAAAGACAAGTAAGATGTCCCTATTAGTAGCAAGGGTGTGACATATGCAGCAAGTCAAGGAAGGTGCATGAGTAGTTCTAGCACACAGAGGATGAGGTGAGTGCGCCCCTTGGAAACCTTTGAAAGCATGTAGTTAAGAAGGGAACACACGAGCAAAGATGCATCACAACATGGAAGGCACGTAAGCTAGCAATCCAAAGTGATGGTTAAACCAACAACACATTTCAGTAAGATTCATATATACATATACAGAAAATAGCTACACATGCATGCGTAAGAAAACATATACAGGTATCATTTAGAGTAAACAAGATAGCTAAAATACAATATGACATATGCATGAAATGTGTTGGCTCTGTTATATTAAGAAGTGTAAGTTACAGTGATACAATACAACCATGACCAACTGCTAGTCCCGACAGCAGAATGTTATAATCACTGTCGCTTGCTCCTCCAAAGAGATATACTAGCTCTGCACAGTGGAGAAGCCAAGGCTCATTATAATACTGTCCAAGCTCTCTCTAAGATACTCCTATCGGAAGCTTGGCTGACCAAAAGCCTCTACAATGAGTTATGAGGGACTATTTATAGCAAAGGGTGGGGTGACCCTTGACATTCCCCTTTGTGACCGTTCATCTATCCTCATGACTCTTCAAATACTCTATGACTGTTACATTCAACTATCGACACTTGAACTTCCACTTGACAAGACGTTACATACAATCTGCACATGTACCCATGTGAGACAAAATGGCGTAAGCAAGCCATGCAAGACATCGCTAACACTCGGACCGTTGTGGTGAGACCAACTCTTCGACACCCTTGTGATGGTCGATGGTGGCGAACTAGTGCCAATCTTGGTCATCGGTGATGGTGTCTGTGCGCTCAATGGTTACATCCTGCTGAAAGCGAACTCTTGCCTCCATTGCATCTGGGTATACTAATATGGCCCCTCCGTCCAACTCATCTAATGGCATGCAGATGGTCATCCTGGGTACGACAGGATCGGAAGCATTTTGTTGCAAAATTTTTGCGCTGATCTCTAAGCATGTGTTGGTGGTCGTGTGCATCAACTTGTCGAAACACATGTTTAGCTCCAGTCGTACTTGCTTCTCGTCTTCGCCTCGATGAGTGTTCCAAATGGGTGTGATTGCATGCATTCACACAATGACATGCATGCTGCTGAATTCTCTTGCATGCAATCAACAGCACTACTCACCTTGTCTACTCTGTGCTAGTTGCTGGGATGGATCTATAACTTGTACAGGCTCAATTTCATCAGTCTGTGCATGTTGTGCCCCCTATTGTACCTATTCATGCTGCAAATATTCTCTTGTCTGTACAAATCTTGTTCTCCTTTGAGTTGTTTCTTCATAATCTGCAACTCATTCTTTTTTCCTAAGTTCTCTTCCCTCACACGATCGTCTTGTCGCGTCGTCACCTCATAGCCTCAATCTCCAAAGCTTATTTCATCATGAATGGATCTACTTTGAACTTGCAGCTTTGCTTCGCCTCTATGTTGTCAACAAACTTCCTCTTGCACTTGCCGCATGCAGGTGTGATTCCTTCTTATGCTGCTAATGATGATGCTTGTTGTGATGTCATTTCCATTCATCTTGATCTCCTTGTCCATGAAAAACTTGATGTCTTCATGGATAGGCAAGTTCATAGACACTTGATTGACTGCATCTCCAAATGCGCTATTAACGATGTCTTTAACTCTGCTCTCCTGGAAACCATTGTACCTGTGCTGCTAGGAGGTGGGTGACACCTGTGATACGTAGAGACATAACAACACTTATGGCAAGAAATATGTCAGTTGAAAACCAAATCAAACTTGAGGACAAACTTGCAATATACCTGTGTGATTGATCGTGAAGGCTGCGCAATTTCCACTGGGAGGTCGGGAGACTAACTACCAAAAATGTGCAAGGCATAGTTTGGGCTGTCAAGAGGCTGACTAAATACTGGAACTGTGCAATTCATAATCCATCCTGGCCTACTGAGGACTGAAACTACGTAAGGCATAATTTCAGCCAGTAGTGACATGCAACCAACAAACTGCATTGCATAGTTTCTGGGGCCAGAAGGACACTGCCTCCAATAATTGCGCAATGCAAGCCTGGAGGTCAGTGCAGGGCCAGACTTTTGTAACTTCTGGAGGGAAGGCATAGCCTTCTCTTCTGGAAGTTCACATCGTTAGTCAGGTAAGGCATGGTTTGGGCCAAGGCAGCCCAGACTGGCCGACGGGTGACTGAAAACATGAGAATTTTGAATGCATGATGAGATGAGTGCAAACAAGAGTGAATGATCTACATGGAAACAACAAGTGAAGTATTTAGAAAATGGGAAAGCGTGCATGTGTGTGAAGCAATTCGCTGCAACTACAACTGTCTGGGAAAAAACAATGTCATGCATGCAACAATAGTGAGATGTGAATGAAATTTGAAACAATGCTTCTACAAGCTAACATACATCAAAATGACAACAAGTGTTCATTGAAATCAAGAAGACAACACTCACACAAAGTGAAACACAAAAAGTAACAGAAACGTCACGCAAGACATGGAAAACAGGCTTACCCTAAAACAATTGAGAGATAAATGTGCCGATGACTCCTAGATGCAATGTGGGATGTCATAGTTGCAATGTTGATGTGAGGAATGACCTTTTCAGTGTCTGGTTGATGAGTTTTGATAAAATCAAGGTTGTGATGTGCATGCCACAAATCTAGGAAAAGTGACACTTGGCGGGAGGTTTCTGAAATGATCCTTGCATGTAAACTCCAGATACTAAAAATAGATCCCTGAATCCAGGGATTCTTTTTCATTTTGCCTTGGGAAAAGCAATCCATGCATGCAAATTAATTTTGCTCGGTTGCGGAGGGAACCAGTTAACCTGAAGGCACATGCATCAGTCTACAAACCTGAGATGAAAATCTGCACAATTTCTGGGCTGAGCAGAGATGGCTATCCCAGAGGGATTGTGCAACTTCTGGGAGGAACAGGTGACTATCTTCTAGGATTGCACAATTTTAGGGCTGAGCAACTATTGTGGATGAGACTGTGCAATTTTATCAAGAAAGCCTGTCTGATTGTATTGCGTAGTTTCTGAGCCCAGCAGGATGCCTAACTGGATTTGTGCAATTTCTGCTAGCTATTGGGTTGGTTGTCCCAAAGGGATTGTGCAATTTCTAGGAGCAACAGGTCAGTAATGCCCAGAATTACACAATTTCTACGCTGAGCAGTTGTCTTGGGATGAATTGCACAATTTTTTAGAGGAATACTGTCAGGAAGAATTGTGAAATTTTGGATGGGTGTCCAGCTGGGTTTATGCAATTTCTGCAGGGAAAACTGACACCAAGTCTGGAAAGCAACCTGTGAAGGAGGTAAAAAAAATTGCATCAACAGGTTGACAAGACTCTATGAAACAATTGAAGCCGACGTGCTTGATAGTGCAAGACATACTACTAAGGGTGGTCAGCAGGGAGGCTCCAAAACAAATCTAAGGCAAAATTTTGGAGGGTGGTTGTAGCCACTACAACAAAACGACAAAGTATCCTTGTTGAAGCACATGGAGGAGTTGTTGGAGGACATTATGCGGGAAGAGCGACTATGTAGAATATCCTACGAGATGGGCTATGGTGGCCAACTGTGCACAAGGATTCCAAGGAATATTGTCGAGTGTGCGATGTCTATCAGAGAATGGGGAGGTCGTCGCGAAGGGATGAATTTCCTCTGAACCCACAAGTGTCACTACGGACATTCAATAAATGGGCAATAGACTTTGTGGGACCGATTCAACCACTAGGAAAGAAGACAGGAGCAGGATACATGATCATAATGATCGAATACTTTACCAGGTGGGATGAGGCGCATCCCATGAAGGATTGTAGCACGGCTACAGTTGCAAAGTTCATATTTGAATACATTTTGTCTCGATTTGGCTTCCCTAAGATTTTGATGAGCAATAGGGGTTCACATTTCCTGAACGAAACAATTGTTGCATTGCTTGAAGAATTCCATATGTATCGTCAAAAAAGCATGTCCTATCATCCTCAAGAAAATGGTACAATGGAAGCCTTTAATAAAATCCTGGAGAATGTTTTGACAAATATTTGTAATGCAAATATGAATGATTGGGATGTCCGCATACGAGTTGTTCTTTGGGCGTATAGAACTAACTGTAAGAAGTTGACTAGACAAACATAATTTAGGCCGACTTATGGACAAGAGGTAGTGATGCCAATGGAGTACATCGTGCCCAGTTTGCAGATTGCTGCAGTCACAAAAATGGCATATCAGGATATCATGGAAGAACACCTCGCGTAGATAGCTGAGTTGGAAGAAGATCGATTCTCGGCAGGTTTTCATCATCAGGTGAAAAAGGCTCATGAAAAGGTGTGGCATGATCGCCACATTAAGCAGTGCACCTTTAAAATTGGAGATTTAGTGCTACTATATGATAGCAAGTTTACGAAGTTTCCAGGAAAATTTCAGATGCATTGGCTGGGGCCATACATCGTCAAGAAGATTATGGATGGAGGTGTAGTTCAGCTTGCGAAGCTGAACGGGGAGCTATTTCTAGAAAAAATCAATGGGAGACGATTGAAGTTTTACAAGGGTGACCCCGCCCCTATGCAATAACTATATGAATTCCAGAGAGTTTTACTACTTCAAGCAGTTTCTAGGAACTGCGGGACTATAAACTACACTGCCAGAAGGACAGTTAAGCAAAGTGAATGGGCTATGTGACGATTAGGAGAAAGGCACAGAGGGGAGCCGCAAAGAAGGAGTTGCGCTAGCATGGTGAACCCCACACAACTTGGCGAAAATATGATTGTTGGAAGTAGTGTAGATGATTGGATAGATATTTTTTCATTAAAGGGAGTAGGGGGAGAGAATTTAAGGAGCATACCTTTGGAAATCTGCCACCAAAAGAGAATTAATGATGGAGATATGGAGGGAAAAGATGGATTTGAATTCAAAATGGGCTATAAATACAACATCCCGCTCCACATTCGAACACTTTGCTTCTATAAAAACTGCCTTGAGCTTTTGCACCTTATTCTATGCCAAAACGATTGTTGCATGTCTGGAGGGGATTGGAAAGAGATTCAAGAGGATTTTTTGCAGCAAGGATTTGGGTGGGAGGTGGATTTATCTGAGTGGAAGAAGGAAATTTTATGAGAAAGAATGACTGCAACACAACCTGTACCTACCTCAATGCCTAGGTCACTGATCCCTAAGCCCACTGCCTCCGTGGCAGCAGAAAAGAAGTAAAAGAAGCCACAACAAGTGTCGGTGCGAAAATCGCCACGCAAAAATCCAATGGATTTTAGAAAAAACGGTCGGATGGATAGGAGCAAGCAGCTGACAAAACCCTTGGAATTGGATGAGGAAGATTTGGGTGTCAGGGTTGAATATATTGACGCAAAATAAGTCGTGCCGATTACTAGACTACCAACTTATGTACCCCCTAGAAAACCCATTGCCAAAGTGACTAAGGACCCAGACTCGAGGAATTCCAGGTCTCCACACCATTGCTGCTGGAGGACATACCTTTTGAGTGTGATTTTTTTGCCTGGGTACCATTTTTGAAGATGGAGGACTAGGACCCCGGTGATCACGCAAAGTTCCCACAATTGGAACCAAACAAATACTTGAAATTTTTTTACCATGAGAAGTCAATTGTTACACGACTTGAGCCAATGAAGTGGGTGACTAGAATTGAGTGCACAGGGTTGCTCAACATGTTGTGGGTGCCACATTTTAGCTGCAATGTCATTAACATTATATGTGCATAAATTATTGGCATTGGTTCACAATGGGTGCCTTTGGTTCGAAAGGCCCATTCCAATTACCGACATGTTGGAGCATCGCATAACCTTGTTTCCTTATCAGGGCATGAACCATGTAGATGCTTTTGTGGGGAAACCGCAGGAGAAGTGTAGAAATTTTGAATAATAAACACTTATTCACAGATATTATCTCGATTATACACTATTGTGGAATACGTGCACAATACATAATCTCCTCTAGGTTGATCATCAATTTAACAGCATTAAAAACATTGAAACATCAATCACATGCACACATTAACAAAATATGTAACCCGGGGAAAGCATACAGCTGAAAAGCCCACACTATCTGTACATTATAATGATTGAGAACATGTAACAATACATAGTACAATACTCCTCACAAGTATCCAGCACTATCTCCACCTGTTACACACAAAACTAGCTTAGATCTGAACAAGTCACAGGTTCAAATATCCTCCGCTGCTTTGCCTGCCTCTACTGCACAATGCTTGGTGAAAATCACGTGAGCACAGGCTATAATTCCTTGTATTGGCCCACACTGCGCAGTCCTCATTGGCATAACTCAATCCCATTGATTGTGCAAGATCTCATGCACAACTATAGTCACAACTGATAGCAATCTCAACCTCTAACACCTGTCTCGACTGAACTATACATGCATTGACATGCAACTGAGTTACCTGATGTATTCTTTAGTTGCTTTTTGAGTTAATAATTAGTGAATTAGTTTAACAATTAGTTCACACAACTCATCACTAGTCTATTTGTTGTTAGACTAAATACAACTAGTTCAACCAAGTCAAACTGAACACAACTCCATCAACTCCACATCCAACTCCACCAAACTCAACTGCTTGAGTTCTAACTGAAGTCCTGCATGCAATAGCTCAATTGACCCACAAAGAAAGCGTATTTCCTTCTGACAGTTGTATGTGCCACATCTGTAGCTCAAACTGAAGTGCTCCAAGAGGATAAGATAATGTTTATAGTCCAAATATTATTATGAGACAATAATATTCGAATATTCTATTTTTAGCCTGGCAGTCTAAAAATAGAAACCTGCCCATATGTCTAAAAATAGAAGTCCATCTATTTTTACCAACAGGACCAATCATCCACAAATAACATACTGCAACTCATAGACCATGATCCATATGTCTAAAAATAGACTTTGCGCCAAAAATAGCCTGCGGGCCCACTTAGTGAAGGCGAATTCTTTCCACTAAGCTCCATCATCTTGTTACATTCTCAACACTCCCTCTCAACAAGATATGGATTATCAGCAACCTCTATCCTGCCTCGGTGGTATTCGAATTTTCTCCTGGTGAGCGCCTTCGTCAAGATATCAGCCTCCTGATCCTCCGTTGGAATGTATGAAAGTAACATGATTCTCCGCTGCACACAATCTCTGATATGATGGTACCTGATGTCAATGTGCTTAGATCTATCATGAAATACAGGATTAGTCGAGAGTTTAATGCAACTTTGGTTATCACAGTAAATCACAGTAGGCTCCAAGTAAGAACTGAACAAACTGACCATAATCTTCCTCATCCATATAGCCTCGCATGCAGCCAAACTTGCTGCCATATACTCGGCCTTTGCTGAACTGAGTGCCACGGATCTCTGCTTCCTACTGTACCAAGAAACTGTTGTTGACCCGATACTGAAGACCCCTCCTGATGTGCTCTTTCTGTCCGTTGGGCTCGTTGCCCAATCTGCATCTGTGAAGCCACATAGCTTCACCTCATCCTCCTGTCTATACCACAATCCATATCCCGATGTGCCTCTAAGATAACGCAATACATGCTTGCCTACCTTCCAGAAGAGCTTGGTTGGCTTAACCATAGCTTGTGAAAGTTGGTTAACAGCATAGCATATATCGGGTCGTGTATTGACCAGATACATAAGCGACCCCACCAACTATCTATAAACAGTGGCATCCACTTCTTCTGCTGAAGTGGCATCCTCCTTCCTCCAACCTCCAGGAAGAGGAGTATCAGCAAGCTTGCAGCCTTGCATGTTGAACTTCTCCAGAATCTCCCGAGCATACTTACCCTGAGAAACAAATAGTCCATCACTGCGCTGCCAAATTTCCATTCCCAGGAAATAATGAAGGAGGCCCAAGTCCTTCATCTCAAACTCCTTAGCAAGATCATCCTTGCATGAAAGTATCAATAGCTCATCACCTGTTAGAATCAAATCATCTACATAAAGTACAATGATAAGCAACTTACCCTCCACCACAATCTGGTATAGGTTAGGATCCACCTCACTCTTGGAGAATCCAAGTCCGATGAAATAGCTGTCTATCCATGTGTACCAAGCACATGGTGCTTGTTTCAACCCATACAACGCTCTCTTGAGCCTGCACACATGCGACTCACTGCCGAAGATCTCGAAACCTTTGGGCTGCTCTATGTACACCTCCTCCTTAATGACTCTGTTGAGGAACGCGGTCTTCACATCCATCTGATGAATGTGCCACCCCATCTGCGCTGAGAGAGAAATAATTGTCTATATGGAAGAATACCTTGCGGCAGGTGCAAAGGTCTCCTCATAATCGATCCCCTCTATCTGTGAAAAGCCTCAGGAAACAAATCTTTCCTTGTACTTCCCCACACTCCCGTCAGCTACCTGCTTAACTTTGTAGATCCATCTCGAACCCACCACTGATTTTCCTTCCGGTCTAGGGATAATCTCCCATGCACTGTCTCTGACAATCGAATCATACTCTTCCACCATGGCGTCTACCCATGTGGGATCCTCCACAGCTTCCTCGAAAGAGGATGGCTCAGTCACAACACATTTGCTCACAAGAGCCATGTATCCAGTGTATCGATCAGGTGACTGTCTCTGCCTGCGTTGGGCTGTAGGTGGTCCTACAACTTTCTCTGCATCTTGAGCCAGTCGCTCAGCTTTTGTCAAGTGCTTTCGCCCTCTGATGGTTGGCGCTGCATGAGTGGTCTCTTCCACTCCATGAACTTCGTCCTGTGGCTGATACACATCCTGAAGCTCATCTTTAGGAACTAATAGCTCCTCGTCTGCATGCAAGTGTGGCTCCCTCTCAAGTGAACACTTCATGGCTTTCTCCTCTTGAAATTTTATATCCCGTCGCACAACAGTCTTACCACTGTCTGGCAAATACACACGATAGTTGTGGGGCGTATCAGTGTACCCCAAAAATATCCCAACCTCTACGGTCGGCTCCAACTTCTTCCTGGAATCCTTCGTCACATGCATGTAAACGTTAGCACCAAAAATCCTCAAATGATAAAGATCAGGCTTCTTACCAGAATAAGCCTCCTCGGGTGTACTCATGCCAAGTATTCTGTGAGGACAACGGTTCTGCACATAAACTACTGTATTGCATGCTTCCGCCCACAAGTGAAGGGGTAGGCCCTGATCATGCAACATCACCCTTGCAGCACCCACGATCATTCTGTTCTTCCGCTCAGCAACCCATTTCTGCTGTGGGTTATGGGGATCTATGAGCTCTCTTCGAATCCCTTCTACACTGCAGAAATCCTTGAACTCGCCAGAGATGTATTCACCACCATTATCGCTCCTAAGAGCCTTGACCTTCTTCCCCGACTCCTTATCGACCAGTGCTTTGAACTCACATAACTTTGAGTATGTCTCGCTCTTCTTCTGCATGAAGAAGGTCCAGCACTTACGAGAGAAATCATCAACAAAAATCACATAATACCTATGCTTTGCTGTCGAAGCTACTGAGAAATGTCCACACACGTCTGTGTGAATTCTCTCAAGGATCGTCATGGCGCGACTATCCTTCTCGTGAAAGGTGGCTTTCACAAACTTTCCCAAAGTACACCCTTTGCACTGATCTGACTGCGCAAGACTGCCTTTAGGAAGCCCTGTAGTGATCTGTTGTAGTATCTTCAAGGCTCCATGCTGAAGGTGACCCAATCTCCTGTGCCACTGCTCGCCATCATCCTGGCTCACCAATCCTTCTGCCTTACATGCCATTGCTACGCAACCATCTACATGCAACTGATAAAGGTTCCTCACTTGAACCCCTATCTTCTAGGTTTCTCCAGTTGTCTTATTGCGCAGGAAAGCCTTTCCCTCGCTGAAAACAACATCATATCCCTTGTCTTCTAACATTGCCACAGAGATAAGATTCTTCTTCAATCCTAGAACATGCATCACTTCCTTCAATACGAAGGGTTTACCAGACTCCCTCTCAAAGGAAATGGTACCGATACCGGTCGCACTGTATCTACCATCATCGCCCATCTCGATGTGCACTCCAAGATCTTTCTCCTCCAGATCATAAAACAAATCTTGATCTCCTGTCATGTGAAAAGACGCACCACTGTCCAAGAACCACACCAATCCCATCACACATGAAACCAAGCATGCGATCAATGAAAAATCAAGCTCAAACTGCGAGGCTAGAGCCTCTCCTACTACAGATCCAGCAGCTTGCTTGTTCTTCTTCTTCTACGGACAATTAGTGGCATAGTGTCCGTGCTGGTGACAGTGAAAGCACTTCACCTTGGACATATCCTGCTTCTTTCCTTTCGCACCAGACTGAGAAGCTTTCTTGTTCTTCCCCTTATTTGTTTTGGTAGCCAAAGTGCAATTTTCTTCATTAGTTCCCTTTGATGAAGATCAGTCCCTGGTATTCCGTATGATCTCCTCCTGCACAAGATCTGACCAAATTCTTTCCCATCTTGGCAATTTCTCTCGACCATAGACAGAGTCCTGATAGGAATGCCAAATCTTCGGAAGACCAAGGAGAGCCAAGCTCACCAAATCCTCATCATCGACAGTCACCCCCACACTTCCCAATTCATCTCTGCACTGAGTGAACTTCGTGAGATACTTGGGCATACTGTTACCCTTCTCACATTTGATGGTTCTGAGTTTATCCTTGCGCGCCAACTTCCTCTGATCACTCTTGCTTTGGAATAGATCTATCAACGCTTTCCACATCAAGTATGGAGAAACCTTTCCATGCAGGCTGGACACAATGTGATCCTTCACGCCCTCCAACAGAATCCTTCGACACTTTGTTGTCTTCTTTTGCCAAGCATCAACCTGCGCAGTATCAGTAGGCTTTAGGACCTCAGCCTCTATGAACTCCTTCAGCCCATTATCATCCAACATTGCCTCCATCCTGTCCTTCCATGCAATATAGTTTGAGTTTCCCTCAAGAGCATACTCCAATCGCAATCCGTTGAAAGACATTGCCACGTTGATACCAAGAAAACACTGCTGCAAATTCGAATTCCACCAGCTCCAAACTCAACCACCTCTAATCTAGAATTCGTGAGAACAAGGTATTTCTTGTACAAAGATTGACTGTATGGGCTTTTACTGGATATCTCACCTTCCAAAGGAAGGATGAATCCAGAGGCTACCTGGCCTGATTACAGACTCTGCCTGAAGAAATAGAATGTAAACACTTTCTAAATAATAGATCTGATGATCAACTGCTCTGATACCATGTAAAAATTTTGAATAATAAACACTTATTCACAGATATTATCCCGATTATACACTATTGCGGAATACATGCACAATACATAATCTCCTCTACGTTGATTATCAATTTAGCAGCATTAAAAACAATGAAACATCAATCGCATGCACACATTAACACAGTATGTAACATGGGGAAAGCATACAGCTGAAAACCCCACACTATCTGTATATTATAATGATTGGGAACATGTAACAATACATAGTACAATACTCCTCACAAGTATCCAACACTATGTCCACCTGTTACACACAAAACTAGCTCAAATATAAACAAGTCACAGGTTCAAATCTCCTCCGCTACTTTTGCCTGCCTCTATTACACAATGCTTGGTGAAAATCACATGAGCATAGGCTATAATTCCTTATATTAGCCCACACTGCGCAGTCCTTATTGGCATAACCCAATCCCATTGATTGTGCAAGATCTCATGCACAACTATAGTCACAACTGATAGCAATCTCAACCTCTAACACCTGTCTCCACTGAACTGTACATGCACTGACATGCAACTGAGTTAACTGATGTATTCTTTAGTTGATTTATGAGTTAATAATTAGTGAATTAGTTTAACAATTAATTCACACAACTCATCACTAGTCTATTTGCAGTTAGACTAAATACAACTAGTTCAACCAAGTCAAACTGAACACAACTCCATCAACTCCACATCCAACTCCACCAAACTCAACTGCTTGAGTTCTAACTGAAGTCCTGCATGCAATAGCTCAACTGACCCACAAAGAAAGCATATTTCCTTCTGACAGCTGCATGTGCCACATATGTAGCTCAAATTGAAGTGCTCCAAGAGGATAAGATAATGTTTATAGTCCAAATATTGTTATGAGACAATAATATTTGACTATTCTATTTTTAACCTGGTAGTCTAAAATAGAAACCTGCCCATATGTCTAAAAATAGAAGTCCATCTATTTTTACCAATAGGACCAATCATCCACAAATAACATACTGCAACTCATAGACCATGATCCATATGTCTAAAATTAGACATAGTCTAAAAATAGACTTTGCGCCAAAAATAGCCTGCAGGCCCACTTAGTGAAGGCGACTTCTTTCCACTAAGTTCCATCATCCTGTTGGATTCTCAACACTCCATCTCAACATATATGGATTATTAGCAACCCCTATCCTACCTCAGTGGTATTCGAATTTTCTCCTAGTGAGCGCCTTCGTCAATATATCAGCATCCTGATCCTCCGTTGGAATGAATGAAAGTAACATGATTCTCCGCTGCACACAATCTCTGATATGATGGTACCTAATGTCAATGTGCTTAGATCTATCATGAAATACAGGATTAGCTGAGAGTTTAATGCAACTTTGGTTATCACAGTAAATCACAGTAGGCTCCAAGTAAGAACCGAACAAACCAACCAGAATCTTCCTCATCCATATAGCCTCGCATGCAGCCAAACTTGCTGCCATATACTCGGCCTCTGTTGAACATGAGTTCTAACTAAAGTCCTCCATGCAATACCTCAACTAACACATAAGAAACCACGTGATTCCTTTTGTCAGCTGCATGTGCCACATTCGTAGCTCAAACTGAAGTGCTCTAAGAGCATAAGATAATGTTTAGAGTCCAAATATTAGTAAGGGCTAATAATATTTGACTATTTCTATTTTTAGCCTGGCAGTGTAAAAATAGACTCTGATCACTTTGCTGTGAACCAAAAATAGAAGTCCATCTATTTTTACCAACATGAACAATCATCCATAAATAGCATCTTGCAACTCATAGACCATGATCCATATGTCTAAAAATAGACATAGTCTAAAAATAGACTTTGCGCCAAAAATAGCCTGCGGGACCACTTAGTGAAGGCGACTCCTTTCCACTAAGCTCCATCATCTTGTTGCATTCTCAACACTCCCTCTCAATAAGATATGGATCATCTGCAACCCCTATCATGCAACTTTGGAATGTTTTGCATGCAACACATTTGCCCAGTCCACTTGCTCCAACAACACTTGAAACAAAAACACTCCCAACTGACCACTCCGTTGGGCTAGGAACATACTCTGATGTTGAAGCTCTACCTGCTGCTGACAAGTGTTCCCTCTCTGACATATGTGCTACTACAACATCTCCATGCATCTCGCACCATTTCACACATCTCTGTGCCACCTAACATTGTGCAAAACACTTGTGCCTCTCGCATTGCTGCAGCCTGCTAGCTATGCGCTATCCTGGGATTCCCTACATTGTCGCTCTCTCTGTTGCTCCATCTGCATCTGTCTCTACCCAATCAGTCAGTTCCTGCTACTCCACATCATGGCTCCCGTAGCAAGGTCTCATCCAAGAGGTTGGGTACCTCAAGGATCCTGCCCCTCCTCCTTGGGACGATCAATCCACATCACCCCACCTCCTACCTGGAGGTATGGCTGCATGCGATCCCTCAGCCCACCTGGCTTGAAGTTTCCCCCTACTGGAGGTCTCTGCATTAGTAGATGTCTCTACTCGATATCCTCTCAGCTTCCCCTGTTGTGGCTGCTCCACAACCTCCTGAAGCTGCTACACCAATCGTGGCTCCTCCACAATCATCTGAGACGTCTTCTAGCTCTGCATGTTGAGAGGTAATATACTCTCCCTCTCAACCACCAAGTCTCCATCAGTTTCCTCGCTGCTCAAGGCTTTGCATGCATCTACACGCAACTGATAAAGGTTCCTCACTTGAACCCCTATCTTCTGGGTTTCTCCAGTTGTCTTGCTGTGCAGGAAAGCCTTTCCCTCGCTGAAGACAACATCATATCCCTTGTCTTCTAACATCGCCACAGAGATAAGATTCTTCTTCAATCCTGGAACATGCATCACTTCCTTCAATCTCAAGGGTTTACCAGACTCCCTCTCAAAGGAAATGGTACCAATACCGGTCGCACTATATCTACCATCATCGCTCATCTCGATGTGCACTCTAAGATCTTTCTTATCCAGATAAAAAAAAAATCTCGATCTCCTGTCATGTGAGAAGACGCACCACTGTCCAAGAACCATACCGATCCCATCACACTTGATACCAAGCATGCGATCAGCAAAAAATCTAGCTCAAACTGCGAGGCTAATGCCTCTCCCGCTGCAAATCCAACAGCTTGCTTATTTTTCTTCTTCTGCGGACAATCTGTGGCATCTCCATTCTCAGCTTTGATGTTTCTGAGTTTATCCTTGAGCGCCATTCCACCAGCTCAAAACTCAACTGCTTCTGATCTAAAATTTGTGAGAACAAAGTATTTCTCGCACAGAGATTAACTGTATGGGCTTTTACCGGATATCTCACCTTCCAAAGGAAGGATGAATCCAGAGGCTACCTGGCCCGATTATAGACTCTGCCTAAAGAAATAAAATGTAAACACTTTCTAAATAATAGATTTGAGCTCCACATTCGAACACTTTTCTTCTAGACAAACTTCCTTGAGCTTTTGCACCTTATTCTGTGCCAAAACGATTGTTGCATGTCTGGGGGGGATTGGAAAGAGATTCAAGAGAATTTTTTGCAGCAAGGATTTAGGTGGGAGGTGGATTTACCTGGGTGGAAGAAGGAAATTTTATGGGAAAGAATGACTGCAACACAACCTGTACCTACCCCAATGCCTAGGTCACCGAGCCCTAAGCCCACTACCTCTGTGGCAGCAAAAAAGAAGTAAAAGAAGCCACAACAAGCGTCGGTGCGAAAATCGCCACGCAAAAATCCAATGGATTTTAGACAAAACGGTCGGATGGATAGGAGCAAGCAGCTGACAGAACCCTTGGACTTGGATGAGGAAGAGTTGAGTGTCGGGGTTGAATATATTGACGCAAAATAAGTCATGTCGATTACTAGACTACCACCTTATGTACCCCCTAGAAAACCCATTGCCAAAGTGACTAAGGACCCAAACTCGAGGAATTCCAGGTCTCCACACCATTGCTGCTGGAGGACGTACCTTTTGAGGGTGATTTTTTTGCCTAGGTACCATTTTTGAAGATGGAGAACTAGGACCCGGGTGATCACGCAAAGTTCCCACAATTGGAACCAAGCAAATACTTGAAAAAATTTTACCATGAGAAGTCAATTGTTACACGACTTGAGCCAATGAAGTGGGCGACTAGAATTGAGTGCACAGGGTTATCAACATGTTGTGGGTGCCACATTTTAGCTGCAATATCATTAACATTATATGTGCATCAATTATTGGCGTTGGTTCACAATGGGTGCCTTTGGTTCGAAAGGCCCATTCAAATTACCGACATGTTGGAGCACCGCATAACCTTGTTTCCTTATCAGGGCATGAACCCTGTAGATGCTTTTGTGGGGAAACCGCAGGAGAAGAAGCTGGCAGACCAAATAAAGAGCAACTTCGGTTGGTTGAAGAAGTCAGGTGAATATGCCATTAGTTTCATATCGGATGGTGCTGTACAATTTGTTGCACAAATATTGGCTGGAAAGATAATGAGGAAGTGTCACACTGATGAAGAGTCGACACTAGTAGTATTTTTGGTTATGTAATGCAACAAAGGGGTCCAATACAATTGGGCCAAGTATCTATGTCACGATTTCTTGGAGGATTTTTGTGAAGCCCAAGAGGATGGCAAGGCATTCCACTACATGTGGTTACTTTTGTTGATCACATTGGTGGCATGGAGGACACTTAAGAAGAGCTAGTTCCCAACATATGATCTAGACTTGTACGAGGCTGTGAAATTCACCTTGATGTGGGTGATGAAGGATATTGAATGCGTTAGGGAGACAAATATCTTTTGGGTCTTGTTCGAGTCAGAGTTGCGGATGGTGATCAACCAAAAAATACATTTGTCACCAAGATTATATGCACAATATGCTAATATTGCGGATTTCAAGGCAGATTTTCATAATCTGTCTATCTGCGCCAAGAAGGATGCCATGAGCACATCACATAAGTTTCCATAGTTAGTCGCAGAAGATGAATTTATGGGGTCATTAGAAAATGGTTGATCAAATGGCTTGCCCCATTTGATGCAAGCATAGGAACATGTAAGACTGCAAAAGGCGAAACAGAAAAAACCGCAGCCATGACAGAAGGAGAGAAGCCAAGGAGAAAGAAGCACATAAGGATTCTACAAAATAAAAGGCCCCACAGCAAGAAAAGTCCTTTGTAGAATAGAAAGAATAATCGAAAGAGAAGGTTTCTACAAAGAAGAAGGAAGCGTTGAAGGAGAAGGTTTCTGCAAAAGAAAAGGAAACATCAAAGGAGCAAAATGCAACCACGTCGCAGGTCACTATTGACATTGATGAACTTGAAACAGAGCGCACCAATGTTGAGGTTGATATTGAAGGTGAAGAGAAAGGGGGTGCAGACTTGGAGTCCCACTTTAAGGCCAGGAATAGGCAAAAGCGAAGTTCCACGGGACTTCACAAGAAGCAAAAATCCGATAAATATGCAAGTGTGACACCATTGGTCCTCATGGAGAGGTACCTTGATGAGATAGGGGATGTTTGTTGCAACGCCACTGAAACTATCTGGGGACACATCAAGGACCAGTACTACCAAGTATTGGACAAGGTACAGTAGGGCCTAAAGGATTTACGGGTCCAGACAGGGGTAATTCAAGAGAGCGTGGGACAAGCGAGTGCAGATCAAGAGAGCATTAGTGTAGTGGAGATCATGTCCGGGCTCCACCCAATACCACTACCAGGGGGATATATTTAGTTTGAGACAATCGAAGATCAAGAGCATGCACAATTATGGAAGAACCTGAATATCAACCTGGCAGCACTGCTAATTGAGACTTTGCATGAGCTGCATCAAGGAGTTTCAGATGAGCTCCACATCCGGGAGAAGCAAGCACTGCTGATTATCGATGAGGTCAAAATTAACAATCAACAAATTTTTAAAGAAAAAGCGCAGGCATTATAGGCTCACGATGAGGCAATATAGTAGAATCAACATCTAGAGACTGCCCTTACTCATGTATGGAATGAGCTCCAAATTCCAACAGAAGCGACCTCAATAGAGAAAACTATGAAGTTAGCTACTGCGGTGAAGGAGTCCAAGGATGAAATTGGAAGGTCCTCTTTGAGTTGCAACTACAGATATCTGAGCTCTGACTTAAGTTGCAATCAACCACTCCCCTAGAAGTTAGGGAGTAGCCTAAGGTTGCTATTAAAGAGAATGTGACTACTCTAGAAGCTGCAGTTAGGGATTGCGGCCAATTATTTGAACAGACGATGGAGATGTGGACCTCACTGTAGGAAGATCCACACTTACATAAAATTGAAGTAGACATCTGTGACAAACAACTATAGTTTGATCAGATCAGCGCAACAACATAGACCTTAGCACTAGTGCAAAGGTTTACCAAACTGCAGGAGGTAAAGTTCATCTAGACCTACATTGATGAGCTGCGTCAGAAGGCCTCCATCATATCCTCAAGGACGTAGCCCTGGGCCAATGAGGCAAGGTCGCTATCATAGAAAGTTCAGAGAAAGTTGAAGGCTCCACATTAGACACAGAGAACCATGGGCCTTGCATTCAAAGGCCCAACTACAGAGAAATTGGTCGAGGAGGTTCGTCAAGCCGCTGCGCAGGGAACAACAGATATTCAAGCATTGAAGACATAATTTAGCGGTATACAAGCAAAGATCAAGGCAACACCATTAGAGTGACTCGGGATGAGTCACGACTTTATGTTGGGGGCCTGTTGGGACGGGGTCCCTTGGGGTCAGATTTTGTAAAGTTTTGGTAAATATTGTAAAGTCTCCTCATTTTGAGGAGAGGAGTGCGAGTAGCGCAGGTCGATAGGAGTCAAAGGGGCTTTAGGAGGGTCAAACCCCATTATTTTGTTAAGATTCAAGTTGTTTTGTGACCCACCCATGGTTCACAAACCATGGTATTGTAATGAATAATCATATAAAAAGGATTCATAGAAGAGTCATAGGAAGATAACAAAGAACATAGAAAGGAAAGTTTTGGGTCTCTTTTTTCTATTCTATACTTGGGCAAAGGGTAAGGCTCCTGTAGCTGTGTGTGCAGAGACCTTAGTAAATCCGAAGCTAAGTGTGTAGGCCCCTGCAGTTGTGTGCATAGGGTTGGAAGAGTCTATAGTTAAAGATCTAAGCATAATAAAGGTTGTTCTAAAGAATTATCTATGTATTATTATTTACCTTGTATGTTTTGATCTATCAAATGAAATTAATCATGAAAAGTAATTAATATATGTTCAAAGAAGTAGATATGTTATTTACATGATGTTATGAATGTTTAGTGCAATCAGTGAAGGGTGTAGATATGCTAACTGTTAGCTGTTGTAATTTATGGGTTTTAGGGGTTAGGGTTGGTGAAGGTTGGGATAAATCCCTAATTTTAACAGAAACACATCATGACATAGTCCTTTGGATGCAAAAACTTGGTTCTAGCATCCCCCAATACGGCCTCGGTGAGACTAGAGCTTGCGCTATGTGGGTTGTTGCCGAAATGGCGGTAGTGTAGGATTTTGTTGGTTAGCGCAGCTAACTCTGAACCTGGATCCAAGCCCCCTCAAGCCAACACCATCACCCATGTACAAGATTGGACAATGGGGTACAAAGGTGCCCTGCTTTACTTAGTGAAGAAGATGAAGCCATAGGCAGAGCTGGAGAAAGTGAAGGTTTGAATCTTGATTCAGAACAACAAGCAGATCACCTCATTCATCTGCAACATGCAAGACTCATATGTGTGGTTATACAATAGTTTGGATTTCATGGTGAGAAAGCATCAGATCCCATCAATTAGTTCCCTCACCGATGCTAAACCCAAGAACTAGGTCCAACTAGAGATCGATAATTACTTGGAGCAACTAAGACAAGAAGCCACCAAGGAAGACTTGGAGTTGAACACTCACAACATGCAAAAGTACATCAGTGATTCTGACAAGGTCAAGAAAATATTTTTCATGCTTTAGAATGAGTTGGACACAGGTTCCAAGGCAGTGTACCCAAATGCCATGAAGGCTAGAGTCCGCTTCCAGAAAGACATCGTTAAGAAGTTTTGGGACACCATCACATAGAACTAGGCTTAGCACCAATTTATTTGTCATTTGGTGAAGAAGTTGAAGAGTCATGAGGGTAGTCCAAAGGTCACAAAGGGGGAGTTGAAGAGTCAACCCCCTCTTGTTATAAATAAAACCTCATAACTCATGTAACAGGCTTTTGGGAGCCAAGCTTTTGGCTAGGTTTAGGCTTAGAAAAGGCTTGGGAGTATTGTGAAGAACCTTGGCTTCTCCATAGCGTAGAGCAAGTATACTTCTTTGGAGGAGCAGGTGTTCTTGACTATAATGTTCCACTATTGGGCTAGTGGTCATCAATGGTGTATGTATGGATGGAACTTTCACTTATAATAATAAAGCCAGAGGCAACACGCTTTCATGCATATGTTGTTAATATAGTAGAACTACTCTTGTTGTATTGGAAATGTATGTTATTTAACTTACACATTTTCTTATGAATTACTTTGTATGCATTTGTACAAATCTTGTTGAATGTGTGTTGTTGGATTAACTCACCACTTTAATTTGTGGACTATTCTACATCTTAGCTTGTAATGTCATTTTTCTCATGTGTTCCTTTCAAGTTGTGTACTACTAGAGGCTTTCAAGGGGTGCACTTCCTTTTCCCTTTGTGTGTTGGAACCTTCGTGTATCGCACTTGACTCTTCACAGGGTCAAACACTTTCCCTCACCCAAAGTTATCATACTTTCCTCCACATGCTAACGTGGTCAAGGCATTACACTATCACCCACTGCTGGGAATCCTACTCCAAACAATGTGAGGTCTAGTTGGGAATTCATATCGTGGAGATCCCTTGAATGTTGGCGGGTCTAGTACTGTTAATATTTCAGGCACTAGAAGGAGGGCTAGATGACAAGTTGATCCCTTGAAGTCTGTTTTTAATTTCTACACATATTTCAAGTCTTCTTCCAAAATCATAACCCCAACATGTTTTTCTAACTCTGAAAATTTTGAAGTGTCGCCAAGTATTTTAAAGGACTTTTCCAGAATTAACCTTGCTCAGGCATGCAGTTACTTTTCTTGTTTTTTATGACAGGCATGACATCCAGTCTAAGGATTTTTCATGTGGGATTTTTGCTCTCACGTTTGAAGTGTGCACAAAGAAATAGTGTCACACGTCGCCTGCAACCTCTATACACTCTTTCAAGTAGTTTTTTGGTGAATCATGCCGTGCTTTCATTCTTTATGACCAAAAAACCCTTAATAGCAAAATTTTAAAATTTCAAAAATCACTTAACAAATCTCTTCAATATTTTCATGATCGTTTCATTCATTACTATTTTGAATTTCCTGAAGATGAAGTTGACTAGGAATTATTGGATGAAATATTTCAATATCTTGTTCACGTTTATGAAAATCCACATGAGTTAGAATCTTTCGAACCTCTCCTAGCATACCTCAGTGATGGAGCTTCTAAATTTGGGACAGACAAGGTTGTTGTTTCAAGTGACCCTCCGACCCCTTCTCATTAAATAGCTCTAGCACTGCAAGTCGAGGTGGGATAAATTAGAAATACATCTGTTGATTTGTCACCATCTCCCCCTACCCCACCTGCTATGGATTTCTTTGCATATTTGGACTGTAACCTCGATGATTGTGTTGAAGTGTTATCTCCTCATTCTTCGTCCTTCGGTCCCTATGATCCTCTCGATCTTGGTGTGTTGTTTTTTTCTGTCTCAGATCTCTCTTGTGATGTTCACCAGGATCAGGTTTTGGATGGAGTTGGTGTTGAACAACCAACTTGCGATTTCATTTTTGATGAGTATGTGTGGGAGTCTAAACAAGAATCTACCGTGAAGGATGACCTCAATTTGTCTGCACCTCATCCGCTTTATCCTGAAATATTCCATGATTCTATTATTTCTATTCAATCTTATCAAAATTCATTTTCAAATGTTTCTACTTTTGATCATTCGCAGAATACGTGCAATGCCAGTTTTTCATTTGAACACGGAGGGGACAAATATATCTTCTTGGATCCCCCCAATCCCTCATCTTACCTTTCTAGAAACAGAGAGGGTGAAATTTCTCATTTTTCATCATCCCCTCTTTACGATTTGTCAAATCATGAGGATGCCTTTGTTTGTGATCTTGAAATTTCTGATCATGGCTATCATGATATTTTCATTCATTCATTTGATCATGATTCTGATTTGTCCAATATTGATATTTCTAGGCCATCGGTCTATGATGATCCATCTTCTGATGAATTGGAACATCCCTAAGTTGTTGAGGCACTTCAGCCCGGGTTGATGGTTATGTCAGGTTCCTGTAGTCTTGAGGTCAGTTCCACTTCGGATCATAAATGTGCTAAATATATTTAGGCTCCTCATCACTCTATTGTTCACATTGAAAATCAATCTATCATACCATTTTTACATCATCCATCTGTATCACACAATCCTATCGCTCAATCATTGGAGGAGTAGTATGTAGCAAGCACTGTTGTGAAACAAAAGTTGTCCTCTTTTGTCATGTTTTGTATTTCAATTTTGAAAGTGTGTACATGCTTGCCTTCCACTTGTAGTGTGTTAGAACACCATCGTACATCTATAGAGTTCCTTTAATGTTGCTTTTGTTGTTACTTTTTTGCAAATGCATTCTAGATTCGAACGTTCTGTTTTACATTGTTTTCTCTTTCTTGCTTGTTGTTTTGCTCGTATATCTTACTTGACAAACATGTTCTCACCTACATGGGCCAACCAATGCATCGATGGATGCATTGGAAGTATCACTTCAAATGACGGCCTATGTTATGCTTAGGTTAGTAGTAGGATTATGTTTTCTTTGCTTGTTTATTTCTTGATTTTATTTACTTTTTCTTTCTTTTCCTACTTCTTTCATTTACTTCTTTGATTTTGCACCTGTAGGCTAGTTTCACATGAAACCATGTTTGGATTCTTAGACAAGAAAGATGAAGTTCAAGAGGAACTTGTACTACCATCAACTCTTGGTTATTTGTCTATTCTCTCTCTTTATGTGAATCTTGCATTTCTTCTAGTCGATGAAACCCTGATGGAAAAGACATTCATTTCAGAGATAGACATGGTGAAATCATGATGCTTCCACTCTTACCTAGTACCACCTACTCTAATTGGTCTTCTATTTTTGGTTAACCCTTTTTGACTAAGTCTAGTAGAGTAAGGAGAGGGGTAAAACCTTAACAAGTATGTGAGAGGTATATATAAATATCCCTCTCTAAAGGGACAACCTCTTCTACTCTCAATAAGTCTGGATCCCTCTTTCGCCTTATGAAATAAATAAGTGCCTATGCACAGTTCTTTGAATAAATAAAAATGAAATAAAGGGTGAAATAAGAGAAAGGCTTCTTGCAGAGAGAGGTGAAAAAAGTAACTATGTCGGGGTACTGTCCAGGCTCACCGACAACGGAGCAATGCTTGTGTTCCTGAAGTGACTCTATCAGGGTACTGTCCAGGCCTACTGGCACTGGAGCAACACCATAGATGAAACTTAAACTATGAGAATATATTTTACTTATGCATCTATATAACCCTCATCCCCAATCGAAACAACTCAGTTTGACTTTGCTTGGTGTGCTTATTGTCGATAAAGAGAGTGGTGGGGACTACATCTTTAACTCAAGCTACATGAAGAAGCTATGATAATTGAAGAATTGAACAATACGTCTGGAAGAGTTAGAATTGCTTTGCACGAGATAAGGTACATACATAGAGCTCGTGTTCTACCAATGTGTCCAATGTTGTAGCGACTACAACCACCCTCCAAAATTTTGCCTATGCTTCGATTTTGGACCCTTCCTTCTAAACCTCAGCAGCTCATCTCGCACTATTCTAGGTATTCATGCTTTGACTGAGACTTATATTTTCAGTTTGGCTTTTGTTTGCTTACTTAATTGATTTTCTAACCTACAAGTTGATCTCCTGACTTGGTCCCACAACAGTTCTTGGCCTACCCCAGAAACTATGCAATCCTGGAGGGAAACTAGCCTTGATGTCGAGAATTGCGCAGTATTGACTGCTAGTGAGACTTGAGCTCGGAAAAAGCACATTCATGAGGGGTCATCCCAGTACTAAGCCTACAAATTGTGCAACCCTCACTGAGCTCAGAAACTGTGTAGTGCACTGAGCTGGAAAGTTTCCCAGTTCCTGAAACTGCATTGCCTTTTCTGGTAGTTTTCATGGCAAGTTTCCCCAAATAAAAGGAATCCCTAAAAAACAAGGAATTATTTTTATCATCCCAAAGGAGGAACTTCCGCTATTTTTAGAAACTTCTGACAAGTATTGCTTTTTCCTTGATTTTAGACATGTGCATCATAAACCCTAATTTGTCCAAATATATTTAATCAAGATTCCTAGAGCACATTTGCGCATTCGATCTTGGAGCTCTAGCAATGCCAAGGAGATTAAGGAGCCTTTGGTATGATCATCCTCACTTTTCCAGGTGAGTTTTTCTTTTGTTGTATTTTGTCGCTTTTTCTTTCACTTTTTGTCGTTTGGCTTGTGTGAGTATTGTTTCACTTTTTTCTATGCATGATTTTTGGTGTTTTAACTTTTATAAGTGTTGTTTCAAGTTATATATTTCCTTTCCCAAGTGTCGCATGAGTTTTCGCGTTTTTGCACCAATGGTCGTCATTGCGGCGATTCTCCTCACATGCTTCATCTTTCTTCCATTTAATTAATTGATGCATTTGATTCACATGCATGCATATACACTTAGTTAGATTTGCACTCAGCTTCACACCATCTTTCAAATCTACTTGTTTTCCATGCCCCCTTGCGCAGATCTTGGTTCCCCTTTCCCGGATCTCACCTTGCAAGATTGCACTGCGTAATTTGGAGGCTAAAGCTCTCATCTTGGCCTCTGGAATTGTGCAAAGAATGGTATGGGTTGGTTCCAACTACACACTGCACAGTTATAGGAGCTAGTCTCCTAGCTTGGCCACTGAGACTGTGCAATGTGCAGTCTCTCCTAGGCCTTGGCCTAGGCTAAATTGTGCATTGTGCAGTTCCAGTCATCAAGTTTCCACCCTGAATACTAAGAATACATAGTGTGCAGTTCCCACAATTAGTCAGTCACCCTTTTCAGTAAAAAATGTGTAATCCTTCCCATCAAGTCCCAACTTATTGCTTGAACTTGGTTTGAAGTTGTTTTTCTTTTAAACAAACATTTGCTTGCCATGAGTTTCCTATCTATCCCACAAGTACAACAGTTGTTGAGTATCTCGCCAGTAGCCATAGTTAACATGGCATCCAAGAGAGTTACATCAAAGGATATTTCCGAGTGTAGTACTAGGGAAGTAGTTGAGAAGATACCAATTGATTTTCCAATATATGCAGATACTCAACTATTTATTGAGAAGGGAACAACACTAACATGGCAACAGATCAGAGAAATTTTTGCAAAAGACTTTGAGGCAGATCTGGAAGACTGGCATGTATATGTTAGAATCCAACAGTCAAGTTTATACAAGGTTGCATGTAGGTACCCCTCCTCCCCATGTGCAGACATTATCAGCTATATTTCCTCACATACAGATGAACAAAATATGACATTGAGCAATGCCAGTGAGAAGAAGCTTGCCACCTTCAGGGCATAAGACTTTAAGTAGATATATCACTTTCCCAAGCTGGTGAAGTACATGGGATCACTCTTCTATTCGACCCATAGCTATGTGAACAGAAGAGACATTTTCAAGCATTGGGTGAAATATCCATTGAAGTTTAGACAGACACCCACCCATGTTTACAAGACAAAGTCCCTCACGAAGGCTTACCAGTTCTTGATCATCTTTGCCTGTAGAATATATGGCCAAGAGAGCACAAAAACCTCTCTTGAAGGACGGGTAGTCTTATTGGACCAATTAGTGAATGATGGAAGGCCATTCAACTAGTCGGATCTATTGGCTCCATAGTTGAAGTCCCATGCAGCTAAGGCTTGGAATCTTCCCAAGAATGAACAAGCATGGTTTTATAGGTCCCCATACTTACTGGATGCAATCTTTCTACAACAACAGTTCTCTGGCATGAACTAGACATGGACACCACAAGATATTGTCGTGAACATCTATTTCAAGTTTCTTTTCGACTGCAGTTATCGAGGAGTGATGGAAATGCTAACTAACCACTTTATCATCCTGTTATACAATCTTATATTCAAGAAAGATCCATGTTGCATGTCCCGAGAAGAAATGGAGGAAACAATAAACATTGTAGATTAGTATGCCTCACCAGGTGGTTCCTTCATCAGAGTGTTTTGTGAAGAGAAGCCTCTACATTTCTTACCAAGGTATGCCACTAACAAACTGGTCATGCAAGAAGTATCATACCACCTCACAACAGGGTTGTTAACATGACCGCATAAGAATAAGAAAGTGACATGGCCCACTCTTCCTTTGCGGATCGGATTATACGTGATTAAGAGCTTGAAATATGTAGATACTAAGGCTAAGGACAATGAAATTTGAGTTTGGCACCAAGGAATTTAATCTGTATCATCCCCATATTATTTGCAAGGACCACTATATGAGAGTTTACTTTCCCTGGATCAATGATACATTTCATTTCCCAGAGGAGGACCCCTTGTAGCTACTGATACAATTCCTCCAGACTCAATGAGCCAGTATGTATAAAAAGAGCTTGGAAGGGTGCTCTAAAGACAACAACAACTCCAAAAGAAAAAACAACAACAAAGACAAAAGGAAACAATCTAGTGCAGGTCAAGGGAAAGAGGAAGATTGTTGACAATCAAGAGGGAGATAAAAGCTACAAAATGAAGATTGATCCTATCCTCGAGAATGCAGCTTTGGCAACAAATGCAAAGAGGGAGAATCCAATCAAGAGAGCATAATGTAGGAAGAGAGAAACGCAGAGGTTGTAAGAAGCATAACTAAAGTTGCAAGAGACAAAGAAGAAGCTGAAGGAATAACAACAGTTGAGGAGGAGAGAATGAGAAGAGAAGCAAAAGAAGGAAGAAGAGTAAAGACAAGGCGCGATGATGGAGGAAACAACTCTGATACATGTTGAAGAGTTGGAACAACCAGCAGCATAGGAGAAAGGTGAGCAAATGCAAGATCAAGAACTTGCTCAGCAAATTGAGAAATTGATTGAAGTGATGGACATGGAGTTGGAACAGAAGCCACATAATGAAGGTGTTGAATTGATTTCGAGAGCACCACAGGTCATTCCTCAGTATCCACCACCTCCAGCAACAGAGCCAGCCCAGAGTGACCAAGGATATGTAGTTCTCCTTGATGATGATTTGGTTATGGATGTGTATAATCTATCACTTGATGAGTTCCATAAGAGGATTGTAAAAGCACAAAGGAAGCACTTTCTGGATGATAATGCATCACCTACATTCATCAAGGAAAGGGTGATAGTTTCAAATACCAGGAAGCATCCAACTACCATTTCCGAAGCCAGCTTGGCCTATGTAGGAGCAATAAGCTCAAATGTTAAGTATCTGGCAGCCGAGAATGAACAACTGGCAAAGAACTTGCAGGATGTCAGGCAAGAGGTAAAACAACTCCGAGCAATAGCGCAAAATACAGTTTCCGCATTAGGGGAGATGGGGACAATGATACTTTTTAAAATATCATCACTTGGAGAAACCATGTGGAAGCTCTATGACAGATTTGTCACCCTGCATAAAGCAGTTGTCTGTTTTCATGGGCTATAATAGTAGAGAAAAGAGTTTGTTAAAACTCTCAAAAAAATACATGCTGCCGTCACCCATGTACAAGAGTGGACAATGTGGTACCTAGGGGCCCCACTTGACTTAGTGGAGAAGATGAAGCCATAAGCAGATCTGGAGAAAGTGAAGGTCTGAATGTTGATTCAGAACAACGAGAAACTTGCCTCATTCATCGACAACACACAAGCCTCATATGTGCGGTTGTACAGTAGTTTGGATGTCATGGTGAGAAAGCACTGGATCCCATCAATCGGTTCCCTCACTGATGCTAAACCCAAGAACCAGGTTCGACTGGAAATCGATCAATACTTGGAGCAGCTAAGACAATAATCCACTAGGGAAGACTTGGAGTTGAACGCACACAACATGCAAAAGTACATCGATGGTCCTGTCAAGGTCAAGATAATGTTGCTCATGATTTAGAACGAGTTGGACACAGGTTCCAAGACAGTGCACTCGAATGCCATGATGGCTAGAGTCTACTTCTAGAAAGACACTATTAAGAAGTTTGGGGACATCATCACACAGTACCAAGTTTGGCACTAATATGTGACCGAGAAACAACAAGTGGAGGTCGTCGAGCTAGACTTTCCCCAAGCTCCAGAATCATAGTGTTGTTTCTTTTTAAGTTGTCTCTACCCTATTTTGTCTTATATGGGTACATGTGGAAAATATAATATTATTTGTAATTATTTTGTAAGTGAAATTCCAAGTGCCAATATTGGAATATGAAAATTCACCATGTTATTTGTCATTTAGTGAAGAAGTTGAAGAGTCATGAGGGTAGTCCAAAGGTCACAAAGGGGGAGTTGAAGAGTCACCCCCCTCTTGTTATAAATAGAACCTCATAACTCATGTAACAAGCTTTTGGGAGTGAAGCTTTTGGCTAGGCTTAGGCTTAGAAAAGGCTTGGGAGTATTGTGAAGAGCCTTGGCTTCTCCATAGCATAGAGCGAGTATACTTCTATGGAGGAGCAAGTGTCCTTGACTGTAATGTTCCATTATTGGGGCTAGTGGTCATCAATGGTGTATGTATGGATGGAACTTTCACTTATAATAATAAAACTAGAGCCAACACACTTTCATGCATATGTTGTTAATATAGTAGGACTACTCTTGTTGTATTGGAAATGTATGTTATTTAACTTACACATTTTCTTATGAACTACTTTGTATGAATTTGTACGAATCGTGTTGAATACGTGTTGTTGGATTAACTAATCACTTTAATTTGTGGACTATTTTTCATCTTAGCTTGTGATGTCATTTCGCTCATGTGTTCCTTTCAAGCTGCATACTATTACAGGCTTCCAAGGGGAGCACTTCCTTTCCATTCATGTGTTGGAACCTCCTTGCATCACACTTGAATCTCCGTAGGGTCACACACTTGCTCTCACCGGAAGTTATCATACTTCCCTCTGCACGCTACCGTGGTGAAGGTATTACACTATCACCCACTATTGGGACTCCTACTCCAAATGGTGTGAGGTCTATTTGGGACTTCATATCAGAGAGATCCCCTAAATGTTGGCGGGTCCAACACTGTCAATAGATCACCATTGGAAAAAGCAATGGAAAGAAGTTCTTTTTCATTACATTACCACATGGTGGTATTATGTAAATATCCCCTTTAATGATTAGTTCTCGCCTTGTTACCAAGCTATGTGGGGCTCTGTTATATCTAGAGGAAATGGATTCAAAGGCCCTAATATGCATGAGTTGAGGGGAGTCTTTTTGCAAAATGATATTTTTCTATTGACGGATATTTGACTAAGTATAACGAGTCATGAAACAAAATTTGTTTTTTTGCATCATGCCAAATGGATGGGATTATGGAAAGAACCAGACTATCATTAATTTCCTTGTTTCTTTCCCTGAAGAAACCTTGTTTTTGGAATCAGTTGATGCATATGATAGGGTGAATGATACAAACCTTCTATTACAATTTTTGGATGAGATGAATAGGATCAAAATGTTATGTAGGTCATCATAGATAATTCCTGAAACTATGTTCTAGCTAGAAATATGCTAGAGTCCAAATATAGGACATATTTTTTACCCCATGTGTTGCACATTGCATAGGCCTCACGCGTGAGGGAATATGAAAAGTGGAGTGGGTAAAGAATATCATAGATAATGCTAAGTGTATAACTAAATACATCTACAACCACTCATGGGTATTAATCCTAGTGAAGAAAAATACAATGGGCAAGGAGATTATTAAGCCTGCAATTATGAGATTTGCAACTCACTTCCTTATTTTGCAATATCTCAAATCTCAACAACTAAACTTGCAGAAAGTGTTTTCTTGTGATAAATGGAATTCATCTCGGTCGGCTCATAAACAAGATGGAAATGACAAAAAAATTTATTTTTTTCATAACTCTTTTTTGAAAAAGTCTGCAGAGGTTTTGAAAATTGGAGAGCTCCTTGTTAAGGTGTTATAGGTGGTGGAGGGAAAAAATTGGCCATGGGATACATCTATGAGGCTATGGATTAGGAAAAGGAGAAGATATGAGTAGCCTACAAACATAAAATGGGTAAATATGGGCTAATTTGGGAAATCATTGACTATAGATGAAATAATCAACTTCGTTGTACAATTTATGCAGTTGGGTACTTCTTGAACCCAATGTATCATTATAGAGCTTAGCTAGGAGAAGATCAAAATGTCGAGGTAAAATTTGGGTTGTATGATTGCTTGGAGCTCATGGTACCTAATGAGTCCAAATAGTTAGAAATATGTAAAAAGTATTTTCACTAATGCCTCGGGTACCTTTGGAAAAAACTTGCAATGATGGCAAGAGATGTGGATCAACTAGGTAAGCAATTCCATTTTTTTTTAAGTTTAATTATTTACAATTCAAATGTTAAACAATTTCCTTTGTAGTCAGATTTAGAATCTAAATTATTTTACAATGAACTAACTACAGTCTTTGTCTTTGCAACACATTAGTGGGAGTCATTTGGTAGCCAATTTCCTCAATTGCAAGACTTTGCAGTTAGAGTCTTCAATCAAAATTGCATTCATTTTAGTTGTGAGCACAATTGGTCTATTTTTTAGTGGATTCACACGAAGAAGAGAGTTCATTTGGAATAAAAACGGTTGAATGATCTCATTTTTGTGCATTACAACCTTTGACTAAGACACAATTAGTTGATGAACAAAATACCTGATCTAGATCACATTATGTTCGAGGATATTTATCCAAAATCAGAATGGGCGAAGGTGACTCAACCAACTGATTTTGATCTTGAATATGATATTGATGCCATAGAGTTAGGGGGGTTGATCACAATGCATATTTGGTAGTTCCAGTGGAACTAGAACTAGTAGCTCAATCAAGGAAAATAAAACAACCAATGGAAAGAACTAATCGTGCAACTCGACTAACTCATGCTTATGTTAGATCTAGTTTTGTTGTAACTAGTACAACTGAGATTGCAACTATTCCCCAGACTCTAAGCCATGATGATGTTTATGTAGCTCCTATTGATGATCCATTGTTTAGTAGTGGTGATGAGTTTGATGAGTGATCATGTTGATCATTGATATGTAGACTTGTAGTATGCTAGTGGTCTGGTGGCTTATAGCATTGTTTTTCACTTTAGAACCCATTTAGAGCGTCGATGATTATGTATTTTGTTGTTAATATGTATTGCACCCGATGCCCTTTTGATCTATTCATCCATACATGGTATATAGATGAGCAAACTATGTATATTTTGTCTCTAATAGTTTGGAATCATGGCTTTAAATTTTAGAAATATTTTTTTCATTAAAAAATCATTATTCAATGTATGTTTTTAAAGGCCAGTAACTCATTGAGATCTTACCAATCCTATTTTCCAGTTCTGGTTCAAAAATTGGTTTAAAAGGTGGATCAAGGTGGTTACTAGATCTAGTTTTTAAAACCATGTTTTTCCCTTTATCTTAATTTCAAGGATAAGTTTGTGTATGGATGATTGTTGTGATATAAAACATGTTTTAGTGTCTTAAATTAAAATAGAAATTTTCTAGACTTAATGCCATTTACATGATTATAAAAAATCCTAGAGATGAAAATTTTCCCAAATAATGGATTAGTAACTCACTTTTATGGATGAGGAGTGATACATATGGTTCTTGTAAACTAAATCAAGGTTTAAAGAATGATTTTCTTCCTAATCCATATTTTTTAGTATCAAAAGTTACTTATATGCACACAAACCATAATATCTAATTTTAGAGCATACTAAAAAATTAAAAAGCATAATTTCATAGGTTAGAGGTGATACTGACAATTCTTATGACCTAATTAAACCATGATTTTAAAGCATATTCCTCGAATTTCACCTTATCCACACACACACACACACATATATATATGCTATAAGACATACATATGAAATATATGGAATAAATTAGGACCCAATTTCATAGGTTAAGGCTATTATATATAGAATTTTTGTGTGACTCTACATAATATAATTTTTTCTAATCCATGTAATATACTCCCCTAAATTATGGTATGAGTTTTAAAAATTTTATTGTTTCACAAAAAGTTAAAGTAAGGTTGTCCTCAAATTTTTTGTATATATATATATATATATATATATATATATATATAATTTTAAAAATTAGTACTTAAAACATTTTAAAACACTTTTTAAAATTGTATTAATTCCAAATTAATAAAGCAATGGACGGATTTTATTAAAATTATAGAAATATAGAAAGCTTATAGTTATTAATATTTTACTATGTAAGAGTTTTAACATATTTTGAAATTCTTTTGCAACTAGTAGACAAATGGTGAAAATAAATGTAATTAAGAATTCATTACAACACAATGCCATGTAAATAGTTGCCTCCCATTTTCCATGCAAATGAATTCCTTTACAAAAGAATGCCGTTTGGATAGCTCCCCACCATTTTTTATGCAAATACTTGCTTAAATTATGGTGGGAAGCTATCCACATGGCATTCTCCCATAAAAAATGGTGAGCAAATATACAAATGGCATTTTGTTATGCAAAATTATAACACTTGGTGAATATATATTTTTTTAATATAATTTTTATATCTCATAATTCAATTTAAAACCACATTAACTAATTAGAAAAAAAATACATTTAATTTTTTTTTCAAAATATTTAATTTAATATTTATTTATTTTTAAACTTTAATAAACTTCATAAAATCAATTTAAAAATATTTATGAAACATAAAACAATAAAATCTTCTTCCTCTTCCTCTTCCTCTTTCTCTTCCTTTTTTATGAGGTTAAATTTAAAAAAAAAAGAAAGAAAGAAAATCACATAAAATATCTGACTCAATTTAAATTTTTTTAAGAAAAAAACCATTCACATAAAATGTCTAACTCAATTTCAATGGTTGTATGTGGAGATTGAGCCAAATATTTCTGATTCTATGTATTGTAATTTCTGAGGTATATGTGGACGTTGACGTATAATAGTTCGGTTGAATTGGGAACGAACTCATTACATAGAATTAAAATCTGATCCTGCACCGGATGCATCCTTTCAAGTAAGCTAGTATCTTGCTTCTTAGGTAAAAGGCCTTTTAGCCTTTTAATGTCATCATTAAACCAGTGATTCTAACTCGCTATGAAGTAAAGATTTGAACAAACCAGGAGACGCTGAGTTGGTCGTTCATAGTTGTACATTACTAGCACAGAGCATACCATGAGTGCACTTTGGAGCTCAAGTAGGCATACAAATGATTTCCCTCAATATCAATATCAATAATAATATGGAGAGTGAGCTGTGTTTAAAGGATAAAAAATTACCTACTCACTTCAATCGAGCAGAAGTATCCCAAAAAAAATTATAAATTATAATATATTTGATCAAACCAGCATGTTTGTATGAGATGATTTAGTGGTTGATATAGTGGAATATTTTTTTTGACGGGTGGGATTTGACATAGTGAGATGTTATTTTTTTACTTGGTTTCAAATTTTATTGTGACATTTTTGGCCCCTTGTGATAAGGCTTTAGGAGTAGTCTTTCTCATTCTTGTGGAGTGCAGCTACTAGATAGTCTTGACTCTTGCTAGGTTATAATGATAATCATTAGATTTGATGTTGGGCTTTGCCTAGATCACTCTTACCAAGTATTTTTGGCTCTTGCAAAGTTATAAATTCCTGGTATATCTAGCTTACAGCTGGTTGGCTATACTCTTGGTGTTATAGTGAGAGTCTCTAGATTTGCTTATATACCTCGGAAAGTATTTCCAATTTACTATGGTAAGAAAAATAAAAAGGAGAAAATTAACACTAGCATTAAGCATAATTACCAAATTTAGTCACATAGATTTGAAGAATTGGAATATTCTACAGTTCAATTTGATTGGGCTTCTCAAATTACAAATTCAATTTGGTATGAGTGAAAAAGTTTAGCAAGTTGTCCTCCATTTTATTGAAAGAGGATTTTGTGAACATTTTTTTGACTTGAGTCCGCATCTCTTGAACAACGCTTATGATTATGATAAATAATAATGTTTGTTTGTAATAAGATTTTTTCAGAATTCAATACATTTTTCTAAGAATTTTGTTGGAGAAATAGATCACATAATTTCAAAGCTTTTTGAATAGTAAAAAAATGTCAAAAACAATACTATAAAAATAACAAATTAAATTTCCAAAAAATTAACAATAAAATAAAATTAAAACTATAATAATACTTATTATTAAATTCAAAATTGATTATTAATAAACTATCCTTAATACAAATTTCAAATGCCCCATCTCATCATTTTTCTGCTACATATTTGACAATCCATTGCTACATATTCGACAATCCTTATAAAATTTCAAATGCCCCCTCTCATCATTTTTCTGCTACATATTTGACAATCCATTGCTACATATTCGACAATCCATTTATAAGGGAAAAAACACACTCCCATCCACTCACTCAACAGGATAGCTATATCGTCTTTTTCATTAATATATATATGAAGACATCTTCCTCACACCGTTAAAATGCCTGGTTATTTGTAACAAATTAAAATATTTAATAAAAAAGTATGCCCCTCTTCCATTAAAGTTGGAAGAGTTGGAAAAATTAGCAGTGTGTCATGGAATAATAAGTAGATATTTGAGATAGAAGTCGCTTATCGTCTTAAAAAAAAATACAATTTTATAGGTCTCTTTTTGTCTATAACACTAATTACAGGAATAACATTTCTAATTACAGAAATAACATTTCTATCTAAATTGACACTAACCAATGTCTCAAGTTACAAACTCCAAAAACGAAAAGAGTATGCACAAACAAAGCAAAACAATCATTTGGAAAATGAACAAACGAAAAGAGTACGCAAAAACAAAGCAAAACAATCATTTGGAAAATGAACAAAAAAGCTGAGAACAAAATCTTTTCAATGAAATTTTAGAAATTCACATATTTTAATATTTGTAAATTGAACAGTAACAAGATTTCTGCCCAATTAACGCTTGCCAATGTTTCAAAATACAAATTAAACCTATAAAAACATTCCAGCCAAAAACTAAACATAAGAAAATAGTATAGCCAAAAAGAGAGCTGAAAACAGAAAATTGTAAACGAGATACTAACAACATTTCTACCCAATTAACACTAGTCGAGGTTTCAAATTACAAAATAAAGATAAGAAACTGTATAGCCAAAAAAAAGAGAGGGTAAAAACTAGTAATTGAAAGAGCTGAGAACAAAGTAAAATTTTTAAAATGACATATTTTAGTATTTGTAACCTGTATGCTGCCAATAATTTTATTTTGAGGGAGACAGGATTGACATATTTTTGAATGATGTGGTTTTTTTAAATATTATTATTATTAATAAGTAGGATTTTGTTTAGAATAGTTAGAAATCGTAGATTTTTTATTTTATTTTGCTCAAAATTTTAGTTTTATATATCTTTAGAATACTTAAATATATAAAGTTTTTAAAAAACTAAATTCAATTTTAAATTCAAAATATCTTCACAATTTTTACGTTAAATTAAATTATTTTTTTCTACATCCATAAATATAATTTAAATAACGGTACAATAAAATCTTACAACAAGCATTTTATTAAATATTAAAAAAATTCAATAAAAATACCAAAACCACTCTATTTAAACCCTTCTTAGTTCAGCTCAAAAGCACTAAAGAAAAATTGTAAAGATAGAAATATTTGTCAAGTTTAGAAATCTTGGCCAATCTTATTAGTCTTCAATATGCTATCTGTGAAAAGTTTTTAAAAATATCCAATTTCGAATGATTTTATGTAGTGTCTAAAGAATTTTACCATTTTAAAGGTTATAGTGTACAAAATGAAAATTGGTAAATTTATTTTAAAAAAAGAAATGGGAAATCAGTATTTCTGAATGTTAACCCTAAAATTTACAGACTTTCATTTTATGTTTTTAATTGTCTATTATAGCAAAAAAAAATGTCAAATCAAGCGTTTTTTTGGATCAATTAGAATTCAAGTGAACCATCTTGTTCCTCATGAACCATTATGTGTACCTTGTTTTTCATTAATAATTTCTGTCTATATCACTGTCTACCTTAGCTTTGCTTCAATAAATTGTTCTCATCTCTATGCAGTAAGTCAAGCTATTACAAATATCAAAACAAAAAATAAACAAAACCATGTTTAAAAACTTACTCATTTACTGCACGCTATTACAAATATCAAAACAAAAAATAAACAAAACCATGTTTAAAAACTTACTCATCTCTGAAATATGCAATGTATAAAATGTTTGGGCAAATTTATTTTTTGGTAATTTTTAAAATAAAATAATTTTATCTTAAAAAAGTGAGTGAATCAATTATTTAAAAAAATAGAAATTGATTATTTTTTAGAAAAAATATACAAAATTATTCTATTTTAAAATATTAGCCCTTGACTTTACTAATTTCATTTAAATTTTTTAATGGTCAATTCTGAAAATAATTCTAACCCAGTTATTAGTTTTTTAATTTAGTTTTTAATTTTTTAATATTCAGTTATAAGAAAATTCTAATCCAATATCTTTTATCAATAAAAATTCAAGGAAACATCGTGTTCTTCATGGATCATCATTGTGTGCGCCTTATTTCTCCTAAATAATTAGTCTCCATATAACTCTCCAGCTTAGCTTTGAGTCAATAAATTGCTCTCATCTCTATGCTGTAAGTCACGGCATCGCAAATAGGAGAGTACTAAGAAATTGTCAAAATTAGTCTCCATATAACTCTCAAGCTTAGCTTTGAGTCAATAAATTGCTCTCATCTCTATGCTGTAAGTCACGGCATCGCAAATAGGAGAGTACTAAGAAATTGTCAAAATTATGTTTACAATTAAGACAGTTTCCATCTTCTTATTTTATAATACATCCAAGTGAAGAGGAAGTGAAATTTCAGAGTTTAAAACATTACTACCTCTCTGCATACATGGAAAACATTTTCCATTTCACATATATAATATTGATGGGCCACCCAGCCACTACAAACCGCAACTTTATGTAAATGAGGAGGAAAAACATTTTCATGGAGAGAAGTCAACACGCCAGAGCATTGCGTTTACCCATTCTGCACTGTGTAAAACCCCAAGCGGTGAAAATCACAATACCGTACGTGAGATATGCGATTTAAGCTACCAAATAACTAACTAAGATAAGACATATATTACTTTAATCTAAGAAATACTTATTGCTCAGCTGATATATGGTTGCACTAGTGTACTGCTAATCCCTTCAGAGAACCGGAGGTCGAAAAATGCGGCGAGGAAGAGAAAAAATAGGAGCCCTTTTAGGACCAGGCAGCGGCCAGTAAGCACCTGGTGGAGGAGGAGAAAATGGATTAAATGGAAGCCCTGGCGGAGAAGGGGGCGCGAATGGGTCAAAATGGAGGCGTCGGCCGGGGTGGAGGAGGTAAACACGGATCAGGCCTAGGATTAAATGGAGGTCCGGGCAGAGAAGCGGGCGCGAATGGGTCAAATGGAGGGGTCGGCGGCAGTGGAAGAGGTGCATACGGATCAGTCTTTGGGTGTGGATGTGGACGTGGCGGTGGCAGAGGCGGAGGGGCATACGGATCAATATGATGCTGTGGGTGTGGGCGTGGTGGTGGCATCAGTCTTTGGGTGTGGATGTGGACGTGGCGGTGGCAGAGGCGGAGGGGCATACGGATCAATATGATGCTGTGGGTGTGGGCGTGGTGGTGGTCGCTGTCACACCTCTATATTAGTGGTACTTTTCCAACCGCACTATAGCGAGGTGCGGCACTACCAACCGTTTTCTTTTCACCAATAGTTACGATTGTAGACTGCGTCTAACATTCCATACTTGGTTTATTTTTTTTTTACCAAGTATTATCTTTGTCCTTTATATAGTGAAAGCCCATAACATTCACATAAACAACATTATACAATAGAAATGCACAACAGTATAAAGGGAGGGGCAACTCCGTGCAATATGAGTCTGCTCGAATCAATATATATATAATCTTCTTTTATAAATACAAGTTAAATCTTGGGAAACCCCAAATTTACACTTAGCTAAATTTCCAACTTTGACAAACTTGGTTGCCTAGCTCGTCGGCACCTCCGCACAGTCGTCGCACAACTCACCCGCCCTTCATTCACCTCGTCGCACGATCGTGTTGTTTGCCCAACTTGGGTGCGCCTCGTCGTAACAAAGTCGCCACACACGGGCGCCTCCGCACGAGTCACACCTTCGTTCACAACCTCAACACTTCATCGTTTCCACCGTTTCGTCGTGCACTGCACACCCTACCCAAGTCGCCCGTCCGCACGATTCTTCGTTTCGGCGTGCATAGCGCACCCTCGCCCGGCCGCCCGTTCGCATGTCCACCCAAACTCGTTCACCCGAACAACTTCACCCGAGTCGCCACACGACTTCACCCGGGTCGCCACACGACTTCACCTGGTTCGCCCGAACGACCTCACTTGGGTCGCCACACGACTTCACCCGGCTCGCTCGAACGACTTCACCCGGGTCACCCAACGACCTCACTCGACTCGCCCGAACGACTTCACCCGGGTCGCCCGATGACCTCACCCGACTCACCCGAACGACCTCACCCGGTTCCCCTGAACGAACTCGCCTGAGTTTCCTTCCCGACGACCTCACCCGAGTTCTGCCTGAACAACCTCACCCGAGTCCTGCCTGAATGACCTCGCCCGAGTTTTGCCCGATGACCTCGCCCAAGTTTTCTGCACGAGTTTTTCGCCCGAGTTTCCTGCACGAGTTTTTCGCCCGAGTTTTCTGCACGAGTTTTTCACCCCAGTTTCTCACCTGAGTTTTCTGAACAATTTTTCCACCCGAGTTCTGCCCATCGTGCGGGCTCATACATACACCGCATAACTCCTTGTTCGAACTCGTGTTGATCGAATGATGATTTTCCTCCACAAACCATCTACTAATATATACGGGCGGGTGGCAGGTTATGTCACCCAGCCGACCCACGCCCAATGCCCAAGCCGACTCATTCAACATGTTGCCTTCGCCCGAGTGGAAAGTCGGTCTGCCCAACTCATGGGACCGCTCTCTCAACTCTCCCAACATCGTATAAACTTGCCCTTGGCTCATTCAATTCGCATTTCGCACAAGCTCCTCGCATGGTGGAGTTGCCCTGCCCGTCGCACGGACCGCAGGTCCTTACATCCTCCCCCACTTGAAGTCATTGTCGTCTTCGACAATATCTCATCCCAGCAACCAACTATCACCAAGATCACCAAGATCACCATACCAAGGCATACACCCCACCGGTATGTCATATATCGGAAAATCATTTCAATCCATGATCATCAACCATCCTGTCACAATTTCCACATGCTGCTCCCCATCGTGGAACGCTGGCCCCTCCATCTCAAGCTACATGCTTCCTACAACATATCGTGTTGACCTCATCATGTGTCGTCCTCATGTGAACTGCTGTCATGATACTCCAACAAATGCTAACATATCTCTGTACACTTCCAGACCCCATGTTTGAACTAGTTGGGTAGCCAGTCCAACTGTCATGCTCAAACCATGAGAGTGAACATCCTTACGCCGTCATCAGTCATTTCTCAGAACATCTCGTCACACCGTCAACTCCATCAAGAATCCATCTCCATATCAGTAAGCCATGCTCAGGTCCATGAAGTAGTTCTCATCTCATCTGCAACATGTTGTCCATGATGTTTTCTATCCAGCATCATCATCCATCTGCAAAACATCCATCTCCTCAAAGTGAAGAGATCATCTCACGACTCTCGATGTGCCACATCCAGATCCATGAAGCGACCTCCATCATATCTGTAATGTGCCATCCCTCAAGTCTGCCATAGAAACAAGTATACACCTATCTCATCTATCCATGTGCTGCCCATGATCATAGATCAATCAGCTCCCATGTGTCAAAGGTGGTTGAGTCTTGGCTCAACCCATGCCCAAGTGTTGCCACCAAGGTATCATCATCGTTGTAACTCCATCACTCCAAAGTGTTTCATATCGATCCTCTACATTAAGTCACTCTTCCAAGCCACACCCATATATGTACTCGAAAGTATGCATCCCATTCTGCATCAAAGTCTCTGACCTCAGCGTCTTAATGCATCAGATCCCACAAGTCCACCATATATGAAGTCTCCAAAAGTCACAACCTCATGTCATCATGAGCTCCATGAGTCATCTCCACCCAACATTCTAGCAAGCATACAAGTCTCGGCCCAAAGGTCTCTGCAAGATGCCTTAGCTTTCCATGTAGTAGGAATGCTCCATAGTCTGCTCACAACTCCATCCAAGTCCATATCCTTGTTGTACATAAGTGCACAACCTCTCTATCGGCTCATAAGTAACACATCTCCATGTCACACCAGTGATCCACCTGCACAACATCCCTGCCTTGGCACTCCTCATTGGATGCCCATAAGTGACACATTTACAAGTGCTCCTACATCATGTCCCTGCATAAGACTGTCGTGCTCCATGTCTCCAACCTGATGTCCATGAATAAGTTGCCCATGTAGTCCAACCAAGTAGACCCATCACAAAAATCGGTCATCCCATCCAAGTCTGCATATTCGGTCTAGTGAACTCGGTCACCCAACCATATCATCATCATTACGAGTCCCTTCCATCATAGCTCCCCCACTGAAAGTTCCACCAAGACTTGCTCTTGGTCTCGGCCATGAGAAGTCCACCCAAGCACCATCATACCCAAGTGTGTGCCCTTCAATCTGTCCATGAGTCACGCCGGGCACTTAGCCAATTCTCCATGTGGCTAAAGCATGACCCAATCCTCCACAATGATCATCATGTTCCTCCCTTGTCACGGGCCTTTGCACCTTCTACCATAAGGTCACAAACAACCCCAACAAGTCCTGCAACAGTCAACAATCCTTGCTTCTCCATACAAGGTCTCATCATAGACATCCATGGTAAGATCCTCCCTAGCATTGGCAACCTGGTGTTGCTCTTCCCTGCATACAGTTCATCTACCAAATGCTCAAGTGAAACACAAGTATCAATAGTACTTACATCATCATGAGGATCCTCCATGTGAGTATCCTCATCCATCCATGTCTGCAAACTGCACGATCTTGGTTCAACTTGATCAATCTCAAGTTCATCCTCCATCATTGTCACATTTGCAACATCCTCAATCATCACGGCTTCCTCTTGCTTGTTAGCACAATCTACAACTTTATTCTGCTCCATTGTCCAACCAAATTGAAGAAGTTCGTCTTCAACATTTCTTTCCAACACTTTAAGTTCCTTTCGAATCCGTGGGTTCTCCTCTTTCAACCGCTTCAACCTGTATAAGGTAAGCAAGTGCTTCCCTTCACATTCTTCCAAACTTGCCATGCCTTGTCGTTTAGCTTGGCCCAAGCACTAAGCTTCACCTCTGCTGAACCTGTTTCACCATTCACCTGAATCACCTTGATATTCCACCTGTCACCTGCAAAACTTGAACTCCCTCCCAAGTCTTCGGTCTTGTAGAATTAGCTCCTTGATTCAGTTCATTAGCTCTGATACCACCTGTCATGAAGTGCAAGTGTGTATCAGCTTCAACGCCAGCACCAGCTCCCCGACACTAAGCTCTGATACCACCTGTCGCGCCCTTACACTGGCGGTACTCTTCCAACCACACTATAGCGAAGTGCGGCACTACCAACCGTTTTCTTTTCACTAATACTTACGATTGTAGACTACGCTTAACATTCCATACTTAGTTTATTTTTTTTTACCAAGTATTATCTTTGTCTTTTATATAGTGAAAGCCCATAACATTCACATAAACATCATTATACAATAGAAATGTACAACAGTATAAAGGGAGGGGCAACTCCCTGCAATATGAGTCTGCCCGAATCAATATATATATATATATATATATATATAATCTTCTTTTATAAATACAAATTAAATCTTGGGAAATCCCAAATTTACACTTAGCCAAATTTCCAACTTCGGCAAACTTAGTTGCCCAGCTCGTCGGTGCCTCCGCACGGTCGCCGCACGACTCACCAACCCTTCGTTCACCTCGTCGCACGATCATGTTGTTTGCTCAACTTGGGCGCGTCTCGTCGTAATCAAGTCGCCATACATTAGCGCCTCCGCACGAATCACACCTTCGTTCACAACCTCAACACTTCATTGTTTCCACTGTTTCGTCATGCACGGCATGCCCTACCCAAGTTGCCCGTCCGCACGATTCTTCGTTTCGGCGTGCACGACACGCCCTCGCCCGACCGCCCGTCTACACGTCCACCCAAACTCGTTCACCTGAACAACTTCACCCGAGTCGCCACACGACTTCACCCGAGTTGCCACACGACTTCACCCGGTTCGCCTGAACAACCTCACCCAGGTCGCCACACGACTTCACCCGGCTCGCCCGAACAACTTCACCTGGGTCGCCCAACGACCTCACCCGGCTCGCCCGAACGACTTCACCCGGGTCACCCGACGACCTCACCCGGCTCGCCTGAACGACCTCACCCGGTTCGCCCGAATGACCTCGCCCGAGTTTCCTACCCGACGACCTCGCCTGAGTTCTGCCTGAACGACCTCACCTGAGTCCTGCCTGAACGACCTCGCTCGAGTTCTGCCCGACGACCTCGCCCGAGTTTTCTGCACGAGTTTCCTGCACGAGTTTTTCGCCCGAGTTTTCTGAACGAGTTTTCCACCCGAGTTCCACCCGTCGTGCGGGCTCATCCACGCACCGCAGAACTCCTTGTTCGAACTCGTGTTGATCGAATGATGATTTGCCTCCACAAACCGTCCACTAATATATATGGGCGGGTGGCGGGTTATGTCACCCGGCCGACCCACGCCCAACGCCCAAGCCGACTCGTTCAACATGTTGCCTTCGCCCAAGTGGAGGGTTGGCCCGCCCAACTCGTGGGACCGCCCTCTCAACTCGCCCAACATCGTATAAACCCACCCTTGGCTCGTTCAATTCGCATTTCGCACAAGCTCCTCGCATGGTGGAGTTGCCCTGCCCATCGCATGGACCGCAGGTCCTTACAGTGGCGGTGGCGGATGTGGATGTGGTGCGTATGGATCAATATGAGGCCGTGGGTGTAGGCGCGGGCGTGGGTGTGGTGGTGGCGGAGACGGAGGCGCATATGGATCAATATGAGGCCGTGGGGATGCGTGTGGCGGAGGCGGCCTATACATGATTGTTGGAAAAACTGTATGGCAGGCTACTGCATATTTAAATGAAAAATTCTATGAATATATATAGTAAACTTGGAAGCGAAGGATGAAGTATTCTATGAAGTTGCAGTTGAAGGAACGACTCGTGTAATGGAAGCAACCCAATTGAAGCGACTGTAGCCTGAAGAATCGAATAGATTATAGAAGATGTTCCTAGAGCGAGTGATTGACGGTAACCCAACCTGGTACGAATTATTATTCTTTTATTTTTTTCGTTTGAAAAATTTTGCAGCACCTCACAGACATATGGCTTATATAGTTAGACAAGCATATGGCATATATAGTTATGTCTTGTATTGGACCATAAAACTTGCAGAACCAAACTTTCCCTAATCAACAATTGGACCAGGCATATGGCATATATAGTTATGTCTAGTATTTAACCATAAAACTTGTAGAACCAAACTTTCCCTAATCAACCATTGACCACATCCATAGTACTTCCACTCATTATTCCTTTGCTATTCGTAAAGCAAAGTAGGAATTGGGAAATGCTGTCACACTGCACGTCCTGCAACCAACCCAACCCTTTTGACCAACGGACTCTTTGAGAGATTATGGCATTGCGATAACAAAGAAGCTGAATGTTGACATATTGGTGAGATTACGCCATTGTGACTATGGCAATGACGCTGCATGTAAAAATAACCATCACAACGATAACATAACTATTAATTTGACTTTAACTTTATTTCCAGATTTTAAGAATATTTTGAAATTAGGAAATAAAAGTAAAATTAATTGTTTAACGTGGCGGGATCTTTTTTAATCAAATTCTTAAAATCTAAAGGAAAAATGAAGAACACATTAAAAAAAACAATTTCAACATGCCTATCAATCAATTTTAAAATTAAAAATTAATAAAAATAAGAAAACCTATCAACTAGCATTTGCACCTTATGTTGCAAAGGAAACGCCGTAAGGCATAGAGTGGTGAAGAATAACATAGAGTGGGGAAGAATAGGGACATGTATAGAGTGGGGAAGGATAGGGACATGTGAATGGACATTGTTGAAAGTAAGGGTGGATGATAATGAGTTACAATTGCAATAGTTAGTTATGTGTATTCGTAAAATGGATTTATTTTAAATTTGTTGTTGTTGGTCTTTTTTTCTTTTTTTTTTAAATCCCCGAGATGTAATTTTTCCATATGCCACCTATTTATGGTGTTATTAGAAAATACTATTATATTGTAATGGAAGAGGTGAAAGATACGATACGACATTGTGAACAACATCATGGTCGTCATTCCATATTTGAAAATGCATGAGAAATTGTTGGAGCCATCATGATAATAATAAAAATTCCAGCATGATTTTGAAAAAAATTAGCTAATTTTTTTCAAAAAGTGGATTATAGTTGTCAAGTTTTAGAATTTTGAGTGCGTTAATTTTGCACAAAAAATGATAGAAATTACATCATGATTTTGAAAAAATCCAACTAATTTTTTTGAAAATGTCAATTACAAGGGTCAAGCTTCAGTATATTGGGCACCTAGGCATTCATGATGGATGCTAAATCCATTTCTACCATCCAAAAACAATTTAAACACTCCCACAGTCAAATTTCGGAATTTTCCATCCAGACAAAATTGTGACCTCTTTCGATATAAACCATGAGGATATTAAATGTCCTTAAAAACTACAGCATAGAACTTGGGAGCTTCAAGACCCAGGAATGGAATTTGGTAACATTTTTAAATGTAGTTTCCAATACAAACCAATGGGAATCACCCACAAGCTTTCAAGTTCATGGCCCCTAAATTTTTGCATTCTTGATAATGTTTTCTCACTATTTCAATGTCAATTTCATGATGCTTCCAAAAAAAATTACAAAACAATTTTATAAGTTTTAATTTCTATCTATAAAATAGCTACTCCATCATGAAGAACAGAGATTATTGCTACTCCATCACGAAGAATAGAGAACTTGCGAGCTTCGAGACCTAGGAATGGAATTTGGTAACATTTTAAATCGAGTTTCCAATACAAGCTTTCTCAATCTGACAGAATCACCTACAAGCTTTCAAGTTCATGGGCCCTAAATTGTGCATTCTTGATGATGTTTTCTCACTGTTTCAATGTCAATTTCATGATGCTTCAAAAAAACTATAAAATAGTTTTGAAGTGTTAGTTTTTATCTATAAATTAGCTACTTCATCATGGAGAATACACATTTATTAGGTATTATTTTGCATTTCACGTCATGTTGAATTATGAGTCATTGTGTAAGTAAAGCAACAAATGTAACCCGCATGTCTAATTCAACTCCATTACCAGTAGTTCATTCTATCAATTTGTGATGCTTATATGACATATTTTGTCTATGAATGGTGCAAGCATAAAAGTTCAATGCAGGACTGCAAGCCTCCTGGTCTGGTTGAACTCATTCTGTCAACTTTTTATTCTTATATAACATATAGTCTTTAAGGAAGCAACCAAGAAAACTTTAGTATAGTCCCGTAAGCCTCCTGCTGTAATTGACATTCCATTCATTTACATTCTAAGGAAAATTGTAAAGTTATAACTAAAATTGTAAGTTGGTTTGGATGGCCTAAGACCCGACATATCAAATCAGCAAAGGTAATTACTAAAATTCAGGTTATAAAGGCCCAAAGCCGTTGGCATTGCTCCACTATGAAAATTATTGATCTTAGTGAAACCGCATATTTATGATACAAAGAAAGTGTAGACACAATATGATCTTTGGATGATAAGCCTTTAGGTAAAGGCTAAAGTGTCAACACATCCTTAGCCTCAGATATCTCTAAATAGAATGGACACAATAAGCTTTAGAACATGACATTCATTAAACTTGTACTTTGAAACGAATTTCAAAGTATTCTCAGTTATTAACTTGCATTTCTACAAGCATATAGTGCAACAGGGAAAGTATAAATAGGGCAGGCCACAACAAAAAAGGTCTGAAGCTGATGCAGCTTCTCCTGGTTACAGAGCCTCTCTTCACTTTGTCCACTGTATGATAAGTACATCTAGAAAAGCTAGCAAATTGATCAATTGGAAGTCGAATAGTTCTGTTGGCGCATCCTGGCACCCCAAGATGATGCTTGACCCGCATCTCTAACATTAGCTCTCTGCTTCAAATTGTAGAGTTGGTCTTCCCATCTTGATCTCCATTCTTATTTTGCAAGTTCCTTCCAGAGGCCAAGTAAAATAGTCAAAACAAAATAGCAAGCAATGTATGTGTTAGCCACACATTTATCATGCTAAGAAACCCCTGGTTAGCACATTATACGAGTCATGGATCACAACACAATACCAAACGACACGCACGTCATGACATGCATAAAAAATAGGTGAATGAAGTTTTCTAGTCATTGTTTATAATACAAACCTAACATCTACACAACCTCCCTCAACAATCTAACACCTTAGAATACAAACGCTGCCTAACATATAACCTTTGGCTAAGACTTCAATTATGCATTCATTTCAAATTTATTTCTTTGCTTTTCACAGTTCAAGCACCTTCACTTGTTGCTGCAACTGCTCCAGTAATCACGCCTCGGCCCACTGCTTAGGACAACCCTTAGCATCAATGTACTCCAACGACATACAATGTTGGATACCTGGCAACCCTTCCAACTTGGAGCATCCATTGAACATTTAATACCCAAAGCTTTGTCAGTTCGACCAATCCCCGTATTCTCTTCAGCTTCGCACAATCATATGTCTGTAACTCTTTCAAAGATACCAATGTTTCAATACCTGGAAGCTCCTCTACATTTTCTGCACTGACTAATGTCCAGCACTTGAAGTTTTGGAAGACCAGAAAACCCTGCTATTTTCCTCAAGTTAGAGTAATTAGTCAATTCCAATTTTATCAGAGTCTTTGGCAATGTTCCAACCTCCACCAGATGATTACAAAACCTAAGGGAGACATATTTAAGGATGGGGCTGACACCTGTGGCAAATGATACCTCTGATAATTTCGTGTTATAAACTTCTAAGACTTGCAGTTGAGGCATGCAGTTGTCATTGGGAGATTCTAAATTATTCAATGCTTGCAACTGGAAATTCAGTACTCTCAACTCAGTCAACTAAGTCAACAGTCAAATAGTCACCGGAAAATGTTTCAATTCATTGCACTTCTCGAGCCCCAATTCCTGTAAGATCCTCAAGTGACCAAGTGAAAGTGGTAGACTGTCCAGTGAAGGGCTCCCTATTTCCAGAACTTCTAAATCGCCCAAGTCTCCAATTTCATTTGGAAATTCTTTTATGTTTGTACCCCTAAGATCTAAGTTTTTTAGGTACTTTTGATATGCTATTTGTGGAGGTAATATTTCAATGTTCTTACAATAGGAAACATCTAAACATTCAAGTGTGCTGATGTTCCCTAGTGTTTCGCTAGAGACGGTTAAATTATAACACCAACTCAAATCAAGATATTTAAGACGAATTAAATTACCAAAAGAACCTAGAAGCATCTGCAACTATAGGGAGTGAGACAGACCTATGTATTTCAGGTTTATTAAATTACCGAAAGGCTTTGGAAGCACATGCAAATGAGAAGAGCGAGACAGATCGATGTAATCAAAGTTTATTAAGCACCCAAAGGAATTTGGCAGAGAATTTAGATTTGGGCAACTTGTTAACTCCAATCATTTCAACGACAACAGATGACAAAATTCATCCAGCAAAGTTTTAAGATTAATCTTATGGAGGACAATCAATTCGAGGTGCTTAAGGTGCCCTATTGATTTTGGTAAATTTAAGTTGGCTCATCAATTCTCCATATTCTCCTTTGCCAAAGCTCTCAGCTCTCTCTTTCAATCTCAGTTATCATAGATTCACAATCTCAGTTAGCATAGATTCACAGACACATGACATAAACATCCAAACATATACACAACACACATTACAAAAAAACAAATATAGCAGTACATGGGTAGGTAGTACATGGGAATATGAATGATAGAGAGTATATTTAAAAACCTTATTTAGAAAACATAAATGTAAATGGCTTTCTTTTTTAAGATACTAATATTTTGGAATCTATTTGTCTCAAACTATGTGTTTACATTTCTTCCATAATAATCGCTAAATGTGAAGCTTATTATATATGCTTTGTCCCTATCCAAAAAGGATGAGTCAATCAGAGACCATCCATTCAAACACAGAACAACAAGCAAATATGTGTCCTGTCTTGAACTATATGGGTAACGTTCATCAGAGAATCTACCAAGGCTATATGCTAGGCAGACCTTACACTTTCTCCATAATGTTTTAATTTGGATTGTCGAAAGGCAACTACACAACCTCCCTCAACAATCTAACATCTTAGAATACAAACTCTACCTGACATATAACCTTTGGCTAAGACTTCAATTATGCATTAATTTCAAATTTATTTCTTTGCTTTTCACATTTCAAGCACCTTCACTTGTTGCTGCAACTGCTCTAGTAATCCTACCTCGGCCCACTACTTAAGACAACCCTTAGCATCAGTGTACTCCAACGACATACAATGTTGGATACCTAGTAGCCCTTCTAACTTGGAGAACCCATGAACATTTAATACCCGAAGCTTTTTCAATTCAGCCAATCCCCGTATGCTCTTTAACTTCGCACAATCATATGCCTGCAACTCTTTCAAAGATACCAATGTTTCAATACCTGGCAGCTCCTCTACATTTTTGCACCGACTAATGTCTAGCACTTGAAGTTTTGGAAGACCAAAAAGCCCTGCTATGTTCCTCAAGTTAGAGCAATTAGTCAATTCCAGTTTTATCAGAGTGTTTGGCAATGTTCCGACCTCCACCAGATGATTACAAAACCTGAGGGAGACATATTTAAGGATGGGGCAGACACCTAGTCAAATGATACCTCTGATAATTTCATGTTATAAACTTCTAAGACTTGCAGCCGAGGCATGCAGCTGTCATTGGGAGATTCTAAATTATTCAATGTTTGCAATCGGCTATTCAATACTCTCAACTCATTCAACTGAGTCAACAGTCAAATAGCCACCGGCAAATGTTTCAATTCACTGCAATTCTCGAGCCTCAATTCCTATAAGATCTTCAAGTGACCAAGTGAAAGTGGTAGACTGTCCAGTGAAGCGCTCCCTATTTCTAGAACTTCTAAATCACCCAAGTCTCCAATTTCATTTGGAAATTCTTTTATGTTTGTACCCCTAAGATCTAATTTTTTTAGGTACTTTTGATATGCTATTTGCGAAGGTAATATTTCAATGTTCTTACAATAGGAAACATATGAACATTCAAGTGTGTTGATGTTTCCCAGTGTTTCGCTAGAGACCCATGAACATTTAATACCCGAAGCTTTGTCAGTTTGGCCAATCCGTGTATGCTCTTCAGCTTCGCACAATCATATGCCTGCAACTCTTTCAAAGATACCAACGTTTCAATACGTGGCAGCTCCTCTACATTTTTGCACCGACTAATGTCCAACACTTGAAGTTTTGGAAGACCAGAAAGCCCTACTATTTTCCTCAAGTTAGAGAAATTAGTCAATTCTAGTTTTATTAGATTCTTTGGCAATGTTCCGACCTCCACCAGATGATTACAAAACCTAAGGGAGACATATTTAAGGATGGGGTAGACACCTGTGGCAAATGATACCTATGATAATTTCATGTTATAAACTTCTAAGACTTGCAGCCGAGGCATGCAGTTGTCAATGGGAGATTCTAAATTATTCAATGTTTGCAACCGGAAATTCAATACTCTCAACTCAGTCGACTCAGTCAACAGTCAAATAGTCACCGGCAAATGTTTCAATTCATTGCAATTCTCGAGCCTCAATTCCTGTAAGATCTTCAACTGACCAAGTGAAAGTGGTAGACTGTCCAGTGAAGGGCTCCCTATTTCCAGAACTTCTAAATCGCCCAAGTCTCCAATTTCATATGGAAATTCTTTTATGTTTGTACCCCTAAGATCTAATTTTTTTAGGTACTTTTCATATGCTATTTGCGGAGGTAATATTTCAATGTTCTTACAATAGGAAACATCTAAACATTCAAGTGTGCCGATGTTTCCCAGTGTTTCGCTAGAGACGGTTAAATTATAGCACCAACTCAAATCAAGATATTTAAGACGAATTAAATTACCAAAAGAACCTGGAAGCATTTGTGACTGTAGGGAGTGAGACAAACCTATGTATTTCAGGTTTATTAAATTACCGAAAGACTTTGGAAGCACCTGCAAATGAGAAGAGTGAGACAGATTGATGTAATCCAAGTTTATTAAGTACCCAAAGGAATCTGGTAGTGGCTTTAGATTTGGGCAACTTGTTAACTCCAATCTTTTCAACGACACTAGATGAAAAATTCATCCAGCAAAGTTTTAAGATTAATCTTATGGAGGACAATCAGTTCGAGGTGCTTAAGGTGCCCTATTGATTTTGGTAAATTTAAGTTGGCTCATCATTTCTCCATATTCTCCTCTGCCAAAGCTCTCTGCTCTCCCTTTCAATCTCAGTTATCATAGATTCACAATCTCAGTTAGCACAGATTAACAGACACATGACATAAACATCCACACATATACACAACACGCATTACAAAAAAGCAAATATAGCAGTACATGGGTAGGTAATACATGGGAATATGAATGATAGAAAATATATTTAAAAACCTTAGTTAAAAAACATAAATGTAAATGGCTTTCTTTTTTAAGATACTATTATTTTGGAATCTATTTGTCTCAAACTGTGTGTTTACATTTCTTCCATGATAATCACTAAATGTGAAGCTTATTATATATGCTTTGTCCCTATCCAAAAAGGATGAGTCAATCTGAGACCATCCATTCAAACACGGAACAGTAAGGAAAATATGCGTCCTGTCGTGAGCTATATGGGTAACATTCATCAAAGAATCTACCAAGGCTATATGCTAGGCAGACCTTGCACTTTCTCCATAATGTTTTAATTTGGATTGTCGAAAGGCAACTACACAACCTCCCTCAACAATCTAACATCTTGGAATACAAACTCTGCCTGACATATAACCTTTGGCTAAGACTTCAATTATGCATGCATTTCAAGTTTATTTCTTTGCTTTTCACATTTCAAGCACCTTCACTTGTTGCTGCAACTACTCTAGTAATCCCACCTCAGCCCACTGCTTAGGAAAACCCTTAGCATCAGTGTACTCCAACGACATACATGTTGGATACTTGTCAACCCTTCTAACTTGGAGCACCCATGAACATTTAATACTCGAAGCTTTGTCAGTTCGGCCAATCCCCGTATGCTCTTTAGCTGCGCACAATCATATGCTTGCAACTCTTTCAAAGATACCAACGTTTCAATACTTGGCAGCTCCTCTACATTTTTGCATCGACTAATGTCCAGCACTTGAAGTTTTGGAAGACCATAAATCGCTGCAATTTTCCTCAAGTTAGAGAAATTAGTCAATTCCAGTTTTATCAGAGCCTTTGGCAATGTTCCGACCTCCACCAGATGATTACAAAACCTGAGGGAGACATATTTAAGGATGGGGCAGGCACCTGTGGCAAATGATACCTTTGACTATTTCGTGTTATAAACTTCTAAGACTTGCAGCCGAGGCATGCATTTGTCATTGGGAGATTCTAAATTATTCAATGTTTGCAACCCGCAATTCAATACTCTCAACTCAGTCAACTGAGTCAACAGTCGAATAGTCACCGGCAAATGTTTCAATTCACTGCAATTCTCGAGCCTCAATTCTTGTAAGATCTTCAACTGACCAAGTGAAAGTGGTAGACTGTCCAGTGAAGGGCTCCCTATTTCCAGAACTTCTAAATCGCCCAAGTCTCCAATTTCAGTTGGAAATTCTTTTATGTTTGTACCCCTAAGATCTAATTTTTTTAGGTACTTTTGATATGCTATTTGCGGAGGTAATATTTCAATGTTCTTACAATAGGAAACATCTAAACATTCAAGTGTGCTGATGTTTCCCAGTGTTTAGCTAGAGACCCATGAACATTTAATACCCGAAGCTTTGTCAGTTCGGCCAATCCCCGTATGCTCTTCAGCTTCGCACAATCATATGCCTGCAACTCTTTCAAAGATACCAACGTTTCAATACCTGGCAGCTCCTCTACATTTTTGCACCAACTAATGTCCAACACTTGAAGTTTTGGAAGACTAGAAAGCCATGCTATTTTCATCAAGTTAGAGAAATTAGTCAAATCCAGTTTTACCAGAGTCTTTGGCAATGTTCCGACCTCCACCAGATGATTACAAAACCTGAGGGATACATATTTAAGGATGGGGCAGACACCTGTGGCGTGCTATAAACTTCTAAGACTTGCAGCCGAGGCATTCAGTTGTCATTGGGTGATTCTAAATTATTCACTGTTTGCAACCGACAATTCAATACTCTCAAATCAGTCAACTAAGTCAACAGTCGAATAGCCACCGACAAATGTTTCAATTCACTGCAATTCTCGAGCCTTAATTCCTTTAAGATCTTCAAGTGACCAAGTGAAAGTGGTAGACTGTCGAGTGAAGGGCTCCCTATTTCCAGAACTTCTAAATCACCCAAGTCTCCAATTTCATTTGGAAATTATTTTATGTTTGTAGCCCTAAGATCTAATTTTTTTAGGTACTTTTGATATTCTATATGCGGAGGTAATATTTCAATTTTCTTACAATAGGAAACATCTAACCATTCAAGTGTGCTGATGTTTCCCAGTGTTTCGCTAGAAACGGTCAAATTATAGCACCAACTCAAATCAAGATATTTAAGACGAATTAAATTATCAAAAGAACCTGGAAGCATGTGCAACTATAGGGAGTGAGACAGACCTATGTATTTCAGGTTTATTAAATTACCGAAAGACTTTGGAAGCACTTGCAAATGAGAAGAGTGAGACAGATCAATGTAATCCAAGTTTATTAAGTACCTAAAGGAATCTAGCAGTGACTTTAGATTTGGGAAACTTGTTAACTCCAATCGTTTCAACGACACCAAATGACAAAATTCATCCAGCAAAGTTTTAAGATTAATCTTATGGAGGACAATCAGTTCGAGGTGCTTAAGGTGCTCTATTGATTTTGGTAAATTTAAGTTTGCTCATCAATTCTCCATATTCTCCTCTGCCAAAGCTCTCAGTTCTTTCTTTCAATCTCAGTTATCATAGATTCACAATCTCAGTTAGCACAGATTCACAGACACATGACATAAACATCCACACATATACACAACACACATTACAAAAAAGAAAATATAGCAGTACATGGGAATATGAATGATAGAGAGTATATTTAAAAACCTTATTTAAAAAACATAAATGTAAATGGCTTTCTTTTTTAAGATACTAATATTTTGGAATCTATTTGTTTCAAACTGTGTGTTTACATTTCTTCCATAATAATCGCTAAATGTGAAGCTTATTATATATGCTTTGTCCCTATCCAAAAATGATGAGTCAATCTGAGACCATCCATTAAAACACAGAGCAAAAACGTTTTTTTTTACAACAATCCCAATCAAGGAAACCGTCATGGTTGATTTTATTCAGTCCAACCAACAACACTTCCTGAGAATTGAATTATCCACTTTGTAGAACATTATACAATTTCAACTATGTCAAGTATTTCTTCATTATCATCTTGAAATTACTTATACCTTCAACAAGTCCAGTAAGTAATTTTTCCGTGAGCAGACGGGGGGCTAAGAAAGGTAGATTGCAAACTCGAAGTCAGTCATCATGGGTTAAATCCATCTTTGATGGAGCATCCAGGAGCAAACCAGGCAATGCATAGGCAAGGGAATGTTTAGAAATGAACTTGATCACATTATGCAGAGTTTAGCCAAGATTTTGGAATCCTTATCTAACAATCAAGCCGAGATGGAGGGCATCCAAGGGCAAGCCATGCCTTCCACAGACCAGCCCTGGGGAAGGGACATTGGAGGTTCAAAGATGAACATGGTCACAATGGAGGAACATTAGGCATGCTTTAAATTCAATATTAATGGAGCATCCAAAGGGTAACCCAAGCCTTGCAAGGGCAGGGGAGTGTTTAGAGATAAACATGGTCACATTCCACTTATGTTAGGCAAGTTTTTGGATAACAAATCTAAAACAATGAACTAGAGTGAACAATATACAAGGGTAGGCCATATTGCTCAGGGCAACACTGAGGAAGCTGGACATGGGGTTTAGAGATGTGCATGGTTACATTGGAAGACTGTAAGCCAAGTTTTTCAAAATCAGGCAAAGATGGAAGGCATCGTATTTGGGCATAGCAAGGAAAGGATGCAAAACTCAAAATGGTGATTTTATATCGGGAATAGAGACTTATTATAACCAATAGCAATGGGAAAATATTTAACTCCTGGTGGGAGGTGGGCAACAAGGTCTCTTCAATAAAAGAAGCGATGGATTCACAAACATCCAGCATTTGTTTATCTTTTTAAATTTGACAAAATTTGGTATTTGCAAGCTACGCAACTAGGTGAGTTTTACCCTATTGTCCATCTCTGCTATGTCGTTCATGACTCCCTTGAACCAGTCGAACGAGCCTTGCTCCCTCGTAACCTAGTAGAAATAAGCATTTGTCGGACCCGAGTCCTTCCTTTACGACATGCAAACTTTACAACTGCACACATCACTCCCATAATGTATAGCCACCCATCACAACAGATTGTCGTGAGCTATAAAACATTGAGTCTTTGGGTGACATTAAACACGCAGAATTATCCTACGCAATTAAGCAAACAAGCCTCGAAATTAGGTTTCCATTTGGTTTTCATAAAGTTCTATTTTGGTGTTAATTAGTAAATATTAAACACTATACGTTAAGTTAATGATGGGCTTACCTTTTTTTACATCTGGTCTATTAGTCTTTTGCATTAGACTGAATAATATTCACAATGGTGTGAAGTCTATATATAGAGATATCTGAGAGGAATTTAAGTAGATTATTGAACTCAGAAAGGCATTACGAATCACCAAAAATACTTCACCTTGTTTTCAAAAACAAATCAAACAGTTGCCCAAGTCAACCGGAAATGGAGATTAAAAGAATTATTCGCACGCAAGAGGATCGCCACCGAATCCTCATAAACATGCAACTCAGTCATGCAACAGTTGCCCAAGTCAACCGGAAATGGAGATTAAAAGAATTATTCGCACGCAAGAGGATCGCCACCGAATCCTCATAAACATGCAACTCAGTCATGCAACAGTTGCCCAAGTCAACCGGAAATGGAGATTAAAAGAATTATTCGCACGCAAGAGGATCGCCACCGAATCCTCATAAACATGCAACTCAGTCATGCAGCTTGTTATGTAATCTGAATCCTTTAAGGTTGAAATATCAGAATTCAATTCTTCGCGTCATGCCAAAGAAAAACCAAAACGTAGTCATATGCCCGCGACGGACTCCTTATGAATAAGGATTATCACGCCTTGTGAAGGCCATGATTATTTTTAAAATAGGTTTACAAAATAGGTTACATATTTTTTTGTGAACTCGCGGTTTAGTCGTTGACTTTAGAGGTTTTATATGATTTTTTTTGTAACGGAAATGTCTTACATTGCTAGAGATTCGCAGTGTTCGAATCTTGATGGACAAGCAATAGAGAAATTATCCAACGAGTCAATGATTCGAATCTTGATGGACAAGCAATAGAGAAATTATCCAACGAGTCAATGATTCTGATAATGATAGAGACAGTAAACCGAATAAATATAGCTGTGACGGTTCGAAGGGTTTTGCTTATCCACGCTCCGATTTTTTTTTTTTTTCAGATGAAAAACACGACTGGATTTGTGTTAAATATAGAACCAGTTACATATTTAGCAGAGTCATCTACCTGCATTTTGGAGAAAAAATAACCATACATAGTTCCGAAACTTACATAAAATCATGTTCTACAATAGTTTAAAATCTGATTATCTTGCTGTCCCGTGAACATGAACATGAACATGAACATGAACATGAACATGAACATGAACATGAACAGAAATAAAGAATATTCCAAAAAAATAACAAAAATTACAACATGTGCCTCCACCATGTATAAAAAACAAGATATAGTCAGATATATTAAGGAATTGCAATGCATCCCTCCACAACGGGTTCTCTATTAGAGAAAAATGTGTAGTGTAGGATGCCATCAATATCTTCCATCCACTGTTAAGATAAGTTGTTAGTGGTGATATTTTGCTTTCTGTAGATGTGCTGGATGTTGAAGCTTGTGAGATACCGAATGAGTGCATCCACCCTCTCCCGCCAACCCCTGAGCTTTGTAGGATCAAATGATGTAGTACCCAAAATGCCTTATATAAAAATCATGGAATCCCATATATATGGATGCTATGTATTTGTATTTCCATAGCAAACCATGGCAGGGCCAATAATGCCACGAGTTCCACTCTGGTATTTGTTCCTAAACCACCACGAGTTCCACTCTGGTATTTGTTCCTAAACCACCATACCAGTGCATTTGGTAATGGGAGTGTTTAGTGATTCTTATCCAAGCATCACTATCGCATGTCCCCTTTGTGCTGCTCCATCAAAAAAATTCAATAGGTGGCATGATCATCATGCTTAAATGCCTCCCCATCATATCTTTGTGATGCTTCTCTCGAGGGTGAATCCCTTCCGTCCACGCAATGATCTTTGAACTAATACTATAAGCTTTAAGTTGTTTCCCTATGAAGATTTGATGATTCCTAGCCTTCAATATTTCCCATATTACAAATAGAGGGATATAACAATATATTCCTCTCATGCCCAACCCCCATCGAAGGCTCTGTTCCAGTGAGGTGACGAGTTTGCTACCAAATTTGAAATATGCAAAAATAGTTTCCCATATTCCAGATGCAATCCTGGAGAGGAAGAAGAGATGTGAAATCGTTTCCAGCTCCTCACCATAGAGAGAACACCTCCCCGGAGGCTGCAAGCATCTTCTACATAGATTATCCCAAGTCAGAATACAATTCTTCCAAGCCAGCCAGCAGGACAGTATGATTTTGAGTGGGGCCTTCAATCTCCACAACATCGGGGACCAATCCACCAATGTGGATTCTCGTGCTTCACTCATGATCTGATGATAATTTTTTGCAACCACAAGTTGTGGTTTCTTTAGTGGACAGTTCCAAGTTGGGTAATCGCCTTTCATGTTTCTACATAATCCAACTCCTTTGAGGGATTTAACATACATATCCCATTTTTGTGAGTGTGGCCCCTGCAAACCAAGTTGAGATGTTGATATCTAGATAGGATGATTGCCATTCCACCCTGCGATGGCCTAGTATAACATTAGAAGTCCTCGTTGATGTAATGCCTCTATTTTTTCAGCTGGTAGAGAAATAGAATCCAATGTACCAACAATCATTTCCCTCCCTGTTGTAAGTGCATACTCGTTCCCAAATGATCACTGAACTCTATGCATGAACTACTTCTTAATTTTCTGAAAGCCCCTCCATATGTATGAATCCGTTTTTATTCCAATTTCTTGTTGCTTAATCTAATGTTGGATCAATCTGTGTAAGTGAAATTTTACTCAGATAATTTGTGCCTAGATCCCTTGTCCAAATAATGCTCGCCACAATGATTTAGTAAGAAGGGATCTGCCAAAATCCATTGTATGCAATATCCTCCAGCCTCCAAGGTCTTTCAACTTTGCAACAGTATCCCAAGTGATCAGGGGATACCCTAACCCATAAGAAATGAACCATAATGGATTTGATCTTAGATAAAGTGTGAACCAAAATGATAAGCATATGCATCCAATATGTGGCAAGTCGTTGTAAGGAACTCTCGCCCAGAGCATTTAAAATTGCAAGCTCAGTGACAATGTCAAAGCCTTAATTGAAAAAATGTTGAAAATTTTGCAAGGTCGGCACGAATCGTCCAAATTTTAGCCTCTGAAGCAAAATATCTTTAATTCCTGAATCTACATCCACGCTGCTAAAAAGGACAGAAATATCTTACATGTCAAAGAAAATTTGCATGCGAGAATCAAAGATTTGAGTGGAGATGCAGAAATCACGAAGCTGCTCCTTGTTAATGAACTCCACATCATGCCATCCTCATCTTCAAGCGAGAGCATCAAAGAGCTCCAGTGCAAATTCATTTGAATCCATCATACCTGCCAAACAAACAGAACATTTCACAAATGCGGAGATTCGAACCGAGGTATTCTGTGTAAAATTGGAATCAACATCCAAAGACTCAAGAACCTTACCGATGCAAAGGCCAAAGTCAGCACAAGAAAGCCGTAATCCATCCGGAGAAGCCAGCTGACCGAAACGCGCTTCGACGGCTTTCCAAAACCCTTGAAAATCTGCGTTCGAATCTTCTGTTGTTTTACTATTAAACCTTAACCCCTGCAAATCTGCGTTCGAATCTTCTGTTGTTTTACTATTAAACCTTAACCCCTGCAAAGCATTCTGCGCTACAAACGAAGCCCTCGGGGTTCTACTCGGAGTGCTACGAACCGACAAAACCTTCGCAGTAATTGAAGTGGCCGTTCCAGTGATCCGCTCTACGTCGGCCTTCAATTCATGAGACAAATGCCGAAACAGCCATAAACTCCATGAAACCTTAAACTGAAACAGCAATAAACTCCACGAACTCTCCGGGCGCACAGATGTCAAGCGGAAAGGGAAACGTTTTTTGAGGTTTTAAAATATTTTTTATTTATTAAATCAAACGGCTGATTTTTGTTCAATCATCTAACAAAAGATCTAACGGCTACGATTAAGACAGAAAGACATTTAGGGGAGTTCATTTCAGAGGGAAACGCCTTACGGCGTAAATATATATATATCACGGATTTATACTAGAAATTTAAAAGACCAATACCAAGTACGAGGAATGTAAGGGAATATAAAGTACGAGGAATGTAAGAGTATAATATCAGAGATAAGATATAATAATGTTTCATATATTGATTTCAATATATTTATTGAATCACTTTTTTAGTGTGTCATATCAATTTACATGGTTTTTTTTTTCCAACGGTCTCCTTGCTCTTAAACTAAAATAAACTTTGCAAATATCGTTCATTAATAATTCCTGAGATCTTCATTCATGCTATTTTTTGTATGGTAATTTCGATGGCTCGTATTGTCTCTGTTCTATGAGGCTCGCATTATAATGGTTGGTTAATATCACTAGAAGACCCTAACCTTTGTTGACAAATGTCTTTCCTTCAAATATACAATACCTATTCTACCTATCCGGCCGGACTGAGGATATATACATATATATATATATATATATATATATATATATCACCGCTAAGTTTATAAACTTCGCTTTGCAATCCACATGTTTTCGTTTTGTACATATAATTATCATTGCGTGTCACCAGTTTTTATGTGAAGTCATCGAAACGGTATGGTTCATATCGATCAATACAATCTCAACAATATTGCCACATTGGAACAATATTCCCTTACAACAGTGAAGGCATTAACCTAGGATTTCATTCGCTTTTCAAGTGTCCTTGCCAAAGTCCATTTCACAGAGATATTCGCTTTAATAAATTAAAAGTGACTTCAAATGAACTAAAAGGGGAAATGTAAGACATAAAAATTGATATAGAGTTAGTGTAATTATAATTGCTTTAACAAGTGAAGAAAGTCTTATTCTCTGTCACCAAGAAAATATTATTATGTGTGATGTTATGAAGAGCTCAATCTCTGTGAAAAGAAGACTATGATCTTTATCACCCAAGAAGATTTGATCTCCGTTAATGCAAAGAAGACTACGATGATGCAAAGAAGCCAATTATCTTTGTTGATGCGAGATTCATATATGAGAGATGACTGTGATCTCTGTAATGCAATGATACAAAGTATAATCTCAGTGTGACACGATTAAGTAAGGTACCCTCATTCTTTGATGAGAAGACATAATCTTTGTGAAGCGGACTAGTCTCCCTGATGTGAGATCTTACATTTCTCTGATTCAAATTAACAATAACTTATGTGATGTGAAGTCCTGATTTCTCTAATGCCAAAGGTCCATAATATGTTGAAAGTGACCATGCACTTATGATAGAGTGACCTTGCTATTATGACACATGTTGATAGTGACTTCTTTATGTTACATGAAGATAGTAACCTTAGTAACCTTTGTTGTATGGCAATATATCTTTGAGGATGACATTTGATAGTGACAATTATTCCTATGAAACCTTAGTCTATGCATAGTGATGTGGGTGAAATTGTCATACAAGCTAGATGCTAGATGAAGTTGATGAAATGATTAGATTGGATTCTAAAAGGACTCAAGACGAAGAGGGAGTTGTCTTGATCTTAAAAGAGAATGAGAACTTGATCGAAAGTATTGCATAGCCATGATAAAATTCTTGCTGAAAATGTGGCATGACTAATGATGAGTTCATGGATGCTTAAGAAGTTGCAAGACTTTACTACTAATGTGTTGACTTGGCCCATTAAGCTAAGAAAGATCTTGTTATGTTGATGATAATGTAAGAAGCCTGAAATGGCTGAGGATCCCTTTGAGAGGGAGCATTGGTTTGATAACATCTTTTGGTTATTGAAAGACCTATGTGGTCAGAAATTTGGTTCTAAGACTTGCAGTCATGAGGTACAAAATTCATCTCTCCCTGAGAGGAGATTGATGGTGTACTATTTTCATCTGTCCCTAGGAGGAGATTGATGGTGTATTATTTTCATATCTCCCTAAGAGGATATTGATGGTGTATTGTTTTCATCTCTCCCAGAGAGGAGATTGATGGTGTATTATTTTCATCTCTCTAGAAAGGAAATTGATGGTGTATAGTTTTCATCTCTCACTAGAGGAGACTGATCGTGTATTGTTTTCATCTCTCTTAATAGGAGATTGAAAATGTATTGTTTTCATCTCTCTTAATAGGAGATTGATGATGTATTGTGTATTTTTTTCATCTCTCTTAACAAGAAATTGATGGTGTATTGTGTATTGTTTTTATCTCCCCTTGTGAGGAGATTGATGGTGTATTGTTTTCATCTCTCCCTAAGAGGAAATTGATGGTGAATTTTTTTCATCTCTCCCTATGAGGAGGTTGATGGTGTGTTGTTTTCATCTCTCTTGAAAAGATATCAATGGTGTATTGTTTTCATCTCTCTGTGACAAGAGATTGATGGTGTATTGTTTTCATCTCTCTTTATGAGGAGACTGATGGTGTATTATTTTTGTCTCTCCTGAGAGTAGATCGATGGTGTATTTTTTTATATCTCTCCATGAGAAGAGATTAATGGTGTACTGATTTCATCTCTCCTAGAGGGGATATTGATGGTGTACTCTTTTCATCTCTCCCTTTGTGAGACTCATGGTATAGACGAGAAGATTGATGGTGTATTGTTTTCATCTCTCCCTTTGTGAGACCTAGTGTATGGTCGAGGATATTTATGGTGTGATACCTTCCTTAGATGGACCTATGATTTGGTCAGAAAGGATGAGTCATCTTTGTGAGAGATGGATTGTGATGAGTATGGCCTCAAGAACAATGGTTTTTGGTTTGATTATATCATCTTTCCTTATGTTGATATTGATCGAGAGAGAGAGAGAATGAAAAGTACCTCCCTATCTAAGAGGGGGTGTTGGAATTTAAGTAGCCATGGTTTGTATTTTCATATGAAAAAAAAATTGCATATATCTAAAATTGATTTTGCCTCCAAAATTTCACAAGTCAGCCTTCTAGATGATTAGGACGGCTTCCCCAAAGGATGTGATTTTTTGGAAACACAAATCACTATATATTGGCTAAGAATGCTCCTCATTTTGTAGAAGTCTCGGTTGTTCTTCTAAGGAAAGGTATGTGAGTCTACTGAGACCTGGAAAAATAACAAAATTCCATCAATAGGGACCTAAAACATAATAAAAACCCTTGAGATGAAATTTATACCTTATGAATATATTAGAGGCCAAATTTTACGTATCAACTACAATATAGATAATTTTATAGAATTAAACCAAGGTAATTTTTCCCAATACACATTTTCTATTCTCAAAGGATGTCCATAAGGTCCTAAACCATGATATAGGTCCTAGATATGGATGTTTTACTTTACTAAAGGACTATGGATCTAATTTATGGATCAGAGGTGATATAAATGGTTCTTATTGCTAGAAATTAATTAACAAAGCAATGAAACACATAACATATTGCGGAAACACAAACACATAAACGAATAAAATAAGAGAGACACAGATATACATGGTTCACCCAATTTGGGGTATGTCCACGAAGAAAAAACCAGTCTTTCCTTGTATATTATCCAAAAAATGAAGAGATACAACCTTCAACAGATCCGCTGTGATTTCCTCTTCGCTCTCACACAGTCTCCTCTCTCTCTTTTGCTCAGAATAATAATACACTGTTGTAATCAAATTCCCTCACATAAACTAAGGGTTTCCTTTTAGGGAAAAAAGCACTAAATTAACATAACCAATAATGTCAAATCATCCACCTAATGACTGGTCCAGATTGACTATGAAATTACAATATTTTACAAGACAAATTTTCTTCTATTTTTATCTTCAAGGGTGCTGCCCACGAACCCCTGTAAGAGGGTGGGGGGGTGATCTGAAAGTGAGATCTTAGACTAATATTAAGGTATTACAGACTCATGTGCATGGATTTTCCTATATTACTTAGTGCAATGGATCGATAAGATTGCGAATAACATAGACAATGAAGCAGTTAAAGAAACATAATAGACACACACACACACACATAACACAACAAGATAATCAAGGAGTTCACCCAACACTCCTGGGCTACGTCTCCTGGTCCAGCCTTCAGTGGTGACCTCTCTATTATGTCTTCAAAAATAGAGTTTTACAAAAGTGAGCTCAATTTGAGTCTCACTCAATAGATACAAAACAAAAAGGCTTTACTTGGATCCCCCAAGTCTTTCTGAGTACACAGACTCTCCTCACTGACTCTCTATCTCTGTTTTCTCTCTGTCTCAGCACTGCTTGCCCCTGTCTTCTATCTTCTGTGGCTTTTAAACAAATCAGCATTGTCTATTCATTTCCTCTTCTGGGCTTTCTGGCTTCCCAACCTCTATTCGCTCAAATCCCCCTCTGAGCATTAGCAATCATTGCTAAACGCCTTCAGGGATGGTGGCCACCTTTTCTGTAATGGAAGGACCATCGACGCCTTTGAAATCCTCAAAATAGTCATTCTTTGTTTACACAAAGAAATACACATAAAACTGTGAAAATCCGCCAATCTGCCATTTATCAGATTTGAAATATTATTAATTCCGGCGTATAACTCCTTCGGGTGCGCCTTTATATCGCTATCGCATATCCACCATTGATCTGAGTGTTCTTGATCCAACGGTTGAGATCCATTTCGGGCGGCTTATGCGTACGGGGGGTTAACTGCCCGAAAATGGTGGTTTTCTCTCTCCGGCGCTTGGCCACGTGGCAAACAGTGTATGGGCTCGGGCGAAGCCTGGCCAAAACCACTTACCGCCTACGGCCCGCCCGAAATCCCGCTCGTTTCGTGGTTTTCCTTTGTATTTTAAAATACATTAAAACACTGAAAATATCACAAAATGGCTTTATGGCAGACTTGAAATGCTATATATTTTAATCTATAAGTTCCATTGGGTCTGCTTCATCGCATCGGGCGCATTTCCTTTGCATTTCGTTTATTTAACGAAAATGCAAAATACAAAGGAAAATGTCATTTTCCAGATCTCAAAATATATAAAATATCATTTATAACTCCATCGGTTCGGCTATCGCAAGTCATATGTATATCGGCCCTGCTCCGTTGTACTGCTCCGACGTGATATTGCAATGCGACTTGTCGTAATTGCATATCACATAAGCCTCGGGCCGTTGGTAAGCGCTCCCTTGTGGGTTGCCGACGTGATATTGCGATTCAACTTGGGCCGTCAATCTGCGCGCTTGATCGACGGTCCTTGTTGACCGCGCTGATCGTTGTCGCAATATCTATGTGGTAGCCTCCGATAGCCTCCATCTGCCTTCACCAATTGCGATATGTCGATCGGATCTAGACCGTTGATCGGCCAGATCCGACGGCTCCTGTGCCTCACTGTCCATGCCTCTGATAGCTCTGTTTTTGGTCATTTCTTTGTGTTTTTCACTCCCGATAGTGTTATCAAACATTTCTAAGAGTTCTTCTTTTGTGATAGTTTTGATCTTTAGAAGAATTCGAAGACTTAGAGGGTTTTCTAGGATCCATTTTGGATGACGCCTTCCCATTGAAAAAGCTTTTGGACCACCAAAAGTTGGTTTTTAAGCATTGATCAAGTGAGGATACAACTTCCTCACTTGTCCAATTTCCATCCATCGTGCATTGCTTGGTTTTAAACCTTTGAGTCTAATTCTGAGGTACTCAACATCCCCTCTACGCGTAGTTCTTACCTTCCTATCTAGAACTATATCTTCCTGCAACTCATTGAGATATTCAGGCAACAGATCATCAATAGAAGGCAACTGACTTTTCTCTTTAGGATCTTCAATCAATGAAGGTTCAAACAGTCGCAAGTTCTTTGCATTAACTACTGAATAGATATGCATGTAAGCTGGAAAATCAAGGTGAAAATCGTTTTCACTAATTTTCTCTAGTATCTTGAAAGGCTCATACCTTATTGGCTTCAGCTTCTTACCTTCACCTTGCATTCTGCCTTTGCTAATGTACAGCCAGACTTGATCACCAACTTGGAAGCTATGCTCAATTCGATGCTTATCATGCCTTGCCTTGTACTTGGCCTGGCTTCTCTCTAGTTATTCCTATACTGCCTGGTGAATTTATTGGATCTGTTCAATGAACTTGGTTGCTTTGTCCATCAACTTCTATGTCTTTACTAAAGACAAAATCCAAGGGAGACCTTGGTGTAAAGGCAAAACAAGTCTCAAAAGGAGATCTTTGTGTAGAAGAGTGTTTAGCACGGTTGTAAGCATGCTGCACATAACATAAATGTTCATCCCAAAGCTTGGGATGCTTGCTGCAATAGCCCCTAAGAAAATGGATCACTGTCCCATTGACCACCTTTGTTTGTCCATTTGTTTGTGGATGAAATGTTGTGCTCTTCTTCAATATGGTGTCCATCAGCTCCCATAGACTTGACCAAAGCTTCCCAACAAATCGAGAATCTCGATCAGATACAATAGAAGTGGGTAACCCGAAATGAACCCATACATGCTGAAAAAACAACTTTGATGTTTGTTTAGCTGTAATTTGCTTGTTACAAGGTATTAAAATACACATTTGGCTGAACCTGTCCATAATATCATATAAATAATCATGACCTTTTCTAGATTTTGGCAATCCCCCAAGAAAGTCCATGGAAACACTTTCCCAAGGATGAGAAGGAATTGGAAGTGGAGTGTACAAGCCTAGTTTTCTATTGCTAGGCTTGCTTTTAGCACACATGGTACACCCTTTAATATATCTAGAAATTGTTTCATGCATTCTTGGCCAATAACAAAACCTTGCAGTTGTGCAACTATTTTACTTACACCAAATTGACCTGATATTAGAGAAGTATGTGCTTCTCAGATTATGTGAACTCTTTTAGTTTTAGGAATGCATAACTTTCCCAAATGATACAAGAGTTGGTCCTTAACATGATAATCCAATTCGTCTACTTGTTTGCCATGACATAAAGTTGCATATACGTCTTTAAAATCTACATCTTAAGCATATTGTTCAATGTAGATTTCATGCAATACTGAGTTATGCTTAAGTATAGTAGATGCATTTATGATTGGTCTTGATAACATATCTGCAACCTTATTGTGTATGCCTTTCTTATATCTGATGACAAGATGAAACTATTGTAGAAAACCCATCCACCTATAGTGTCTTGATTGTTGGAATTTAGTTTGTGAGTGCAAATATTGAAGTGGTTGATGATCTGTATGTATAATTGTTTCTTTGCCCAATAGTTAATGTTTCCACTTTTTCACACTCTGCACTAATGCATACAATTCTTTATCATATGTGGGATAATTAACTACTGCAGAATTAAATGCATCAGAATGATAACATATGGGTTTACCATGTTGCATCAACACTGCTCCCACGGCATAGTCACTAGCATCTGTTTCAATCTCAAATGGTCGTTGAAGATCTAGCAGTACTAGTACTGGTGTTGTATTAACTTTTTCTTTCAACGTGTCGAAGGCTTTCTGCTTTTTGCCTCCCCACTGAAACACCTTGTTCAATCCTGTCAAAGCATGCAAGGGAGCTACAATCAAGGAAAAGTTAGCAATAAATTTTCTCCAATATTGTGCTGCTCCTAGGAAACTCCTAACTTTTGTAGCAAATTTGGGCTTAGGCCAGTTCAAAATGACTTCAACCTTAGAGGGATCTATCCTCAACTCACCACCCCCTGCAATATGATCCAAATAATTTAAAGATGTTTTGCCAAATTCACATTTTGATAGCTTCACATAGAGATTTTCTCTTTTCAAAACATCTAAAATCTGCTTTACATGCTTCAAATGTTCTTCCCATGTTCTACTGAAAACAAGAATGTCATCTAAATATACAATTACAAAATCATCAATAAAAGGTCTGAGTACATCATTCATAACTCTCATGAAAGTGGCAAGAGCATTAGTTAAGCCAAAAGGCATAGCCAACTATTCATACAACCCTTGTTTTGTTTTGAAAGCAGTCTTCCATGCACCTTGTTCTGCTACTCTGACCTGATGATAGCCACTACGCAAGTCCAACTTGGAAAAGTAAACTGCTTCTTTCAACTGATCTAATAGATCATCTATGGGAGGAAGAGGATAATGATTATTGATCGTTATTTTATTCAATGCTTTGTAATCAATGCACATCCTCCATGAACCATCTTTCTTTCTCACCAACACAATTGGAGATCCACATGGTGATGTGCTTGGTCTGATGAACCCTTTATCGAGCAGCTCCTGTACCTACTTCTTGATCTCTACATTCTATAAAGCGGATAACCTATACATTCTGATGTTAGGCAATGGAGCATCTTGCTGCAAATGAATATCATGTACAATTTCCCTTTTGGGTGGTAGACCTTTAGGTTCTTGAAATAGGATATCATATTCTGAACCAACTTTATCTAAATCAACTTTTTGTTTAGCATCACAGCCTTCAAATACTTTGGTTTTATCAGGGGTCTTTTCCTTTACAACCACTAGTAAAAATTGCTTGCATGAATTTACAATTTTTTTCATCTGCCCTGAGTTTATGAGAGTGTAGTTATTTTTGAGTTAATGAGCTCTTACAATATATTCTATTCCATATTTTGTGAGTTGATACTTATTTTCAGTTCTATAGAAAATGGCTTTTCTATCATACAAGTAAGGACTTCCTAAAACAACACCACATATATCCAAGGGAACTATATCCAACTCAACCTCATCTACAAAATTTGACCCAATATAAAACCTAAGTTTACATTGTCTAGTCACTTGTAGCTTTTCTTTATCACATACCCAACCTAATGGATATGGCTTCTTGTGAGGTGTTGTTAGTAAGCCCAACTTCTTTACAATTGTTTCAGAAATCAAGCTTACTGGTGAACCACTATCAAATAAATTATCAATCTTTTGGTGCTTGGAAATAACTTTAATATGAAAAAGCTCATGTCTTTTCCTCTCATTATCTTCATTATCAATAGATTGTGCAGAATTACTTGTAGATGTGTAAGAATTTTTACCTCTTATACCTGTGGTTGTGGTTGTTGTTTCATCACCTGAGTCTGACCCCAAATCTTTCTGAATAGCAGCAACATTCTTCTTCTTTTTACCACCAAACTTCTTGGGTTTCAGCTCGAGATGCAAAGACTAGCAGTGTTCATCATCGTGCCCATCCTTCTTGTAGTGAGTGCATGAAGGTTTGTCTTTCTGTACAGTGTTTGTCTTCCTCTCCTTCCATTTTTGCTTCTTCTTTTCCTTGTTCTTGCTTGTAGTGGGTTTTGATGATCCCCCAATCCCTGGGTTCACATTCTTGCCTCTAGCCTCTAGATGTGTAGCTTGAACTGATACATCATCTAGGCTAGTGGGATTAAACATGAGAATGGTGTGCCTCAAATAGCTATGCAGAGCACCTATATACTTCAGCAAAGTTTTAGGTGAGTCTAGATAAATGCCTAGAGTTAAAGCTCTTTTTCTAAATTCATGGGTATAGCTTTGTACACTTTGCCCCTTTAATTGGCGAAGAGTTTGCCAAATCATCATTGCTTGCTGCATATAATCTAGTGGATAGAATTTTTTTTTTATGGCAGAAACAAATTCATTCCAGGTAGAAAGAATTTTACCATGCTTCTTCAAATCAGCTTGTGTCCTACCTTCCCACCACACTAGGGCAGTTCCTCCAAGGCGAAGGTTAGAGAGCTGAATCTTTCTCCTCTTTGAATCAATGTTCTGCACCCTGCAATACACATCAATCTGTCTAATCCAGTTATCTAGCTTTTCTGCATTTAATTCCCCATCATAGACTGGCAAATCAAATTTCACATCTAATTTAATCGTAGATGTTTTCTTCCTTTTCTTTTCAGGGCTAGGAGATGAGGATGATGGAGGTGATGGTGGAGGAGATTATGGAGGAAGCTTTTCCCCTTTCCCTTTACCCTCTGGGGCATCTAGAGAAGGTTCTTCTTCTCCCTTGTCTTGTTTGGAGATTGAAGTACTTTCACCTCGACCCTTCTTGAATTCTCGATACATTTCTTCCACCATGGCTCTCATGGTCATGAAACTGTCCATGAACTGAGATTCTGATTCCAATGGGGTTTGTTCTGCCATTCTCCTCCTAGGATAGACTCTTCCAATTTCTAGATTAGCCTCAACAAGTTCTCGTTCTCCTAGTTTGAGCTTTGACCTAGTTAGCATTCAACAATCCAGCACAAGCTTGTCTAACCTTAGCAAACCTAAAGCTCTGATACCACTTGATCTAAAAATGATATCTTAGACTAATATTGAGGTATTACAGACTCATGTGCATGGATTTGCCTATATTAATTAGTGCAATGGATTGATAAGATTGCGAATAACTGTTGGGTCCCTATAATACTAGTGATTACCTCATTACTATTACAGTTATACCCCTTATTTATATTGTTGTGCCCATATTACCCCCTTATTGTTATTTCTATGCCCCATAGAATCCCTCTATTGTTATTTTTGTGGCTTTATATTATCATTGTTAGGTCGGCTGGATTATATTGTGACTCCTTAGACTCCTATATATAGAGAGGAGGTTTTGTCATTTGAATCATCAAAGAATTGTTCATTTATGTAATGTAAAGGAGGTTGCCCCCTCAAAGAGGCTGAATTCTAAGGCGTTGATCTATCTTTTCTATCTTTTCTTGAGCTGGTTTCATAACATTTGGTATCAGAGCTTTGGATTCTAGGGTTTCGCTGCTCCAAACAGGTCATCGTGGAATTTTCGCTATAACTTTTTTTCTGTGACGTTTCAGAAGTCGCAAAAAAAACCCATTTGAGAAGAAATCGCATTGAACCTTGGGTCTAAATTTCAGATCTTTTCGCGTGATATTTTCGGATATATGATCTGAGGAAGTTGGTCTTTTTGCAGACTCCTGAATTACATTCAAAACAGGTGACCTGGGAAAAATTGTCATAAATTTCTCTCTGGGAATCAGATTGAAATTTCATAAGAAAGTACAGAAATATGACGGAATGTACTTTCTCGTATATCATTTTCGGAACCAAATATTGAAAATTGTACACGTGGAACTTCATACAACTTCGCTCTTCTGGAAAGGTCTATAATCAGGTCATATTGGGAGATTGTGCATAACTCTTTCTTGGAGAATCCAATTTGGATCAGACTGGTGGCATTGGAAAGAGGACACAGAGAGCTACTACAGGTCACAAATTCAGAACTAGATGATTGGAAAGTACAGAGATACATCAGAGGCAATATCGAGCTCCTACAAAGTGAAAAAAGGTGTGTAGATTTTTTAAAATTTTTGCTTAAGCTTGGTTTGAAAATTTATTTTGAAGGAATTCAAAGGGCATAGTAGAGCATTATTATCGGTAACTGATGTCCCGAGGAAAGAAAATGCAAACACCTAATAAGGAACCTGAAAGCTCTAGCATGACTCATGAAGAAGAGGAAGAAATGCTACATGATATATCAAAATTACAAGAACAAGTGCAACAAATGTCATGCTCACAAAAGTTAACATATGCTAAGATAAATGGCGTGGAAGCTAAGATGGACGATTTGAAGATAGATTTGAACACAAATTTGAAGACAGGCATGGCAGATTTGAAGACAGATTTGACAAATTTTCTACAAGAAATACTTACTAATGGTGAAAAGGTAGTAAAGGAAACTCATGATGAGAACAAAAGAAATGTTAATCATGATTCCATAGACGCTAATGTTGGATCGAAGAATCACCATATTCCAAAAATTGATATGAGGAAGTTTGATGGCAAGGATCCCGACACATGGATATTACAGATGGAGCAATTCTTCGATCTCAATAATGTGCAAAACGCACAAAAGGTACGTATGGCAACTGTATATTTGGAACCAAATCAGTTTGTATGGTATCAATGGCTTTGTTCTCGTAAACAATTTATCACTTGGGAAATTTTTACGGAAGAATTGATAGCACATTATGAGGACACAAAAAGCAACACTTTTTTTAGCCAATTGATAAGTCTCAAACAAAAGGGTTCAATAATGGAGCACATTGAGGAGTTCCAAAAATTGAACATAAGGGTAAAAGATATTCCAGAGGAGCATAGGATTGATGTGTTCATAGGGTCTTTAAAGGATAATATCCAACATGATGTTCGCCTTTGGGAACCTGATTCATTAGAGAAGGCATTCAGGTTAGCAAGAAAAATGGAAAGAAAAATTATGGCAACTAGGAAGCATACCACTCACAACTATAAAGACGGAAGTGTTGTTGCCCCTAGTCTTCCACAACCTACAAGGTTGACACCACAACAATTGGAAGAAAAAAGAGCAAAAGGGCTTTGTTACAATTGTGATAGCAAATACACAAAAGGTCATAAGTGTGCTGAGAAGAAATTATTCTACATAGATTGTGAAGAGGAAGAAGAAAAGGAGCAAGAAAGGTCAAAAGAAGAGGATATATTCCAGGAACAAAGCCTAGATGAAGAACAAATAAATCCGACCATATCTTGTAATGCATTGGCGGGAATTACCACTCCTCAAACCATCAAGATAGAAGGACAAATCAAGAAGAAAAAGGTAATAGTGTTGATTGATTCAGGAAGCACCCACAATTTTATTCATTGTAGGGTAGCAAAAGAATTGAATTGCTTCCTATATCCAGCACCAGAGTGTCAAGTGATGATTGCAAATGGAGGAACAATAAATTGCTTTGGAAAGTGCCATAATATCAAGCTATCCATGGGAGAATATGTATTGACTAGCCCAATGCTTTCCATTCCAATGGGAGGTGTCGATGTTGTACTAGGAGTCCAATGGCTACAATCCTTGGGTACAATAGCTTTTAATTTTCAAGAACTTTTCATGAAATTTTCTGTGGAAGGAAAGGAAGTTGAATTAAGGGGTATTGCAGGGAAACCAGGAAAGATAATCAGCTCTAATGGCATGACAAAGCTTCTAAAAAAGGAGCAAAGAGGTGTAATTGCACAATTATGTTCGCTAGATGTTTCCACATTGGAATCATCTATTTCTCCAGATCTCCAAAAAGTCCTGGACAATCATTCCAAGGTATTTGAGACTCCAAAGGTCTCCCACCTATGCGTGATCATGATCATGCTATTCATCTGATTCCAGGAAGTGTTCCTCCAAACATCAGGCCGTACAGATATCCCTATGTCCAAAAAAGTGAAATTGAACGTATGGTTGCAGAAATGCTAGAGGCTGGTATAATTCAACCGAGTCAAAGTTCTTTCTCAGCTCCAGTAGTATTGGTGCACAAGAAGGATGGATCATGGCGCATGTGTCCGGATTATAGGGAGCTCAACAAGCTCACTATTAAAGATAAGTTCCCCATTCCTGTCATTGATGAATTACTGGATGAATTGCATGGATCAATTTACTTCACCAAGTTGGATCTTCGTTCAGGATATCATCAAATCAGAATGAAGATTGAAGACATTCTGAAAACGGCATTTAGAACTCATGAGGGTCATTATGAATTTTTGTCATGCCTTTTGGCCTTACCAATGCACCTTCAACATTTCAAGGTTTGATGAATTCAATTTTCAAACCATTCCTTAGAAAATTTGTGTTAGTATTTTTTGATGATATACTAATCTACAGCAAGTCTTGGAAGGATCATGTTGAACATGTTGACAGGGTGCTACAACTATTGGAGGAGAAACAATTATATGCAAAAAGATCCAAATGTTTCTTTGGAGTCCAGGAGGTGGAATATTTGGGTCATATTGTATCTCATGAAGGAGTTAAGGTAGACCCTAGCAAAATTAAAGCCATTAAGGAATGGAAAATCCCCACATCCATAAAGCATCTGCGAGGATTTCTTGGGTTGACAGGGTATTATCGCAAGTTTGTTAAGAATTATGGGAGAATAGCAGCACCTCTAACAACATTATTGAAGAAAGATTCATTTTCATGGACTCCGGAAGCAACAAAGGCCTTTGAACATCTTAAAGAGGCAATGTGCCAAGCACCGGTCTTAGCTACACCGGACTTCACAAAAACCTTTATTGTGGAATGTGATGCTTCAGGAAATGGAATTGGTGCTGTTCTAATGCAAGATGAAAGACCCATTGCTTTTGAAAGTCGTCCAATCAAGGGAAAGTTTTTAAGCAAAGCTATTTATGAGAAGGAAATGTTGGCAATACTCCATGCACTTAAGAAATGGCGACCCTACCTAATGGGAAGACACTTCAAGGTAAAAACAGATCATGATAGCCTTAAATACTTTTTAGAACAAAGATTATCCTCTGAAGAGCAACAAAAGTGGGTCACAAAGATGTTGGGTTATGACTTTGAAATCATCTACAAAAAAGGGAAGCAAAATGTGGTGGCAGATGCACTCTCAAGAAAGGATGAGGATCTGGAAGCATTGTTGTGTGCCATTTCTATTATCCAACCAGATTGGATAAACGAAGCAAAGAGGAATGGAAGAATGATGAAGAAGTGTGGGCACTTATTCGAAAGCTACAACAAGATTCCAGTACTTCTGATACATTTAGCTGGCAAAATGATTCGTTATGGTACAAAGATCGCTTATACCTCTGTAAGAATTCCCAGCTAAAACAAAAGATTCTTATGGAATTGCACACTTCTCCCTTAGGAGGGCACTCAGGATTTTTAAAAACTTACCACAGGGTTAAGAAGGAATTTTTTTGGGATGGCCTTAAATCAGATATTCAAAAGTTTGTGGCGGAATGTTTGGTTTTCCAGCAAAATAAAGTTGAAACAATTAAGACACCGGGTCTATTACAACCTTTATCCATTCCAAGCCAACGTTGGGACGAGGTCTCAATGGATTTTATCACAGGTTTACCCAAGTATGAGGGAAAGAGTGTCATCATGGTGGTAGTTGACAGGCTTACCAAGTATGCACACTTTTGTTCATTTTCAAACCCATTTAAAGCGAGTACAGTTTCTACTGCATTTATGGAAACAATTCAAAAGCTACATGGAAACCCAAAGATTATTGTAAGTGACAGAGATCCCATTTTCACTGGAAATTTTTGGACAAAATTATTTTCTTATCTTGGTACTCAGTTAGCTCATAGCTCATCTTATCATCCTCAATCTAATGGGCAAACTGAGATAGTAAACAAATGTTTGGAAGGGTATCTTTGTTGCTTTGTATCTGATAAACTGACACAATGGGTCAAATGGTTGCCTCTGGCTGAATGGTGGTATAACACTTCCTTCCATACAGCAACAAAAATGACCCCATTTATGGCACTTTATGGGTATCAACCACCATCCATCACATCATATTTAAGAGAAAATTTTAAGGTTCAGACAGTGGAACATCACATCGAACATCAACAACAAGTCCTCCAACTCTTAAAGGATAACCTCGTGTTGGCACAAAATAGAATGAAACAACAGGCAGATAAACATCCTTGTGAAAGAATTTTTCATGTAGGTGATTGGGTATTCCTACAACTACAACCATATAAGCAAATGTCCCTAAAGCAAGCTAAGAAGGATAATAAACTATCACCAAAGTATTATGGTCTGTACAAGGTGTTGCAAAAGATTGGTACTATGGCATACAAATTGGAGCTTCCTGCAGCTTCTCGATTGCACCCAGTTTTCCATGTTTCATGTTTAAAGAAGGTTATAGGTGACAAGCTCCAAATTCAAATAATATTGCCAGAAATTGACGAGGAAGGAAAAATTATATTGGAACCGGAAGCAGTCATAGAAACAAGAACTCGACAGCTACGAAATCGATCAATTTCAGAGTATCTTATCAAGTGGAAGAACTTATCCGCTGAAGATTCCACATGGGAGGATGAGAATTTTATGCAGAAGTATCCAAAATTACTCAAGCGTTGAGGACAACACTTTTTTGAAGGAGAGGGGCATGTTGGGTCCCTATAATACTAGTGATTACCCCATTACTATTACAGTTATACCCCTTATTTATATTGTTGTGCCCATATTACCCCCTTATTGTTATTTCTGTGCCCCATAGAATCCCTCTATTGTTATTTTTGTGGCTTTATATTATTATTGTTAGGTTGGCTGGATTATATTGTGACTCCTTAGATTCCTATATATAGAGAGGAGGTTTTGTCATTTGAATCATCAAAGAATTGTTCATTTATGTAATGTAAAGGAGGTTGCCCCCTCGAAGAGGCTGAATTCTAAGGCGTTGATCTATCTTTTCTATCTTTTCTTGAGCTGGTTTCATAACAATAACATAGACAATGAAGCAGTTAAAGAAACATAATAGACACACACACACACACATAACACAACAAGATAATAAAAGAGTTCACCCAACACTCCTGGGTTATGTCTCTTGGTCCAGCCTTCAATGGTGACCTCTCTATTATGTCTTCAAAAACATAGTTTTACAAAAGTGAGCTCAATTTGAATCTCACTCAACAGATACAAAACAACAAGGTTTTACTTGGATCCCCCAAGTCTTTCTGAGTACACGGGCTCTCCTCACTGACTCTCTATCTCTGTTTTCTCTCTGTCTCAGCACTGCTTGCCCCTATCTTCTGTCTTCTGTGGCTTTTAAACCAATCGGCACTGTCTGTTCATTTCCTCTTTTGGGCTTTCTAGCTTCCCGGACTCTAGTGTTAGCAATCATTGCTAAATGCCTTCAGGGATGGTGGCCACCTGTTCTGTAACGGAAGGACCATCGGCACCTTTGAAATCCTCAGAATAGTCATTCTCTGTTTACACTGAGAAATACACGTAAAACTGTGAAAATCTACCAATCTATCGTTTATCGGATTTGAAATATTATTAATTCCGTTGAATAACTCCATCGAGTCCACCTTTATATCACTATCACATATCCACCATTTATTTGAGTGATCTTGATCCAATAGTTGAGATCCATTTCGGGCGGCTCATGCAAACGAGGGTTAACTGCCCAAAAGGGGTGGTTTTCTCTCTCCGACGCCTGGCCATGTGGCAGCTAGTGTATGGGCTCAGGCGAAGCCCGGCCGAAACCACTTACCGCCTACGACCCACCTAAAATCCCACTCATTTCGTGGTTTCCCTTTGTATTTGAAAAATACATTAAAACACTGAAAATATCGCAAAATGGCTTTATGGTGGACTTGAAATGCTATATATTTTCATCTATAAGTTCCATCGGGTCCGCTTCATCGCATCGGGTGCATTTCCTTTGCATTTCGTTTATTTAACGAAAATGCGAAATATAAAGGAAAATGTCGTTTTTCAGATCTCAAAATATATAAAATATCGTCTATAACTCCATCGGGTCCAACTATCACAAGTCATATGTATATCAGCCCTACTTCGTTGTACTACTCCGACACGACATTGCGATGTGACTTGTCGCAATCACATATCACATAAGCCCTGGGCCATTGGTAAGTGCTCCCTTGTGGTTTGCCGATGCAATATTGCGATTCAACTTGGGCCATCGATTTGCGTGCTTGATTGACGGTCCTTGTTGACTGCGTTGATTGTTGTCGCAATATCTATGTGGTAGCCTCCAATAGCCTCTATCTGCCTTCGCCGATTGTGATATGCCGATTCGATCTGGACCGTTGATCGGCCAAATCCGACGCCTCCTGTGCCTCATTGTCCACGCCGCCGATAGCTCTGTTTTTGGTCATTTCTTCATGTTTTTCACTCCTTATAGTGTTATCCGCCATTTCTAAGAGTTCTTCTTTTGTGATATTTTTGATCTTTAGAAGACTTTGAAGACTTAGAGGGTTTTCTAGGATCGATTTTGGATCAGAGGGGCTCATAAAACCATTGTTGACCCCTCTTGGAACTCCCTGACGATGATCATAACGACAACATTGCCAACCTGCTAGGAACAGGGATCCAAAACGGTTAAAAAAAAAACTTATGAAAAATCAAGAGGATAATCAGGCTCCACATGCAACGCTTATGGAATAAATAATATTTTAGGGTGTTAAGCCACATATTTTTTCCTTAGTCCATACTTATGTAGTTTAGAAGCAATCTATATGACCCTAAATGATGGTAGAGACTCTAGGGATGGAATCTTTTCCCTATAAATGGATTACTGGACCAATTTCGTATATGAAAGGAAATGTAGATTGTTCTTGTGGCATAAAGTATGATTTTGAGGCCTAAACCATGACTTTTCCCCTTATTCCTTTAGGATCCTATATTGTGACAACACATCAACAAATTTAATGAAATAGAGGTGTTGTACTCCCACCAAGGTTCAATTCTCACAAAAATGGTTGAATCACCCTCGTAAAGTGGGGTGAAGATTGTAGAACTAACATGGACATAAATTTAAGTAGGTAACCTCATTCTAACATTTAAATTTATATTGTAAATGATGTCCAACCTTTGGGTGATGGCCTCATGTTTTAAAGCTTCAGAATATCAAATCAATCCCCAAGAAGCATATTCAATTATTTTATAAGGTCCTATATAATGATGGGGTTGAGAGAGATAAATTGTTTTCTATTTGAAAGTATTTAAGACCCACTTTCATGGATGACTGATATAATTGGTATTTTTTGGCATAAACCATGGTTTAAGATCCCAACTCGTAAATATTCCTCGTGACCTACAACTTTAGGTAAAAAGTCACCTATAGGGCCTTGAACACTAGAACAAGACTTAGATATGAAGTCCTTGTAGGGGTGAAAACATGAATTTAGGTTAGTATTTTGTGGCATTATGTTATTAAATCATACACTAGGAGACTGAAAACATTCATGAAAATATTCATAAAACATTTACAAAAAATAAGTGAAGAAAATCTACAATATATGTACTCATGCATTGTAAAAGAACTATGTCAATGTTAAATAGTTAACATTGGAAAATTTGGAGCAGCCTAACAAGACTGTTTGGACAATTTTCTCAAATATGGGGAAATACTAACCAAGACTCATGTCTTCACCCATAAGGAAATGGGAATAAAGGCCTAATTTTATATTGGTGGTGCAATAGCAAATGTGGACTAGGAAATGTCTTGAGGGCTTAAGTGATGGATTTATACCCTGTTTGACATCTTTTAGAGTTAGAGATATGTAGTTTTCTTTAGAGATAGGTGTTTTTACCCATGGTTGAGTTGAACCTCTACCTTATCGAATTGGCTAAGTCATTAGGCTTAAAGGTCAATCCAAATAATGACCCTAGTTTAGGTTGAGTTAGACCCCATTTTGGTACCAAACTAGCCATCAACTAACTAGTTTGGTACCAAACTAGCATGAACCAATATGAACCAATTGATCCCATCATGAACCAATATGAACTTGGCCTAATGTTCCCTTTCTGAACAGCTCCTAAATCTGCCTCTTGATTTCATCGTTCTCCATAACAGAGCATCGATATATTAGTCCATTGGGTAGCGGTGCGCCCGGGGTTAGACCAATGGATTACTTGACCTGACAGTGTAGAGGTACCTCTATGGGTGAGGTGAATATTTCCCTGTAGTCCTCTAGAATCTTGTCCATTTTATTTTGATGTGTGGAGGAGCCCTGTTTAGAGGTCGTGGCCACAATCTTCTTATTTCGTTTAGGGTGAATCATAAGGAAAACAAATTTCCAGGTATGGGGAATTATCTTACTACATTGCTTCATAGCAATCAAATAAATGGCGATGGGTGGTGCTACCTCCGATTTCCTGTACAACTTATTGCCAAAAGTTATAATAATAGTGTAAGGCCTAGAATCATACACAACATGATTCTTCCACAAGTATGCTTGGCCTAATAATTCATCACAGACTTCAAGAGGAGCAACATCACACAATACCTCATCTGTGAAGGGCTTGATGTTGTAGGGAAGGTGACATTGTTGGCTAACATAGAGATCTTTCCCTTGGTAAAGCCACTTGATGATGTACGATTGTAGGTGTGGTGTGGTTGGTAGGCTCAACCGCTTCACAGCCTCTGCTAAAATGAGGTTATTTTGGCTCCCATTGTCAAAAATGAACTACAGCGGAGAACCATTCACTCGCATCTATGAGTATAAGAGTCATTCCCCCTCCTTTGGATCTTCGGGCTCATCCTTATGGATCTTAGTGGTGGCAACGGTGCCACCAGGCTCCACATCAATAATATGCTTCCCTTTGTCAATCCCCTTGTCAGTTTTTGACTTAGAGTCAGAACCTGCATCTGATTCAAAAACCTTCATCTCGGCCACTAGTGGTGGGTTGGCTCAGCACTCACTTGTGTTGTGAGTGGAGCTCTTATGGAACTCACACCATTTCCCTGTGTCCTTCTTTATCTTCGTGGTGTTTTTCTTTTCTTGCAGCTTCGACGGGTTGTCTTGGGTCACCCCACCTTGGATTTGTCCTTTATTTTGTGGTTTGGGGGTGTCTTTCCCTTGCTTTGGATTCATATATCCAAAGTCTCACTTCTTCTTTAAATTCCTGCTTGATCTTGACGGCGTATCGATAGGCGACGCGAAGTGAGGAGATGTCCAGGAACTCCACCTCATCCTTGATGTACTTGTGTAGAAAACTGCGATACTTGAGTACCAAATGCTGCTCAAAATCCTTGATACCTAGCTTTGTTCAAAGGGTATTGAAAACATTTTTGAACTCTGGCACATCTTGGTCCCTTCCCTGCCGCAGCATGGTCCACTTTATGTATTTATCTTCATAGCTACTGATAGGGTGTTCCTTGATGGCGTCTCGGAAATAATTCCATGTGGGTGCGACTGAAAACAATGAGGATTCACTCTTGTTCTTTTTTTTATAGTAGGTTTCCCACTAGTCCTTGACATGTGGGGCAATCTTGTGGAGTTCAAAAGTAATATTTTCCCGATTGGAAAAGTCATGAACTGAAAAATATCCTTCCAACGGATTTAACCATCTATCTATGATGTATGCATATATCTAGCCTTAAAATATGGGAATTTCAAAGTTAACTTATACCTTAAAAGAAGTGGCGCTTCTAGAGTGGTTGTTGGATGAAGATGCATCGTCTGTGGGTAGCCACCAAAGGATCTAGGCAAAGTTATCCATAATCATGTTCCTTTGTCGCTCAATGGATTCCTCGAGAAATATTTTGAAAGGATCTCCGGCCCCCTCATCTTTCTTTTCTTTCGCCATGGGAACCCGTCATGGTTTATGAGGCTGGTCTTGAAAAGGTTCAACCAATTCGAGCCCTAACTCCTTATACCCTAACCTCATTGGAGACATGCAAAGAAAAATAGAGAAAGAGTAGATTGCTCTGATACCACTGATCTAGACTTATGCAGGAACGAAACAGAATACATATATACACATAAACACAGAGATTCAATAGAAATAAAAATTCATTTCATTAATATCAAAGAACTGAAATATGCTTACATATAGAAATGGAAATAAACTAACACGAACGATGGTAGTTTATCCCTCAAAAGATATGTGGCAACTACATGTCTCTGAACTGTGGTACAATGAGGCTCAAGGGCCTTTTTACTATTGAACAACAAGGGATAACCCTAAACAACAAAATCCCTAACCCTAGGAGATGGAATGCTAAGATTTTATGGGCCCCGTTGGGGTTAGTTGGGCAACGAACTTCCAGGGGTCGTAACTTGGTCATATTATCTTCGTTTGGCATGTACAATACCTCGTTGGAAATATCTCTCAGAGTACTACAAGATTTGCTATAGGCCCCTACTTATGTTTTTGGGCTTGCTACGGACCTCAAAAAACGTCATTTAGGGGGTCAAAACTACTCTGGAAGTTCAGGACCCAAAAAGTTTCTAAAAATACTAAATGTTGCTATAAACAAGGAAACTGAATAGATGTATAGGTGGAATAGGTGAGTGGCCACCAATATCCACTTGGATCAGACACTTTAAAAATTGATCTCAGTAGAAAAAGAATACAATATGCATATTTTACTCTAGAGTGGCACTATTTCTCCTACAAAGAAATGTTCTCCTACAAAGAATTCTCACTCAATAAGACAACTCCCTACAACAATTCATGATGGTTTCAAAGAAAAAGACTCTCTCACAATAGGTCCTTGTTTTCTAACTGAGATAAAAAAGCATTAAACATAACTACTTCACAATGAAGTGTTGAAAAGATCATTTCCCATAAGTACACAGATAAAAGACTGACAATAACTACTTTACTGAAGTAAAATCTGCTATAGATACATCTGGAAGGCTTCAAAACCCCTGGCTAGGCTCTTTCCATGTTCATCAAGGTCTCTATATGGGCTTAAGACAATCTCTATCTACAACACTAAAGGACTTGGCTCTGTAAAAATTCCAACATACAATCCTCAAATCAGAAATATGATGTTGTCATTGTGTTCAAAGCACCCAAAAACCCCTATCTAGGCTCTTCCTGGGCTTAAAAAGACTGAAAATTAACCAAGTTATGCCTCATGGAAGTTTTCTCTGCTCACTATCCTGCGAAATGGAAAAATTGGAAATTTGGGAAATGAATTCATCCTTTTGACAAACCATTGAGCGACAATTTCACCTAGGATCGACACTAATTCTGCTGCAAATGGTGCAATTTTTTGCCTCTTTACAATGACCACTCGTGCCCAAAAAACCACCCTCAGAACACATGCACGTGGGTTTACATGTGGCTAGGGGTCGGGCTACGTGCCTGCCCCTCTACCAAGCCCTCCAAATACATGTCAATGTGTTTCATGTGGCACAAATGAGACTAAGGGTCGAGTTATGTACCCGCCCCCTTCGCATAACTCCCGTCGTCGGTTCCGGTTGTCTGTTGGGACAAGGGGTGAGGGCCTATCCGCCTACCCCCTCTGATTCGATGCCTTACGCCTATAGGTATGTGGGCTCGCATAGAAATTAGGGCCAGGGCTAACCAACTTGTCCCTCCACCCAAATGTGCTAACCGTTTAATTCAAATAAAATCAGGCTCCTTAATGTTTTAAGAACCATTGGTATGGTGTGGCAGTAAACTGTGGTATTGCTTTGTAGAAGGTATAGGGATCTAACCCCGCCAAGGCATTTCAGCCCTGTTACAAATTTTTTGACCAATAACTAAGGGCCATGTGGCGCCCTCCCATTGGAACATGTGGCACCTCCTCATTGGGCAACTTCAAACACCCAACAGCTAATCACACTTCAACATATAGACCTGTACAACATTGCTACTTGGCGTCACAAGATTGGTCCACCATCATCTATACTTCCAGGTTAGCATGATGACATCAACATGACATCATTGTATGGTATCCGCAGTCAAAAGCCCAATGAACCTTGCAAGTTGACTTTTTAGTTGTTTTCCAAACACTTCAGAACGCGATAACTTTCACATACGGTGTTGGATTGAGGTGATTCAAGTGTCGTTGGAATTAGAACAATGAGATATACGATTTGGAACTGATTTTGAATGATTCTGGGAACTTCTATTTTTGAGCCTATTTTTTATCTCTAGATCATAAAGTGTACCAAAGTACAAAGATTCATGGCATGTAGATGATAGAGGATGACGAGTGTTCCTTGAAGAAATAATACTTTCAGTGGAACTAGATTCAAGATTGAGGTTAAGAGTACTAATATAATCTTGAGAAATGGAAGGATTAGTCTTCAGCTTAGGCTCCATGAACCATTCCAAGGTTCCTCCATTGGATTTGAACCATGGGAAGTGGATGAAAGTTGAAGAGATGGATCAACAATATGATTTTTATATTTTATGATTTGAATAGGTTCAACACAAGGCATATAAAAAGGAGGAGGACAAGGAATGAAAGGGAGAGTATGTTCCTCCTCTCAAATTAGCAGTGTATCATGTATTTGAAAAGTTGGGAGAGCAAAATCATCATGGGGTTCAGTCTCAACATGTAAAGAGATATGAAACAAATACTCAAAATTTTCTTTAAAGAAATCCCAATCCCTATCTTCTTCAGGAAACACAAAACATAGGTGAAGGAATTGATTAGAAAATTCCTAAATTGATTCATTAGGGTCCATTCTTAATTTATTAAACCTTTCTCGAACATCTCAGTAATCATACCTATCAAATACTAAATGAAGCTCCATAATGAAGTGATCAAATGAATGGATAGAAGAAGATGGTAAGGTATGATAGCATCGGCTAACTCGAACTTCAAGTGTGAGGAAGAAAAGCACAACAAAAACATCTTCACAATGGATTTCATAAAATTCACAAAAATAGAAAAAATTAGATATATGCTCGGCTATGGATATTTAACACTCACCATCAAACCTTAATTGAGACAAGTGATAAAGAGGCCCATCAGGGATTCAAATCTCACCATTTGATCTATTGGAGAAATAACTTGGGAGTATGATTTGGAGATGAGCCATTTAAGATAAGAGGTTCAAAACAAAAACAGTGGGCACAAATTGTCATCTATCCCTCCTTCTAGTGCCAACTATTGACAGTGATGGAAATCTGTCAACCAAGGGGGTATCCCTCATGTGAAGTCCCAATTAGACCTCACACCTTTTGGAGTAGGATCCCCATTTGGAGTATTGACCTGACCACCATATGTCTAAGGTTTGTCTTAGCTACAACGGATAACATAAGAAAGTATGCACATAACCTTTGAAATCAGCAAGTAAGTTGACACTGTGAAAGACCAATTGCAATGTGTAAAAGGAGACTTTCACGAGGGGAGAGAGAGGAGTGAGTCTTTAGAAGGAAGTAATAGTACTAACCTAAGAGAGGCACATGAGAGCATGAGAAGATCCGTTAGTTATCTAGTGAAGTAGTTCACATAGACATAATGATCACTGAAGCAAATAAAACACACATTCAACAAGAAAAGTACCGAAGCCACTGAAATAGTTCAATTTCCTTAGTACTTGTGAAAAAAACACATACTGCAAACATCTAAAGAATAGTATTACAATATTCATGATGCATGCATGAATTTTTTTTGGCTTGGTGAGTTTCTAATTTTTAGGTGAAAGATGCAAGTACACAATTACAATGGCAAGCCACTAGCTCTAATAGTGGAACATTAAGTCACTTCTTTCTTCTCAATGAATGATCTTCTCTCCTATTCTAAACTACAAAAGTCAAGTTTATCTCTCGAAAGGATAAGCCTCCAAAAGCATTTTTCTTGACTTATGAGGTTTTTTTTATAACAAGAGGAATGACCTTTCATATCCCCTATAACTCTTGAGTTACCCTCATGACTCTTGAACTTCTAATGTGACCTTTGTACTTCTATGTGACTTTCGGAATTTTCCTAAAGAATCTTTTGTCCATACACGACAATGTGACTTTTCATATTCCATATATGACTCTTGGACTTCCACACATTGCATTTTGTCCTTTCCTTTTGATAATTACATCAATACATCCACAAATGATGTGGTAAGATACATGGACACACATGACATGGTGATGGCACTGGTACAAGTCACAACTTGTCAATGATGACACAGACTTCATGTTGAGAGGGCAAGGGAAAGTTGTTCCTCTTGCTGCTTTGTCTTCAATATTCGTGAGAGATTTGTTTAGTACTTCATCTTCATGAAATATCTGATTTGTTCCTCATTTTAACCCTCCAAAGGGTCTAGAATCATTATGGAGTCTTCATGCAATCCTAATCTTTGATCTTTTGTCATAATCTAGTGTCCATTCATCTTCTTGCTTGATGAATTCTTTATGGTTCCCACTTCACAAGTGTCTTCTCATATGTGCTTCTTTTCATCCTCCTTAAACATCATCCAGTCAGACAATTCACTCATGCCAAGACGACATCAGTCCGGAAATCCCTAATCTAATTCTCTTCCTGCAATGTAACAGTAGATCTTGAACAAGTACTGGGCTGAGGAGGAGGCTTAGGGATTACACAATGCACAGTTCCAATAGGCAAGAGTGAGGCTTTGGTGACTGTGACTACGTAATGTGAAACATATGGGGGTCAAAGAAGGAAGATTGTGCATTTCAGAGAGTCAATGACATAGTGAAGCAGGATTTCCCGCTGTGAGTGTGAAATGCATAGTTCAAGAGAGAGGTTGGGAAACAAGATTGTGCAATTAAAGGAGAAAGAGAGACAATGTGATGACTAAGATTGCATAATGTGCAACAAGAGGCTAGCTTGGAAGCAAGAATGTGCAATTTTGAAGGGTAGGAGGAAAAAATTAAGCACTATCACTGCACAATGCACAGCCTATTATCACCCTATAATTTGAAGGCTGTAGGACAAATCACAAGAATGTAACATCAAACCAACTTCGAGATGGGAATCTAGCCCTTCCAATCCCGGAGAGGGCTCTCTCTGTAAAATTTATCTTTCTTGCTTGAAAATCTTAGACTTATTATGATTGTACTTGGGTTTTTGGTTTTGATTTGGGTTTTGGAAGACTGATTGTATTCAATTTAATTAGCATCTATTGGGCAATGGACTCAAAAGGTAAACTATATGGTTGCATCAATTTGTCACAAAGTAAACTCAGGGAAAGTTAGGAATATTTACTGGATCTTTTCGAATAATAAGCGGATGATGACATAATAATGAAATCCTTCAGCAGAACTAAAGAGAAATTAAGAATTCTTTAGTGTGGCATTTAGTCAATCAGGTAGAACTAAAGAGCAGTCAAGAATTCTTTAGTGTGGCCTTTAGTAGAAAACATACAGATTGCAAAAGCAGCCAGAATAAGGTACTCAAAAGTAAATCCTATTCATCACATTTTCTGTTTTGCAATTGGAATTTAGATGATTACAGTGAAGAGATGATAGTGAAACACTTTAACATAAGAAAAACATCACCAGTATTTAAGCCACAAGAATCCTATGAATGGTCTGCTTAGTATTGATGCTCCAGTGCTTTAAAAAAAACTTACAATGCTCCAACAACTCACTAATATTTCTGATCTCAAACAATCCACCCCTAATACTTCAAAAGCAGAAGTATTTATACAAAATTTACAAATTGTTTACAATAAATGTTGTCTCTAACAGACATGACATTTTTAGACTATAGATGAACTAAAAGCTCTAACTGTTGCAGATTAATAGTTCTGGTGGAATGTGTTGTGCAAATGTTGTTGTTGTGGAAGTGGGAGCAGGTAGGATGTGGACCCAAATTTGTGGTTGTGTTGGTAGATGAACTAGCATATGCAGATGTATCTCGTTTTCTTAGTAATTCACTCAACTGCTTGCTGATCCTCTCACTTATCTAAGACTTCTCTCACTTATCTAAGACTTCCCTCACTGATGGCTGATCCTGTGACTGTCGTGTTGTTTTATCATTCATTAGTGTCACAAAATATTTTGGAAAATATATAATAATATATATATTTGAATAATATTTCCAAAATATTTTAAATGAAATTTATAATTAAATTTCTACAAAACTATGTGTTGTTTCCAATCCGTGGTTTTGTTTTCTCTTTCCATGAATTCACAAAACCGTGTGTATTTTTATTCCTATTACTCCTTCCTCTGTAAATTCATTTTATCTTTATGTAAATTCCTTTTACACTTGTAGAATACATGGATGGTTTTGCAAAACCATGTGTTGATTTGTATGGTTGGAAGAGTATTTTCACTTTACTCTTTTACTTTCACCTGCAACATGATTTTACACCAATAAATTGATTTCACCATGTCTATAAATTTATTTCACCTTAATCTTTTATGGTGAAATGCATTTAAATGAATGTTATCTTTGCTCTCCTATACATTAATTTCATGTGAAATTTTCCCTTTTATTTTCTCTAATAAATTCATGGCATCGTGAATTTTATTTCATGTGTCGTTGTAAAACCATTTTACCTTTGAATCTCATTCCACAACCTTAGTCTCATATTGCCTATAGCTATATAATTTTACCTCAAGTATGGTTTCACCCGTAGCTCTGAAATATTACCACATTCTCATATCTCTGTATTTAAATTAATCCACCCTATCTTCCCATAACTTTATAAGATTCAAAACCAAAATACTTAATGGTTTATCGCACCGCTTTAAAGTGGTATGTGGTATTATTTTGGAGGACCCGATAAAGGTGGGCTATGAAAACCACTAATCTCGTGTGCTTTTTGAGCGTTAAGTGTTGGATAAGCTGAGCACGGGATATGGAATTTTAACCATTCATTTGTTTTTAGAGGCAAATGAAAATGAAGGGGGTTTAATTCTTAGTGCAGGGTGGGCCATTGGTTGCCATTGGTTGACTTTACGGGGGGAAGAGATGGTATAGGCTTGCTGGGAGAAATTAATATAAAGTCCAAAAATTTATATTAATATGGTTTTGTGAAGTAAGGGGTAAAAAGAGGGATTATATATATATATATATATATATATATATATATATATATATATATATATATATATAGATATATTACTTTATGGGATTTATCCCGCATTCACAAGGAAACATTCTTCATGATGGTTTATATAAGCCCATAGTGACATTGTGTTTCAACAAAATAAGCCCAAGGCTACCCACTTGTGCTTGTTGTTAGGTGTGCTAGGCTTAGGTATTGTGAATGCAAGTCGCAGGGAGATGGAGCGAGAGCTAAGTTTTCAGCCTTATTTTTTATGCAAATTTCAATAAAATCCAAGGCTTTAAAACCATAAGATTTGCAATATATAACCTTTTTTGTCACACAAACCTATTCTTAATGATTTGAAAGCAGGTATTTGGCTTATGTTGGGGTAATATTGTTGGAAATAATACTGAGAGGGGGGGTGAAGCAGTATTAGCAAGTCAAAAAAAATTCATTTCCATAATCAAATTCATATATGCTACTTCAGTTAATGGAACTCATGTGTATACGCAACTACGTTTAAGGAAACTAGCATATATCCTACAAACTTATGATTCAATTAATTCATCATATGTTGATCTTTAATCAATGCATCAAAACCATATAAATAGTAACCAGGTGCAGTAAAAACAAAACAGACAATCACACACATGAACACAAGATATAAGGTGGAAACCCAATGTGGATGAAAACCACCTGTTGCAATTGTCTCTATCTTCTTTTAATAAGAAACTTATTTTTACAATTTTTGCACTGGTGCAGTCTTATACCAGTACGCAGGCTTCTACTTGCAGAAGGCTACAACCTTCTCTCGTTCTCCAGCTTCTCCTGGAAGGGAGCTACAACCCCCTAGCTCTTGTACTAGCTGATATGTTTACTAGTACATAGGTGTCAGCCTACAAAAGACTACAACCTTTTATTTTTTTCCAAGGACCACGTTTCATAAATTTTCAGACTAAATCCATCAATAACATCATTCAATCATCAAATATATCTGCATCAACCAATCTCCTTTGCACCAACCACAACTGAATCAATCAATCACATTGACAACCCTTTAATCTCATCTTTCAGAATATTGTAACCAGAATACAGTAACCAGATCCCAGAACACTGCAACAACAAACAGAAGCAGCTAAAACATATTTTATGAGGTATACGCTACTTCCATGTGTCGAACCTCCGTGCATACGCTCTTTTATCAAGGCGAACCTGCTTACAGATCTACAAATCAAATTTAAGATGTATAAGTTGTTTTGATATACAGAACCAACGTGTATACATGCCTTTTCTAAAGTGAACCTGTGTACAGATCTGTAAATGATGATTTAAACATTACAAAAATTCCAAACTTTAGTTATACCCAGATCATCATATTTAAAGACTACAGCATGCGCCAGTTATTCAGATAAATGATCAAACCACATAAAGATACTTCACTTCAAGGCTTAAGATATTGACCCATCATTAGATCTTATCCTTAATCAAGCGCTAAGGATTATCCCTGGTTCAGATCCAGCTATGCACCATAACCGAATAACCTGTATACTAGATCTTTCTCTTCATCAGATATTCAATACTTGAGTGCTTTGGCCTAATGATCTTCCCCTCCTTTTATAGTCTTAGGCCTTACTCAATACCATGGACCAAAACCACTTAGGACCAATACCTTGGACCCAATACCTGGGGTCAATACCTCGGACAAGATACCATGGATCAAAATACCATGGACCAAAACTTAGTTTTCAAAGATATACGCGCGTTGCATTCTGTGAAAGTGCATGTGTACATATACGCTACTTGTATATAGTGAACCCGCGTGTATACGCGGCTTGGCCAATGGTGAACCTGCGTATACCTCTCTTTCTTCATTTTGATCTGAACTTTGTGTTGTTAACCTGTTGAACTTTGATCTGTCATCTGAGTGAGTTGCCATCAAGGACAACACCTATGTCATAATGCCAACAAATATTCAGATGAGTTAACAAGGAAAGTGGTGATAAAGCAGGAAGTTGAGTAAAGGATGATGCAAAATGGAGAGGAAGCAGGGCGAGTCAGCAAGCCAAAAGCTTCATCATGAGAGAAAAAAATAATATCTGAATCATCAGATTTCCTATAATTATAGGACCCTAACATCAGCTCCAGCTTGGGGATGGAAATCTCCTTGGAGGTGCCAAGAACCGCAGATCTCTGAGTTTATAGATCAGTGCCTTCTCCATTGGGCTATTCCCAAATCTGTAACCTGTTCTGCCAACTCTCAAACTAAAATCAAAACCACTCTGCATACTGAACATTGAACTACACACTGAACTAAAAGTTGAGAAGAAAACTAAATTTGAAACTAAAAAAAGGCTCAGAGTCCTGAGCTTATTTTCACCCTACTACCTACCCTATATTGTTGAAAATCAGGCTGACTTAAATAATACAGAAATGCCAATGAAGCTAGTCAAGCAGCTGCAGAAACAAATGGACTGCTTGACTGATTGTCAGTAAACTCAGAAGTATAATTTGATCATGTGTCCACATAATCAAAGCTGTGATATATAATGGCAACTGCTGATGTATTTGGTCCTTATAGAGAAAACATGTTTGAAAACTTGAGCTGAAAAGAACCTCCATGTAATCTGCTATAGGATCAACAAAAGCATAATGTATGATATTTGCTTCTAGGCCTTCAATGACTAATTGATCAACTGTATCCTCAATATTAAACCCTGAAACTACTTCTTCAGTTTTGTACTTGAAAGCATAATCATCCTCAATCTTCTAGTCAAAAGGTAGTACAATTTCCTCTTGCTTTGGAGAAGGAAGATTTTCCAAGAATTCTTTAGGATCTCGGAAATTATATGACTGAATTTGAGAATGCAAAAGTTTAATGTCATTTTCATATTTTTTAGCAACTAACTCAAGAACACATATTTTAACTTCAGGAGAAAATTTTCTTGATTTGAAAATAAGAAACACAACTCTTAAAAAATCTTCATCAAGTTGAAATTTTGATAACCCATCCCTGAATTCATTTAAATTTTCATGAAATGAAAGGTTTGCCACAAACCATATCATCTTGTATCACCATTAATTCTTTGGAATATGGATTCTTTGGTTATGGAATCGCTTTGAACTTTGAAGCTTTGGATCTTGAACAATGGAGTCGCCAGGTGAAAAGTACAACCTTCTGATGTCTAAACGTTGTTCACCATTAACAATCAGATCTGAACTTCGATGCACTTTTTTGAGGAAAATAAAACATTCTTTCCCTAGTATGGTCACCACTATGTTATCACTCTAAAATTTCCGTAGGTTTTTTATCTTGTGTCAAAAGAAATGTTAGAGGTAACCACAAACCTACTTTTGAGATCAGGATCTAGCCTTTCTAATGCTCAGAGAGGGCTCTCTCTTTATGATTTAACTTTGTTGAGTTAATCGATTTTAGGCTTGTTATTAAAGCTTGATTGGGTTTTGATTTTGATTTGGTGGTGGAATCACCGACTTAGATGGATAGAGGGATGTATTTTACCATTGGGCTATGAGGTCAAGTGTCAAGAAAACAGGATTGAATCAAGTTCTAAAGATAGTGTTCACAAGGCAAGGTAGCTGAGTAAATTTAGATCTTTTAGTCTGGATGGTGAAGTGGTTTTCAATCGAGGTCAAGGGGCAGTTAAGGATTCCTCAAACCGGATAATGAAGGAACTGACAGAGGTCAATCGAAGCTAGGGAGCTATGAAGGATTCCCTACTCTGGATATCAGAAGAAAACATTAAAATGAATAATTGTTCAAGACAGAGTGTACTTAAACAAATTCTGTAATAATATTCTAGTTATTTCATTCAATTTAGATAACATGCAAGTATGTGAAACACTTAAGAAGATAACAATTTGACAAACAGAAAATACTTCACTGAAGTGGCCCAACACATGAATCTTGTAATGCAATGCCTTTATTACTCAGTCTAGTCTGCTGACTTGAAAAGTGGTACAATGAACCCTTAGGTTTCAGATCAATACAACTATAGAAATGTTTAGCAATCCACCTCTAATACTTCGAATTATGAAGTATTTATACAAAAAATTATTACAAAATATCCTAAACTGATTTAGGAATTATTCAAGGAAAAAGAAATATCTTCATGCAAGAAGATAGAGACAGATATGTAATTGATGCAAGTTGTCCCTCTTTTATTGTTTGCAGTTGGCTCTTCTTTGATATTACATTGTTTTTTCTCTTTTGTTGTTTGTCTTCCACGCTGACTATTCTTTTACTTTGCCTTTTGACTGATACTCTTTCATCTAATACTCTTTGACTTAGTTGATCTGCTACTTTTCTTTCAATTCTCTGTATCCACTATTTACCTTGCATTTTCACAGTAAATCATTTAATTTTTCCCAAGTCTCTGTATTTGGTAATTTAATATTTACCATTCTTCTGTAGACTTCATCAGATTTTGTGTATTTTGCAAAGGTGGGTTTGTTTACAAAAATATGTTTTACCTCATGCTGGAGGTAAAAGAGGTTCTCAAAAGTCTGGTAAAGAACCTTTCCTGTAGGAATCCCTTTCATAGAGGAACTATTGGCTTGCTCCTTTGCCACTTCTCTGATTCTCTTGTCATAGTCTTCATGTGGCATTAACCTGTCATTTATTACCAATGGATTAGGCAGACCTTTCTGCCTCAAAGCATCAAATTTGACCATGAACCTACCTATAGCTAGCTCCATGGTTTGGCATTTGTCCTCAAGCTGCATCATCAAGTTCCTCTTGGTGATTACCTTCTTCACCTCTAGTATAATGCCAGTTCTATCAGTTATTCCAAGCTCTTGTAATTCATATTTATTCTTTGAGTTAAGGAATTACATTATTCTTGAGACTTCTTCTGGCATATTTCCAAGTTCAACCTTAACCCTTTGAATCGCTTCACCAGCCTCTTTGACTAAATCATTTTGTTCAAAGATAACTTGTATAGATGGCCAAATATCATTGACAGAGTCAATGATATTGGCCCATAGCTTCTCTTTTTCTTGGGCAAGTGGCTCCTTCAATGTTAATTCCTTTTCTAAGTTCTTTATCCTCTCAATCAACCTATTTGACTTATGTACTTCATTTTTATGCATGATTTGAGCCAGTTTCTTCTCAAACTCTAAACTTTTTATCTGTTCTTTAAGTCTATTTATTTTAGTGGTCTGAATGGACATGTCCTCCTTGACTTTGACCAGTTTACTTGCTTCATCACTAGGATGAATTGCTGCTATTGTTGAATCTATTGCTAATGTAGTTGGAAGTGCTATAGCTACTGGAGATGTTGGGGCCAATGAAGTTGCCAAAGTGGAAGGAACTGTTGTAGTGACTGTAGGGATAGTAGTGGCACTAGCTGTCTTAATGCTGGCCTGTTTCAGTTGTATTAAACTATCCAATTCATTCTCCATTTCTTTCAATTGAGCATTTAGTTAAAGAATGAGATCCATCATTTCATCTTGCTGGGTTTGGCTCTCTAGGACCTCCTTGGTCTGTGGATGTTCAGTAGGAGGAAATTTTAACTGCTTCTTCAATGCAACAATATCCTCATTTTTCTTCTTTATGAGCTTTTCTGCTGCCTTGATGTCATTTGGATTATATCCAATCTCAATCACCAAGTCCTCTAGTGACTTGATTCTGTTATCCTTGGCCTGTGAGGATGCCTTTTCTAGCTTAAACTGTGATGTGATGTTGTCTAGAGAACTTTGAAGTTTCTACACAATTATTTCTTTGTTAGTCATTGTCAAGTAAATAATTTCACCTGCCTGCTTATGAAATTCAATTTGATCAATAGGGTGAACATCCCTAGCCAAAAATTCAAACTCTGTCCTCCTATAATCTGTTGATGTTTTAGGCTATTGGATTGTAGGCTACAAAAAGGTCATTTTCATTTTACCAGTTTTAATGTCAAAAATTGACATCAACCTCTTATGATTGCTAGGAGTCCGTTTGAAGTATTGAGCATATATTTCAGCCTTCAATGCCTCATTCCTCATCTTGATTTATTTGTACTTCTCTTTTATATCTTTCTCTTTATCCACTGGTTTGCTGGATGAAGAGACTTCAATACTAAGCTATTTTTCAATAATTTGAGTATTTGAGGTGGAAGGTTGATGAGTTTCCTCTGAAACTGCTGGAGTTGTATTCTTTTTAACCACTGTGTCAGTATCAATGATTTCAACTATCTCAATGGTATCTTCTTGCTCATTTACAGGATTAAGCTTGGGCTTCTTCCTGTACATGATTTCAAACCTGTCATATGTAGTATCCATTTTAGAGCTAGAACCTTCTTCCCTGGTTCTTTTTACATTTCTGTCCTACATGGATGGAGTCTGTAGAATGGGACTAATACCCATTTGTTCCTGTAGGGTTGGAATCTACAGAAAGGAACTAGTATCTATCTGCTTTTCCACATCTATTAAGGTATTTTCCAACCACTCTGACTGGTTGGCATATTTTTCAATGTCTGGCCTAGACTCATGCATAAAAGGGCTTAATTTGAATTTGAGCCTTAATTTGTTTATGACTCCATTAGGGTCATACTGCCACATGAAACTGCTACTAAACTTCATTTGCTGTAAAATTTTCTCTGCTTCTTGTCTAGCTTCCCTATTATTACAAATAAAAGGGCCCAACTGGTTTTTGATCTTGAACTGTGTTTTCTTCCTAGCTGATAGAAAATTGACATCATCTGAGTTTATGATCTACCTGAAATATTCTAATGCAAATATTCTCATGGGGAGATATCTAGGCAGCTTGTAGGGAGTGAGCTGGCATCCATATATCCTGATTTCAGTGTGGTCCTGGTATAGATACCAGTCTCCTACTCTACTATTTTTAGACAACTACAAAACTCTTTTTATCTCATCACTAATCCTAGGTTGATTGCTACTAGTTAGCATATTTACAACTGGATGAACAAAGGAATCAATGAACTCCTTATAACTAAAAACAATGGAATATTTTTGGATCAATGGTGTCCAAAAGATGACAGGTCTTGGTTGGCCCTTAGTGTCCAATTTTTGGATGCTGACTGGAAACTTGTTTGACTAGAAATATAGGAACATGTGGAACAATACTGAAGAGTATTTGAATACTCTTTCATTTGGTAGTCTGATCAATTGATCATGGATTCTGTCTACCAAGAACTGGGCAAAATTGAAAATTGTAGCTGGAGGCTTGCCTAGGAAAAAAATAGAGAGGAAAGGTTCATCTACAAATTCATCAGTAGTATACCTAAGGATACAAGACAACATGGTTATAATTTTTCTTGCCCTCTCAAAGAAAGTGGTGGCAGAGTATGGAGGATTGTCTGTAGGAGTATGAGACTCTTCTAGGATGAAATTCTAAAAGATTTGAGCCCTCTTGGAAAGGTCCAACTTTATGTAAATTTCAAGTAGGTTTTCAATGGAAAATGGGGTTTTATTTGGGCTTGGCTAGACCTGCAGCATTTGATTTGATGACTTTGCAGTAACAGTGAATAAAATATGTTGGTCAAGAGAGACTATGGCTCTTTGATTTGGGATATAGCAAGCTTGGCGGAAATGGATGATTTCTGGGAACAGGTATACCTGTGGGAACAAGTATTTGGACAAATTTGATTCCCATAGGTGAATGTCATCATTCTGGTTAAAGAATTTATCTTTACTCCAGCAGTGGAGTTTTAATAGATGGCTAGAGGTGGATGTGTCTTTAATCTGGAAATCCCTATCAGCCAATGAGAGGTGATCAATGTCCAAGTGAGGGGTTTGCAGGGGTTTCTCATTTAGAATGCTCTGGGAAGCCATAATTTGGTTTATTCTATTTGAATTACTCTTTCTCTAGCTTTAGGAGTAGGGTTAAAAGCTCTGGAACAGTGGGAAAGGTGAATATAGTCTACAGGAAAGGGTTTCTTCGGATGCACAGTGGGTTTCTTTAGTTTGGCAAGGTTTTTTAATTAATTCAATTAATTAACCTTATATAAACAGTTGTGTAGAGCTTAATTACAGGGTCGTTCTGGTTCTTTCAAGAATACCTGGAAAAATGACGATTAAGTGTGCAGACAGGGTTCTGTGGTAGCAACAGAGGTTTCTGAGGCTTCAATTGTTTGTGTGCTGCTTCAATTTGGAGTTGGTAGGGTCTTCAGGTTGCAAATGGGTAGAAAATGGTTGAGCAGGGTTCCCGGGCATTGGAATTGGTTAACAGAGGTATTTGCAACGAAAATGAGTGAAAAGAGTGAAAAGGGGGCTTTTTTGGTTTTTAACCAACAGTGGTTAAATTTGGGTGCGAGATTAATAAATGAACAGTGGGTGGTTTCATTTTATGCGGGGAGGTGGTTTTATGCAATATCGCACCGCTTTTGGGTGGAGGGTGGTATTTTTTGAGAGCACGCGATACAACATGGTGCTGCCACGTAGTGAAATAATGATCAACCAAAATCGTGAATCTCGTGTGCTTTTGGGATTTTAACTGTCGGACGATGGGAGTGCGCGATATGGATATGGGCCATCAGATTTGGGAGTGTTTGATCAGAGGGCTATCACATGGCGGAGTTGCGAGGGTGAAGTTGGGATGTGGTTGGCAGGGCCTGGGGATAAATAATGCGGCGGGTTTAATACATTCAAAGGTTTAGTGAGGGTCAGGGAATTATAATGTGCGGGGTTTAAATACATAAAGTAGGACTGTAGGTTAGGGAATAACTTAGGATAAAGGGGTTTTGGTGGGTTTTTAAGGAAAAGGGAAATTAATAAAGGGGAGGGTATTATTTGTGATGGGAATGGTTTTCACACTAGGGAAAAGATGTTTTGGGAAGGGGAAATGGGATGAAATAAGGGGGAAAGTGAAATAAAGGGGAGGGGATATTTTTACAAGGGGAAATGATGATTAGAAATGAAGAAGGGGAAAAATCATTAGGGAAAGAACAATAATGAAGGGATAATGAAGAAGGGGAAAATTAATAAAGGGTTTAGTGAAATGAGGGGTAATTAGTGAATAAGCTTTAGTAAATGTCCTTTGTCTTTGATAATTTCTCTTGCACATAAAACATAGGATTAAGCATGATGAATGTGCATTTGAGCTGGAAAATTTGTATATTTACAAAACTTCTTTCTCCTACCCTTTATTTACCCTAGCATTTTCTCTTCATTCATTGGGTGCATTTGAGCTTGCTCACCCTTTATTTCTTTTTCTTTGATAAGAAAACTATCTAATTCTAACTCTATAACTTCCAATGGCTAAGATTAAACTAATGATCTCATTATTATTCTCTACCTAACTACTGATCTGCCAAGATTAAACAGTTTGGCTAGATATTTATTCTCTATCTATCAACACGAATTTTAAAGCATGAATGAATCAAGATTAAACTATTTGACCATCCTGGATTGTGGCATTTTTGACAAGTTGCACACAATATTATTTTGCAAAGAAAAGTAAAAAGGAGTGGCATTTGAATTTGCACACTTTCATGATCCATTCTTACCTCTTTTTGAGGGTTCATATTTTTTTATCTTTTTTAACATTTTCTTTCTTTTGGTCCTTTGATTATTCTTTTAGGACTTCACCCTCTTTACATTTTTTATTTTTAATATGGGAGAACATTTTGTAGAAAGCAAAAGTATGTACAATATTACAAAACTAATCATAGTCAATTCAAAATTATGAATCCTATTATTATAGGACCCTAACACAGTCCTTGGAGGTAGTGACTGCACATTGCGCATTTCCAAGAGGCAGGGATTCATGAGTAGATTTTACAACTGCACAATGCATAGTTCAGAGGGGCAGCGAGGGTCCAGGTTGGTCGAGCAGAAAATCTTTCGAAATTTGACTATGTGTGCGACTAGTGAGGCAGAGATGAAACCAAAGTGGGAATTGAACATGACCACACACTCAAAATAATCGACGACACAACATTGAACTCTCAGCACTCAGAATCAATAGGATCCCTTTAATGCGACAACAAAACAACATCCTCCTTGAAGAGCGACACTTAAGATACAATTTTCGACGATAATGGTGACACTAGTACAATAGTGTATAAAACTTGGGGAATGTGTCTAATTCATGTCTTTATGATAGATGAAACACAATCTTGTAGGAGAATTCATTAGAAATTCCCTTCAAGAATTTACAAATGACTCACTTTGACTAGATGTGACACTTCCCCAACCACAAGATGACACTTGCAAAAGTAAGAGAAAAGTGCAAACGACACTTGCAAAGGCTTAAAGAAAATGAAAGAGACACATGCTAGAGTGAAGATAACATGAAATTGACAGTTGTTAAACTGAATGCAAGCAAAAATGACGGTCAAGAATATGAAAATGACACTAATGGAAATCGAAGTGCACAAAAGCGACAGTTGGGAAAACTCACCCAAGATATGATATGATCGCAACCAACAGTGCGCAAACTGTCAAAAGAGAGTGCACACTGACTACTATAATGTGTTGCGCAACACACTGTGCTTATGGATTGTGTAGTCACTGTCACTAGTGATGGCGCAAGCCTTAGCTTCAAGAGATGTGCAATACCTATCTAAGCTTGCATAGAAATATATGTCTTTGTGAATTCATAGAAGAAAGAACATGTGTGAGTAAGTGACTTTGACACTCAGAAAAAGACTTAATACTTTGTAAAAAATTCCATGGAAGTGACCATGGGACGATAGATCACAAGATCCTCATTAGGATCTGAAATTCAAGTGTAAGCAAAATTTTGGAGGGTGTTTTTCGCAACGAAAACATAGTTATAACTCCCTGGTGGATTATTTCCTTTCAGCATATATGGCCTTTAGTTCCGTTATACATCAGCGATAGAAGTCAGGTATTGTTGTAATAGTCCAAGAGAAATATGTTTACATTTTTGTTTTTTGTTTAGGAAGTTAGATTAGGTTTCTCTGTAACATTTTGAGTCAACTTTTCTTTGGTCCATCAACATCAATCTATGCCCATTTTTTCATTGTTGTAGACTTATTAAGGGGATACTAGATCATTGAAAATGTAGCTATCCTTTATTTTTTATGAAAGATAGTGGCTTTTCTTGTGAAAAAAAACTAGTACTGCTGAGGTTGTAGAGGAGTTTGGGAGTCCTCAGACTCTAAGCCAAATGATGTTTATGTAGCTCTTGTTGATGATCCAATGTTTAGTAGTGGTGATGAGCTTGACAAGGAGTGATCATGTTGATCACTGATATGTAGACTTGTAGTAGGCTAGTGGCTTGGTGGATTATAGCATTGTTTCGGACACTAGAGGCCATTTAGAGCCTCAATGATTATGTATTTTTTTGTTGATATGTATTGCACTCAACGTCATTTTGATCTATTCACCCTTACATGGTATATAGATGAGAAAACTTTGCATATTTTATCTTTGATAGTTTTCAATCATGGTTTTAAATCTTAAAAGTAAAATTTTCGTTTCAAAATGATTATTTAATGTATTTATTTAAAGACCAATACATTAAGATCTTACCAGTCTAATTTTTCCAGTTTTGGTTCAAAAATTGGTTTGATAAGTGGATTGGGATGGTTGCTAGTTCTAGTTTAAAAACCATGTTTTTCCCTTTATCTTAATTTCATGGATAAGTTTGTATATGGATGATTGTTGTGATATAAACCATGTTTTAGTGTCTTAAATTAAAATGGAAATTTACTAGGCTTAATGCCATCTACATGACTATAAAAAATCCTATAAATGAAAATTTTCCCTAATAATGGATTAATAACTCACTTTTATGGATGAGGAATAATACATATGGTTCTTATAGACTAAATCAAGGCTCAAAGAATGGTTTTCCTCTTAATCCATATTCCTTAGGATCGAAGGTTACTTATATGCATACAAACCATAACATATTCCCTCAATATCTAAATTTTAGCATGCTAAAGGATAAAAATGCACAATTTCATGTGTTAGGGATGATATTGATAATTCTTATAGCCTAACTAAACCATCATTTTAAAGGATAGACCTTGGATTACACACACACACACATTCAAAATCCATATAAAAGGGTCATTGATTATGCTATAAGACATAGGGATGAAATATTATTACATGCAATAAATTAGGGCCCATTTTCATAGGTTAAGGGAATCATATATAGATGTTTCTTATGCTCTATGTAATAGATTTTTCTTCTAACCCATGTTATTTTGCAAAGAACATATATACTCCCCTGAACCATGGTATGGGATTTGGAAGTAGAATTGTTCCATATTAAATTAATAAAGATATAATTTGATGGATTAGGAAAAATTATAAATTAATTTTAATATAAGAGTTAAGTAAGGTTGTCTCTTGCCTCCTATCTTTTTATCATATATCAACAAGTTAAAAAGTTTCTTGGAAAAAAGATTAACCGCATATGCTAATATGTACTCAATTACTATATTAAATAAGTTTGTCTCTTGTCCCTTATCTTGTTATCATATATCAACAAATTACAAGAGTTTATTGGAAATAACCCTGACCACATGCTAACATATCTAACTTAATTCATTGAAACTTATGAATATAGATGGAGGTTGACCCAAACATTTATGATTATATGCAATGTAATTTATGGGGTATATATGGACATTGGCCTATAAGAGCTCTATTGAATTTGAAACGAACTCATCACATCGAATTATAATCTGATCATGCAGCAGCGAAGCTGCATCCTCTCAATTGAGCTAGTATCTTGCTTGTTATGTAAAAGGCCCTTTAACACTTTTAGTGTCATCATTAAAGTAATTCTAACTCCCTTTGAAGTAATGTGTTGAACAAACCCCAAGTCGTTGAGCTTCGAACAACCATAGTTGTGCATTACGGACACAGAACATACCATGAGTGCACTTTTGAGCTCAAGTAGGCATATAAATGCTACACGATTTCCCTCAATATCGATAATAATATGGAGGGTGAGTTGTATTTAAATGGCGAAAAATCAGCTACTCAATTCAATTAAATAGAATTAACAAAAAAATTTCATAAAATATCTATATCAAGATAGAATTAACATAATCTCTTTGTGGGAAGATGTGGTAGTTGGCACAGTAGCAGGGATATCTTTCGTCTCTTGTGATAAGGTTTAAGGAGTAGGCTCTCACACTCTGGAGGAGTACAATTATTAGATAGCCTGGGCTTTTGCTAAGTCATAAATTCATGGTATATCTAGCTTACAGGATATACTCTTGGTGTTATAATGGTAGCCCCTAGATTTGATCTTGGGCCTCATATAGATCATTCCAACTAGAAGTCTCAGCACTTTCTAAGTCATAAATTCCTGCTATATCTAACTTACAGACAATTTGATATACTCTTGGGTCACTAATAGCATAAATTCAATCTAACAATGGTGAAATAGTTTAGCAAGTTATAATCAATTTTCTTGAAAGAGAATTTTGTGAATATTTGTTTGATCTCAGTACATGTCTCTTAAACAACACAACAACACTTGTGATTATGATGAATGATATTGTTTGTTTATAATACAATCTTTTAAAATTCAATGCCTTTCTTTTAAGAATTTTGTTGGAAAAATAGATCACACGGTTTTTGAAGTTAAAAAACACCAAAAAGCAATACTATGAAAATAACAAAAAAAAATGATGACCGTAATAATATAATTGATATTGTTGAATTTAAAATGGTAAGACTAATCCACTATTCTTCAATACATTTATTAAATTTTTCATCTCATCATTTTTCTGTTGCATATTTAATAATCCATTTAAAATAAAATTAAAATAAAAAACTCTCCCTCCCCCGACTCACTCAACGGGGTACAACGGGGTAGCTATATCAATTTTCTCATTAATGCATATGAAGTAATCTTGCTCACGGTTGGAATAACCTGTCATTAGTAACAAATCAAAATATCTAATATGAAAATCTCTCCCTCTTCCTTTTATTAAGTTAGAAAGAATCAATGTTGTAGCCTGGAATAATATGTAAATTCTATTTGAGATTGATGCTGCTTATCATCCTAAAAACGATATAACTTTTTATGTCTCTGTTTTTGTCTGGCATATTTATATAACATTAATTATTGAAACAACATTTATGTTCAATTAACACCAACATGTCAAACTGCAAAATAAACAGAAAAAATAGTCCTCTAAAAAATAAGATCTAAAAACAAAGCAAAACAATCTTATGGAAAATGAACCAAAAAGTGAATAAGGGAAAAAAAATTAACAATAACCAACCTGTCAAACTGCAAAATAAACAGAAAAAATAGTCCAGGCAAAAATAAGACCTAAAAACAAAGCAAAACAATCTTATGGAAAATGAACAAAAGTGAATAAGAAAAAAAAATATATTCTGAAATTTTAAAAAGTGATCTATTTTAATATTTGTAAACTGGATAACATTTCTCTCTACACTGTCTCAAATTACAAACTGCAAAATAAACATAAGAAAACAGTACAACTAAAAAATAAATTGAAAAGAGAGTAAACCATTATAAGCAAAGGGAAGGAAAGAGCTGAGAACGGAGTAAAAGTTTTAAAAGTGATATATTTAGTAAATTGTATATTCTCAATATTTTCAATTTTATTGTATTTTATTTTATTTTAATCGGTGGAATTTTTCCTTATCAATTATTGACATAAAATCTTAATCACTCGTAGTATCTGGAAATTTACTATTTTTTTAGATACAAGTAATTAAAAAAGTAAGTCTCATCACGGACTCCGGTTTTTAGAGTTTTGGTGTTGGAATCGAATTGCAAAGAGTCTCACCTGTGTTCAAATCTCTGGAGGAAGATACAAGCAATAAAAAAGTAAGTCCCATCACCAACTCCGGCTTCTGAAGTTTTGGAATCGATTTGCAAAGAGTCCCACCGTGTTGGGAATCGATTTGCAAAGAGTCCCGTGTTCAAATCTCTCGAGGGGTCATCTCTGGAGGGATCGATTTGCAAAGAGTCCCACCGTGTTTGGAATCGATTTGCAAAGAGTCCCACCGTGTTTGGAATCGATTTGCAAAGAGTCCCGTGTTCAAATCTCTAGAGGGGTCATCTCTGGAGGGATCGATTTGCAAAGAGTCCCACCCGTGTTCAAATCTCTGGAGGGTCATTTTGGTGTTTGGAATCGATTTGCAAAGAGTCCCACCGTGTTTGGAATCGATTTGCAAAGAGTCTGGAGGGGTCATCTCTGGAGGGATCAATTTGCAAAGAGTCCCACCCGTGTTCAAATCTCTGGCGGGTCGTGCAAAGAGTCCCACCGTGTTTGGAATTGATTTGCAAAGAGTTTGGAGGGGTCATCTCTGGAGGGATCAATTTGCAAAGAGTCCCACCCGTGTTCAAAGCTTTGGAGGGTCGATTTGCAAAGAGTCCCACCATGTTTGGAATCAATTTGCAAAGAGTCCCGTGTTCAAATCTTTGGAGGGATCAATTTGCAAAGAGTCCTACCGGTGTTCAAATCTCTGGAGGGTCGATTTGCAAAGAGTCCCGTGTTCAAATCTCTGGAGGGATCGATTTGCGAAGAATCCCACCCGTGTTCAAATCTCTTGAGGGGTCACCCATAAGCCCCTAGTGTAGGAAGATACAAACAATAAAAACACAAGTCCCATCACCAACTCTGGCTGAGTTTTGGTGTTTGGAATTGATTTGCAAAGAGTAAAAAGCAAATTTGCAGGAAGATACAAGCAATAAAAAAGCAAGTCCCATCACCAACTCGAACTTCTAAAATTTTAGTGTTTAGAAACAATTTACAAACAATCACACTTGTATTCTAGTCTCTAAACATCTACCAGAGAAGAAAATTCTAAAATTACACAGTTCTGATAACTCGTTTAGATTCTCATTGGATTCGAATGTGAGAATCGATCCCCACCAAATATTAATGTCATAAAATGGTATTCAAAACATGAAGATAAGAGAATGGAAGAAAACAACGTCAAACCATGGGCGTGGTTGAGACAAGCAGTGGAGTGGGCAAGCTTCGTTACTGTGACATAGCAACTTTTCTGTTGTTTCATTGAGCCTTCACCTGCACCTGCAATGCTGTGATGCAGACAGGATTTTTTAAATTATTATTATTATTTTTAAAGTAGATTTTCCAGTTTATTTTGCTCAGTTATTTTGGTTAGAAATTGTATTTTTTTCCCTTTTATTTTATTCAAATTTTTAATTTTATATAATTTTAAAAGATTTTAATATATAAAGCTTTTCCAAACATTAAATTCAAAATATTTTAAATTTTTTAAATTAAATTAAATTTATTTCTATATCCAAAAATATAATTTAATTTAGTATTTCAGCGCAATCATTTCATCAATTTTTAATGAAAGACCAAAAAATTCAACAAAAATACCAAAACCATTCTCTATTCATAGGTGCTTTTCATATAGCTCAAACACATTAAAGAAAAATGGTGATTTGTTAAATCTTACTAGTCTCCAATATGTAATCTCTAAAATGTTTATCACTTTTTTTTTTAACATTCAATTTTTTTTTTAATATTCAAATTTCTAAATATTTTAGGTAGTATTTAAAGAATTTTGGCCCTTTTAAAAGCTATCATATACAAAATGAAAATTGATAAATCTATTTTAGGAAAAAGATAGAAAATTAGTCATTTTTTAATGTTAACCTTAAAATTTATCCATTATGAGAAAAATATCAAATCCAATTTTTATGGATAAATTAAAATCCAAGTAAACCATCTAGTTTCTCATGAACCATTATGTGTACCTTGTTTCTCATAAATAATTTATGTCCATATCACTCTCTAGCTTAGCTTTGGGTCAATAAATTGTTCTCATCTCTATGATGTAAGTCACACCATTGCAAATATCCTCACACTAAGGTTTTAACTATTCCTCAGACTCTAAGCCATATGATGTTTATGTAGTTCTTATTGATAATCCATTGTTTAGTAGTGGTGATGGGTTTGACAAGGAGTGATCACGTTGATCAATGATATGTAGACTTATAGTAGGCTAGTGGTCTGGTAGCTTATAGCATTGTTTTGGACTCAAAAGGCCATTTAGAGCCTCGATGATTATGTATTTTGTTGTTAATATGTATTGCATTCGCTGCCATTTTGATCTATTCACCCTTACATGATATATAGATGAACAAATTTTGCATATTTTGTCTCTAATAGTTTGAAATCATGGTTTTAAATCTTAAAAGTGATTTTTTTGTTTAAAAATATTTATTTAATGTATGTTTTTAAAGACTAGTAACTCGTTGAGACCTTACCAATTCGATTTTCCATTTTTCGTTCAAAAACGGGTGTGAAAGGTGGAATCATGGTTTTAAATTTAAAAAGTAAAATTTTCATTAAAAAATTTAATGTATGTTTTTGAAGAACAATAACTCATTGAGGTCTTACCAATTCAAATTTTCCAGTTGTGGTTCAAAAACTGGTTTGAAAGGTGGAATCATGGTTTTAAATTTTAAAAGTAATATTTTCATTAAAAAATATTTATTTAATGTATGTTTTTAAAGAACAATAACTCATTGAGATCTTTACAATTTGATTTTTCCAGTTCTGGGTCAAAAACTGGTTTAAAAGGTGGATCAGAGTGGTTACTAATTTTGGTTTTTAAAACCATGTTTTTCCCTTTAACTTAATTTCATGAATAAGCTTGTATATGAATGATTTTTGTGATATAAACCATATTTTCATATCTTGAATTTAAATGGAAATTTTCTAGGCTTAGTACCATTTACATGACTATAAAAATCTTAGAGGTAAAATTTGTCCGAAATAATAAATTAATAACTCACCTTTATGATGAGGAGTGATACACATAGTTTTTATAAACTAAATGAAGGCTTACAGAATGGTTTTCCTCCTAATTCATACTTTTTAGGATCAAAAGTTACTTATATGCCACAAACTATAATATATGCCCTCAATATCTAAATTTTAGCATACTAAAGGATTAAAAGGCACAATTTCATAGGTTAGGGGTGATATTGTTATGCCCTAATTAAACCATCATTTTGAAGCATATCTATATATATATATATAAATAAATATAAAAAGAGTCATTGATCATGTTATAAGACATATAGATGAAATATTGTTTTATGAAATAAATTAGGGTTCATTTTCATAAATTAATGGTATTATATATAATAAAAAATTGTGTTCTAATTCTAATATAAGAATTAAGTAAGGTTGTCTCTTGTATTTTATCTTTTTATCATATATCAATAAGCCTAATATGCAGTGTTGTTGTTTACGTGCCTTTATGCAAAATGTATTGACAACCGAAAAGATATATTAAAACTATTTTTTAAAATTTTATTAACTCCAAACCAATATAACAATGAATGGATTTTATTAAAATTATAGAAATATAGAAATTTTATATTTATTAGCATTTTACTATGTGAGAGATTTAACATATTTTGAGATTCTTTTGCAACTAGTAAACATATGGTGAAAATAAATGTAATTAGGAATTCCCTTACAACATAATGCCATGTGGATAGCTGCCCACCATTTTTTATGCAAATATTTACTTAAATGATGGCGGGAAGCTATCCACATGGCATTCTTGTATAAAAGATAATAAGTAGATATTCACATAATATTATGTTGTGCAAAATTATGACACTCCACCAATAATATTTTTTTTTTTAATATTATTTTTTTTCAAAATTTTAATAAACTTCCGAAAAAACTCGAAAATAAAGACAATATAATATATACTTAAAACAAAATTCACGAAAATCAAAAACTTTTTTAATGAAAGAATTTGATGTCTGACTCAATTCATTGAAACTAAGGGATATATGTGGAGATTGAGCCAAACATTTCTGATTCTATGCATTGTAATTTATAGGGTATATGTGGACGTTGACCTAAGAGTTTGGTTGAATCTGGAACGAGCTCATTACATAGAATTAAAATGATCCTGCACCAGATGCATCCTCTCAAATAAGTTAATATTTTGCTGGTTAGGTAAAGGGCGTTTTAACACTTTTCATGACACTATTAAACCAGTAATTCTAACTCGCTATGAAGTAAAGATTCGAGCAAGCCATGATACGCTCAGCTGGTCGTCCATAATGGTACATTACTAACACAGATACCACTAGTGCACTTTGGAGCTGAAGTAGGCATACAAATGATTTCCCTCCATATCAATAATAATATGGAGAGTGAGCTGTGTTTAAAGGACCAAAAATCACCTACTCACTTCAATTAGAAGTACCAAAAAATAATATGGAGAGTGAGCTGTGTTTAAAGGACCAAAAATCACCTACTCACTTCAATTAGAAGTACCAAAAAATCATAAAATATCAGATCAAACAAGTATGGTACACTTTGGAGCTGAAGTAGGCATACAAATGATTTCCCTCCATATCAATAATAATATGGAGAGTGAGCTGTGTTTAAAGGACCAAAAATCACCTACTCACTTCAATTAGAAGTACCAAAAAATCATAAAATATCAGATCAAACAAGTATGGTACACTTTGGAGCTGAAGTAGGCATACAAATGATTTCCCTCCATATCAATAATAATATGGAGAGTGAGCTGTGTTTAAAGGACCAAAAATCACCTACTCACTTCAATTAGAAGTACCAAAAAATCATAAAATATCAGATCAAACAAGTATGTTTTTTAGGATGATTTAGTGGTTAATATTGTAGGATATTATTTCTTTTTATGAGTGAGATTTGGTATAATAGGATGTTACTTTTTCACTAGGACCAGGAATATTGGCTCTTGTGGAGTCATAAATTCCTTGTATATTTAGCTTATTGGTTGTTAGCTATACTTTTCGTGTTATAGTGGCAGTCTCTGGATTTGCTCATATGTCTCGAAAAATACTCTCAATTATTTACTATGGTAAGAAAAAAGAAACTAGCATTAAGCATAATTACCAAATTCAGTCAAATGGAATTCAAAAATTCAAAAATTCTACAATTCAGTTTGATTAGGCCACTAAAATTACAAATTTAATTTGGTATTAGTGAAATAGTTTAGCAAGTTGTTCTCCATTTTCTTGAAAGAGGATTTTGTAAACATTTGTTTGACCTTAGTATGCATCCCTTGAATAACATTTGTGATTACCATGAATAATGTTATTGGTTTGTAATAAGAATTTTTTTAAAATTCAATGTCTTTCATTTGAGAATTTTGTTGGAGAAATAGATCACACATTTTGAAATTTTTTTGAATAGTGAAAAACCCAAAAAATAGCACTATAAAAATAACAAATTAAATTCCCAGAAATATTAATAATAAAATTAAATCCATAATAGTACTGACTATATAATTGATACTATTGAATTCAAAATTTGTTTTTTTTTTTTTTTCACAATATCGGTTGCTGTTTTGTATTCAAAAAAGGAAAAAAGGAGGGAGACGGATCTCCATTTTTACAGAGTGTGGTTGGAAGGTGATGATCCAACAGCAGATACAAATGTTTATTGAGTCAGCATTACATCTTGTTTCCGATGCTGTGTAGAATCGAAATGCTGTGTAGATTCGGACAAACTGGAGTAAAATGTAACAGGTTTTACACTTCATTTTTTAATTTTTGCAGTGGTGTTGAGTTTGCCGCCCACTGAAGTTGCTATCTGCTCACAGGCCACCATGTTCTGGATCGTCCATATCTGTAGCAGCAAAGCGGCAGCGCCTTGTGAATCGAACGCGGCCCTTGCTGAATCCGAAGCCTTGTGAAAGCGGCAGCGCCTTGTGAATCGAACGCGGCCCTTGTCGCACCAGCCTTCAACTGTTGAATCCGAAGCTCGCAAGCAAACATTGCAGATATCTTTGATTTCCCGAGGTTTGTGATGGTAATCGGTTGAAAAGGTTGTGCCAATTGTGCAGACAGATTGGAGTAGTCGGGGGCACATCTGAAATTTCTGTGGATCGGATTCGCAGAAATACAAGATTGCCTGAGGTAGCTGCAAAACTGTTTTCAAAAAGCCCTGCCCGTTCTGCGCCTGGGGCCGATAGACAGAGGAGAGGAAAATGTCGGCAGGAGAAGTTAAGTAGTTGGCTAATCGAGGGATGGTGGAGCCGCTGAGATCGCAGAGAATTGAGTAATTTGGAAGGGCGGAGCTGAGAAAGTTCAAGTTTGGATTTGAGAGGATCGCATCTGTAGAGGCCATTGCCATAGGGTAGAAGGCTGATTGATGGAAATTCACAGAGAGGCATGGCAGAGAGCTTAGTGATCTGCGAATAGAGACCTGATGAGGATTGAGTCTACTGAAGGGAAGGATCCTGATCATGGTATGAAAGTGTATTGATCAGTGCCATTGCACCGAAGGATGCCAAGAGGGTGTAAACATGCTTTGTTAGCCAATTTATCTGCTTTTTTATTAAGAGATCTAAGGACGTGATAGTAGAGATTGCCTTTCATTTGCTGGTCCAAAATGCGGCATCGCTCCATGATCTGATGCAGACTCAGGTTTTGAGCTTTCCTGTTGCTTATCATCAATCCAATGATGATGGCGGAGTCTCCGATAATAGTAGCCTTGGGTATACCAAGCTTCTGAAGCTGGAGCAGACCTTGGAGGAGGGCGAAGGCTTCAACCCTGTTGTTTGAAGCATGGCCCAGTCCCCATTCAAATTCAGTTAAAACATCTCCATTACCATTGCATATAAGACCTCCAGCCCCAGCCATTCCTGGGTTGGATTTGGAGGCTCCATCGAAAAACAGATAATGAGTATTGTTGTTCTTGAGCCACCGGGCAAATTCTTCATCTTTCATCCTGATTTTCCAGTTGCTTATTGGCCTGTCTCTGCTATTGGGGTCATGTCTTTTTTGTTCTATGCTGCTTCTGTCCAGAATCTGCCCTATGTAATTCCTTTCTTCAACTGTCAGATCCATCACCTTCAGATTCCCATGACATTTTGTGGATAGTGTTTCCAGGTTGAGATTCCAAGCTTTTTTATAGGTTTTTCTGACATTGGTTGTTGTGCCTTTGAAGATCCTTCTGTTTCTTGCTAACCAGATGTTCCAGAGAAGAGTACAGGGCAAGGCGTTCCACACCCTGCGGGCTGCATTGTTTGCTTTTCTTCCCCACGGGTAGCTCTTTTTCCATGTATGCAGCACTTCATATATGCTTGTGCCAGGCACCCAGGGGGGATTGTGGCTTCGAAAGGCTTCTTTCCAGCAGGCTGAGGCAAAGGAGCAGTCTATAAACAGATGCTGGATTGTCTCTTCTTCGTTTTGGCAATTTGGACAGCGTGATGGCCCATGTATTCCTCGCTTTCTGAGGTTCTCAGCAGTGAGGACTTTCCCTCTTAAAAGGATCCATAAGAAGAATTTGATTTTTGGAAGGGTTTCAGCCTTCCAAACAAGTCTCCAATGCACCCAGATTGCCATGGGATACTCGCTGGTGCAAATCTGATGGTATGCTGCCTTAATAGTGTAGACAGTGCCTGAGGGGTCCCATCGGAATTCATCAGCAAGGTAGCGTTTGGTGGGCGCTATACCATGAAGATGAGTTTTCAAGTTGTTAAGGCTAATTTCTATATCTGCTGATACCTTGGGCGGCTGAGATACTTTTTTTCGAGAACAGATTTCCACCAAGCATTCCTTCCAGTTATAAGTCTCCAAACCAGCTTGCCAGCAAAGGCGAGGTTTAGAAATTTGGATGACCTGATTCCCAGCCCTCCATTCTCACAAGGCTGAGTGACCTGCTTCCAGCTAACCAAGTTATATTTTTTTTTTCATTTCTTCCTCCTTGCCAAAGAAAGTGACGAAGGAGAGCATCCATTTTAAGATGGAAGTTAGCAGGGGCTTGAATAAGAGTAAAGCAATATAAGGGCAGGGATGAGAGGCCTGCTTTCAAGAGAGTGATGCGCCCCGCAGGGTTAAGCCAAGAGGTGCCCCAATGCTGAATCTTCCGTTTCATTTTGTCAATTATAATTTCCCAGGTTGTAGCTTTCAAGTTTCCAGCACATACAGGCATGCCCAAATAGGTAAATTTCTCCCAGTTCAGCTTATAAGGAACCCCAAGAGTACGAGCAATCCTATGGAGGACATGTGCCGATGTGTTCCACCCATATATACAGCTCTTAAGATAATTTATCAGACCTCCAGAATAACTCATGTATTTGTCTAGAAGGGTTTTAAAGCGACGGGCTATAATGTTTGAAGCTCCCCCCATTAAAAGAGTATCATCGACAAACTGAGAGTGATTAATGTTTTTGACACCATTGTCAAATTTGATTCCGGTGATGAGGCCCATGCGACGGTTGTAATCCAGAACTCTGCTAAAAGATTCAACCATTAATATAAATAGATAGGGTGAGAGAGGGTAGCCTTGTCTAAGGCCCCGAGAGGATTGGAAGGGAGGTCTAGGTCTGCCATTTAGAAGAGGAGATATCCAAGGTCCTGTAATGCATGCTTTGATAAGGCTAATAAAGGATGTGGCAAAACCCATTTTTCGAGCACATCAAACATAAATGAGTGTCTGACACGGTCAAAGGCATTGGCTAAGTCTAACTTTAGTATGAAGCCTTTCTCATTTCGGATTTGACTGGAGTGTATGGCCTCTTGGACGAGAAGGATGGAGTTCGAAATTTGCCTATTAGCCAAAAAACCTCCTTGATTTTCAGATATTAGAGAGGGGAGGATTGGCTTTAGTCGGGTAGCCAAGATTTTTGTCAAAATTTTATATGATGAGTTGCACAAGGATATTGGGCGGAAGCGAGAGAAAGTCAGAGGTCGATTTTCTTTAGGGATAAGGGCCAGGTGGGTGGCATTAGTGAATCCTCCAACTTTGCATTTACGTTGGACCCATCTTAGCATTTTGACCAGGTCTTTTTTAATTACTCCCCAGTATGATCTATAGAAACAGATAGGAAAGCCATCTGGGCCTGGGGCTTTATCTGGCTGGAGAGCCCAGATGGCATCATGTATTTCTTCTTCATTGATCTCCTTAATCAGGTCTGCATTAATATCCTCGCTGACTCCTTTGGGCGTATGCTGTAAGAAGTCTGAATAATCTTCTGTTTCCTTTATCTCAGTTAGAAGAGTGTTGTAATAGGCTGAGGCAGTTTGCTTGATGGCTTCTTGGGTTCTTTGAGGGCGGCCTTCCTCATCATTAATCATGGTGACATTATTTCTGACTTTCCGGACAGTTGCTTGTTTATGGAAGAAAGCTGTATTTTTGTCTCCTTCATGAAGCCAAAGCTGTCTTGATTTAATTCTCCACTTCTGCTCTTCATCCCTATTAACCCAGTACAACTGATAGTATATATCACTTTCTAAATCTTTATTCTCTTGGGTCAGCCCATTTTCCTCAATTTTTCTGTGGGTGTCTTTTAATTTATTTTTCAGCTCTTCTTTGACATTTTCTGGTTCTTTGTAGTGCTGTTTCACCCATTCCTTCAGGGCGCGCTTTGTATTCTTCAGCTTGCATTCCCAAATGAAAACCGGAGATCCTTCTATATGGTGGTGCCAGGCTGTTTGGACAATCTGATCCACAATAGGATTGTTACGCCAAAGAGGATTATATTTGAAAGGCAACGGCCCCAATGGGCAGTGTGCTTCCAGGACAATGCTGATGGGATAGTGATCAGATGCTGAATAAGGCAGAATGTCAGCATGAGCAGTGGAAAAATCAGAGAGGAAAGAAGTATTTACCAAGATTCTGTCAAGGCGCTCCAGAATGTTATCTCTACCCAGCCTGCGGTTGTTCCAAGTGAACCTCCGATTTTTTGGGATGATGTCTACTAAATCGCACTCTTGCATGATGTTTTCTAGCTTTGCTCTGTAAGGATCATGAGTAAAAATGCCTCCTCTTTTTTCATTTGAATGTAATATAAGGTTTAGATCTCCCCCTAAGATGATATTCCTATTTTCTTCAGCTTGGATGTCTTCCTCAAGCGTGGCCCAGCACTGATCTTTATCTCTAAAATGGTTCGGAGCATAAATGTTGTAGAGGACTATTTGCTTATCCTCTGCTTGTTTTTCAAGTGTAACTTTGATCCAGTATGGAGTGATAGTTTTGGATGTGCATTTCCAAGTATTTTTATTCCACATTGTGGTGATGCCGCCTGAAGCTCCTCTTGCTTCACATATTTGTCCCTGATAATGCCTGAGTTGTTCTATAATTCTTGTCATCTCTTGCAGTCTTTGTTTTGTTTCCTGAATCATTACAATTCTTGGCTTCTCCTGAGCTGTGAGATCTTTCAGGGCAACAATTTTTGAGGGGTGCCCTAGTCCCCTACAGTTCCATGATATGACTTTGATCATTGAGTATTTGGGTTTCAGAGGGATGCTCGTCCCCCTTGCTCCTTATGTGTTGCTTCATTGCTGTTTTGCCCCAATATGTAAGTTTCTATGGGGTTTTGAGTTCCCATAGCGATGTCTTTTTGAGCACTTTCATTCCTTTGCTGTTTACTTGATTTCCTACCAGGCCCTTTTTTTTGAGTTTCTAGATTGATTCCATGCTCTTTCGAGGAGCTTCTAGTAGATCGGGGTGGGGGTGGGGCGAGGGAGTGGGAGGGGGAGGATTGAGTAAGAGAAAGGAGGATTGGGGGGTCATTTTCGAGGGGGATCATGGGTTCATTATCAGGGAGAGAGAGGGCACCAAAGGGATTTGATGAGATCAGGGGGGAATCAGAGGATGGCCCCGAGGAGGGGAAAATGGGTGGACCAAGAGGAGAGGAGGGGGAAGGGACAGCTGAGGGGGAGGCTTTGGGCGGAGCTGAAGGGGGATTAGACTTGAGAGGGGCAGTTTTGGGAGGAGCTGAAGGGGGATTAGACTTGAGAGGGGCAGTTTTGGGAGGTTCTTCAGAGTTTGCTTTCATTCCAGAGGCAGTCTTCTTTTTCTTTACAGTTTCCCATTGTTCTTCTAATTGATCAGATTCAACATTAACAATTTTTGGACAGCGATTGGCGAAGTGGCCATATTCGTGGCATACCTTGCATTTGAAGGGGATTTGCTCGTAGTCCAGCTGCTGGATATGTGTCCAGTCGTCCACTTTTAGTTTGATTGCTTCTGGAAGACCTTTGCCGAGATCGACTTCAACGCATATCCGTGCACATGCCTGCATATTGTCCTTGGGCTCACATCGATCTATGTATTTTCCAACAGCATTGCCGATGGCTCGGACCGAGTCATCTCCCCAACAGTGGAGCGGGAGGTGCGGAAGACGAACCCAGACCGGAACAGCGTTAGGGACATCCAGCTCAGGATCGAAGTCTGGAGTCCATTTGTTCAAGTACAGACCGCGGGAATCCATGAAATACGGCCCATTTCTGAAGATTAGGTCCTTATCAACTCTAGATTCAAAGTGGAAAGTATAGTATCCTTTTCCACAGAAGCGGATAGCGATTTTGCCATTGACTTTGTCGGCCCAGTTTCTTTCGATCCATCGCTGAACAGTTTTCAGGGAGGGCCATAGGCCAGTGAACTGTCCGATGAGCCCCCGCTCTGCTAATGAGAGAGCAGCCATTCGTGGAATCGAAGGAGGAAGGACAACCTCTTGCAACCCATCTAGTTTCTTGACAAACTTGGACAGCGCAGGGCGAGTTCTCTGTGGCTGTAGAGATTTAACTAAGGCAGAGAATGCATCAGCATCTGAAGGGAGGTTCGCATCTGCCTCGGGTTGAATGGGGCCCTCCGTGATAGGGGTTGAGGAGGCCATGGAAGGCTAGAGGCCAATGGCCTCGCACTGCAGAAAGAGGACCAACAGTCGGCTGCTAGGTCAGGGAACGCGTAGTGGGCGCGCGCAGTCCGCAGCAGGAAAAATTACTATTCCGAATTCAAAATTTGTTATTGATAAACTATTCTGGAATAAATTTATAAATGTCCCATCTCATATTTTTCTGCTGCATATTTGACAATCCACTTAAAAGAACAACACTCTGGTCCACTCTCAGCAGGGTAGCTATATCATCTTTCTCATTAATGTATATGAAGATATCTTCCTCATACTTAAAATACCCTGTCATATGTAACTAATCAAAATATTTAAAAAAAATTATCTCCCTCTTCCCTTCCCTTCCCTCTCATATTTTTCTGCTGCGTATTTGACAATCCACTTATTTGACAATCCACTTAAAAAAACAGCACTCTGGTCCACTCTCAGCAGGGTAGCTATATCATCTTTCACATTAATGTATATGAAGATATCTTCCTCACACTTAAAATACCCTCTCATATGTAACAAATCAAAATATTTAATAAAAAATTATCTTCCTCTTCCCTTATTAAGTTCAGCTAGAAGAATCAGTGGCGTGGAACAATAAGTATGATATTTTAGACTAAGGCTGCTTATCCTCGTAAAAAGTATACAAACTTTGTGCGTGTTTCCGTCTATAGCAATAATTACCAGAATAACATTTCTATCCAAACTAGTACTAACCAATTTCTCAAACTACAAAATAAGGAGAGGAAAACAGTCCAACCATAGATAGTATAAAAAAACAAATCAACACAATCATAAGGAAAATGAACGAAAGATCTGAAAATACAATTTTTTTTTTTTATGAAATTTTAAAAAGTGACAAATTTTGATATTTGTAAACTGGATAGTAACAACATTTTTGTCTATTTTTTTTATAGAACATTTTAATATTTGTAAACTGGATAGTAACAACATTTCTGTCTAATTAAAACTAACCAACATTTCCGTCCAATTAAAGCTAGCCAATGTTTCAAATCACAAAATAAACATATAAAAGCACTACAGCCAAAAAAATAAACATAGGAAAACAATATAGCAAAAAAAAAGGAGCCGAAGACACAGAAAATGGTAAACTAGATAGTAACAACACTTTTGCCAAAACTACAAAATAGTACAGCAAAAAAAAAAGCCAAAAACAGAGTAAACAATTATAAGGAAAGGGAAAGAAAGAGCTGAAAACAAGACTAAAATTTAAAAATAACATATTTTAATATTTATAACCTGTATACTTCTCATATTTTTATTTTTATTTAATTTTATTCTATGCCTGAATTTTTTTTCTTCAGAACTATAACATGAAGTCCCATCACTAGGATTACGAAAGGATAACTATGACATGAATCCCCATCACCAGGATTACCTAATACCACGAAATCTACTACTAATTTCTAGTATCTAAACATCTACAACAGAAGAGAAATCGAAAATTACACCGCTTTTAGAACTCGTTAACATTCGAACCCCAACCCGGGTTGTGAGAATCGATCGCCACCAAATATTAATGTCATAAAATGGTATTCAAAACATGAAGATAACAGAATAGGAAGAAAACAACGTGAAACGATGGTGGTGGCTGAGACGAACCATGGAGTGGGTGAGCTTCATTAGTGTGACCTAACAACTTCTCTGTTGTTTCATTGACCCTTCACCTGCACCTGCAATGTTGTGATGTAGACAGGATTGACCTATTTTTGCACCTGCAATGTTGTGATGTAGACAGGATTGACCTATTTTTGCACCTGCAATGTTGTGATGTATACAGGATTGACATATTTTTGAATGAGGTGATTTTTTTAATTAGTATTATTATTTTTTTAAAGTAGTTTTTTTTGGTTCAGCATGGCTAAAAATAGAAATGGTAGATTTTCCATTTTATTTGGTTCATATTTTTAGTTTATATAATTTTATAATATTTTAATATACAAAGTTTTTCAAAAGATTAAATTTAATTTTAAATTAAAATATCTGGACAATATTAAATTAAATTAAATTTATTTTTGTATCCAAAAATTTAATTTAAATAAAGATACAATAAGATCTCAAGGTAATTATTTCATCGGATTTTAACAAAAAAATTTAACAAAATTACCAATAACACTTTCTATTTAAACCCCTCTTAAGTCAGGTCAAAAGCATTAAAGAAAAATTGGAACTTTCTATTTAAACCCCTCTTAAGTCAGGTCAAAAGCATTAAAGAAAAATTGGAAGGATAGAAATATTTGTTAGGTTTAGAAGCTTTGGCCAATCTGACTAGTTTTCAATATGCAATCTGTAAAAAAAACTTTAAATATTCAAATTTCTAATGATCTTAAAATTTTGACCAAATATTCAAATTTCTAATGATCTTAAAATTTTGACCATTTTTAATGTTATAGTATACAAAATGAAAATTGGTAAATTTAGTTTAGAAAAAAATGGAAAATTAGTCATTTTTTTATATTAATCCTAAAATTTAGGGAATTTCATTTTTTGTTTATGAATTTGAATTCAAGGAAACCATCTTGTTCCTCATGAACCATTATATGTACCTGGTTTCTCATAAATCATTTCTGTTCATATACCTGTGTCCCTTAGCTTTGCTTCAGTAAATTGTTCTCATCTCTATGCTGTAAGTCAATCCATCACAAATATCAGAACAAAAAATAAACAAAATCATGTTTGAAAACTTACTGATTTCTGAAGTATGCAATCCATAAAATATTTGTCCATTATTATCCTTTTTTTTTTTTTGGCAATTTTCAAGATAAAATAATTGTAATCTATCGCAAATATCAGAACAAAAAATAAACAAAATCATGTTTGAAAACTTACTGATTTCTGAAATATGCAATCTGTAAAATATTTGGCCATATTTTTTTATTTTTTATTTTTTTTGGCAATTGTCAAGATAAACAATTTTATCTAAAAAAAACTAGTGAATCAATTATATTTAAAAAAATAGAAATTATTTTTTTTTAAGAAAATTATTCTATTTTAGAATATTAACCCTAACTTACACATTTTACTAATTTCATTTAATTAATGAAAAAAATTCTAATGGCTCTCATCTCTATGCTGTAAGTCGAGGCATGACAAATATGAGAGTACTAAGAAATAAACAAAATCATGTTTACAATTCAGACAGTTTCCAACTTCTTATTTTATAATACATACAAGTGAAGAGGAAGTGAAATTTCAGAGTTTAAAACATTATTAGCTCTATGCATACATGAAATACATGTTCCATCATCTGCTAGGTAGTGACCCTTTACATACATAATATTGATGGACCACCCAGCCACGCCACTACAAACCGCAACTTCTATGTAAATGCGGAGCAAAAAACATTTTCATGCAAAGAACTCAAGAGGCCAGAGCATTGCCTTTACCCAGTCAAGAAGTGTGTAACCCCAAACGGTGAAAATCACAATACTGTACATGAGATATGCGAATTAAGCTACCAAATCCCTAACTAAGACAAGATATATACATATTACTTTAATCTAACAAATACGTATTAACACTTATGACATTAAAACCTTATTGCTCAGCTGATATGTGGTTGCAGTATTGTAGTGCTAATCCCTTCAACAAAACGGAGGACGGAAAATGCTGCGAGGAAGAGAAAAAATAAGAGCCCTTTTAGGACCTGGCGGAGAAGGGGGGGCGAATAGGTTAAATTGAGGCGGGGGCGGCGGTGGAGGAGGTGCATACGGATCCGGCCCTGGATTAAATGGAGGTCCTGGCGGAGAAGCGGGCGCGAATGGGTCAAATGGAGGGGGCGGCGGCGGTGGCGGTGGAGGAGGTGCATACGGATCAGTCCCTGGGTGTGGATGTGGGCGTGGCGGTGGCTGACGCCGAGGGGGGTACCGATCAATATGAGGCCGTGGGTGTGGGCGTGGCGGTGGCGGAGGCGGATGTGGTGCGTATGGATCAATATGAGGCCGTGGGTGTGGGTGTGGGCGCGGGCGTGGCGGTGGCGGAGGCGGAGGTGCATATGGATCAATATGAGGCCGTGGGGGTGCGTGTGGCGGGGGCGGTGGCGGAGGCGGCCTATACATAATTGCTGGAAAAACTGTTGGCATCAAATATATGCGCAGGCTACTGCATATTTAAATGCTGAATTATATGAATACATATAGTAAACTTGGAAGCGAAAGCATGAAGTATTGTATGAAGTTGGAGGTGAAGGAACGATTCGTGTAGTGGAAGCAATCCAATTGAAGCGACTGTAGCCCGGAGAATCGAATAGATTATAGATGTTCCGAGAACCAGTGATTGATGGTATAGCCCGGTCTGGTACGAGTTATTATTCTTTTATTTTTTTTTCTAATTGAAAAATTGTGCAGCACCTCACAGGCATATATATAGTTATGTGTAGTATTGGACCATAAAACTTGTAAAACCAAACTTTCCCCAACCAACCATTGGACAACATTCATAGTACTTCCGCTCATTATTCCTTTACTATTCGTAAAGCAAAGTAGTAATTGGGAAATGCTGTCACACTTTGCACGTCCTGTAACCAAGCCGTTAGACCAACGGACGATTGGAGAGGTTATGGCATTGCGATAACAATGATAACATAACTATTAATTTGAAATTGGGAAATAAAAGTAAAGTTAATGGTTAACGTGGCGGTTTTTTTTATCAAATTCTTAAAATCTAAAACAAAAAGAAAGATCGCATTTAGAATAATTGTTCGAAAAGAAAAACCATTTCAACATGTGTATCAATCAATTTTAAAATTAAAAATTAATAATAATAAAAGAATCTTATCAATAAAAAAAAAATGAAACAGGAATAGAAGGTGTCTAGGTGTCTGTGCTCTTAGTCAATTTCTTCTCGCCATTTATCACTTCACAACAACATGTTCAGTGACCCTGCCTTGTGTTTAGTTAGCAGCCTTCACTTTTTCTGTTCTTCAGTCTCCCTGTTCTTCAGTCTTATTCAGGTGGATAGGCTTCAGGCGGCGGCTTCTTCAAGTGCCCAGGCTTCAGGGAATTGAATTAGGAACTATGGTCTAATGTTATAGTTCCAGGCCTTCACTTTTCCTGTTCTTCACTCTTCCTGTTCTTCATTCAGGTGGATAGGCTTCAGGCGGCGGCTTCTTCAGGTGCCCAGGCTAGCTTCAATTGAATCAGGAACTATGGTCACGGGAAGCTCGAGCTTGAATTGGCTCTGCTAACCTGGTGCAACCATCTGCTTGGCTAACCAGTTGCATAGAGTGCTTAGCTAACCGGTTGCATAGCTTCATCTGGAAGGATAGAAGCCTACCCAAACTAGTTGCATAGCTTCATCAATCGACCTGCACAGCTTCATCTTCACAGCTTCATGAGGTACAATTCTGAAATTAATATAAATTACAAATTCTGAAATAAATTTAAACTACGATAAATAATAAGTAGCAATAACTTCACCCAACGCCTATCTTATCCGGTTAATATGCGCCTGGAGGTACAATTTCGAAATTCAATTATATTTTTTTGTCAACCTAAAAAAATCATAACTTTTCATTATAAAAATGATTACAGTAGCTTGTTTTTGTTATGCTTGTTCAAAATTGTTTTCATTATAAAAATGATTACAAGTAGCTTGTTTTTGTTATGCTTTTTCAAAAAACAATTTTGAATTTCCGCACAGTTCCTAAAATTCTTCTTACAGTGCTCTGTAAATTACCTGATTTTAGCGTCATTTTCCGTAGAAAACCGTTCAGAAAGAAGTGCAAGCATAAGAGATACGAGAGAATGTCAATTTCCGTAGCTCAAAATCAAACATTAACAATGATACTTTCTGAGCTCAGATTTCTAGCACTTGATCACAAGTAGATATTAGTACTAATTCAGATCTCTGGTAATACATCAAACACCCAAGAAATGAACAACTAGCAGAAGTATTGCGGATCTCCTTACAGGTGGATCAAAAACTTAATCGCTTAACTTACTTTTTATGACAGCAATTATCCACAAAAGGCAACAGTTAAACGAAGCAGCATAACCTCATCTGACAGCAATTACCCAAAAAAGGCAGCAGAGAAACGAACCAGCATAATCTCAGAAAGACACATACGTAGATGCCGAAACCCCAAAGCGGTAAGCAGTGAACACATACAGATCAACCAAACACGGGAACATTAAAACTCAAAGTACCCCTACGTAGATTTCAGATCCCAACAGGACAAAAAGAAGCTTAAAGCTCAATTTAGTAAAAACAAGACAATGTAAAGAAAGACGAATACAGAGACCAGGCAATCTTACAGGAGAAAGTCGGACGCTGGGTTTCGAATGCAAACCGCCAGGAGAAACCTGCGAAGACTGTACAGAACCCACGATTGATTCCCGTACGCCTCCCAAAAGAGCTGTATCGGAAGAACTAGACCGAGTCGAAACAGTCTCATTCGGAGTAGGCCTTTCATTCCTCTCTGCCGGAGTGAATGACTGTGCCATGTTTTGCTGCCTGGGACAAGGAGCGAGCGGCGGCCCGGTGGCGACGGAAGTGGAGGAAGGAGTTCGAGTGAGGTTGTCACCACATAGAAAAAAAGACAAATCTCCTGCTGCTCTCGCCAGGTGGTTGTCTTCGTCTGAGGCATGAAGACAAGTTTCATTTAGTCTCTCACCACGTTTACTTGCCAGAACAGTTACCGACATTAGGCGCTTAAACTTTCGTCCTGAAACTTTAATTCCTGGAACAGCTGTCGGCATTTCACATAAACTTGATTTTTTTGCTTAAACTTTGGTCCTGAAACTTTAATGCCCAGCCCGGAACAGCTGTCGGCATTCACATAAACTTGATTTTTTTGCTTAAACTTTGTTCCTGAAACTTTAATGCTGAGAATAGCTGTGGGAATTCGCATAAACTTGATTTTTTTGCTAATTATTTTATGAATGAACAATTTAGTATATGCAATTGTATTTCCATATAGATGACGTAGAGTCTGTCACACGGGTGATATGTAGAGTCATTTCATCAATAATAATAGTCTTATGCATCATTAAATAACTCTTATGTGCTCAACGTCATAAAGACCAAGTCTAGGAACCTTGAATTAAATACTCACATATTTGTTATTCAAATTGTTTAATTGTTGACACGCTCACTTTATACCTATTTTCTCGATAATGTCAAACAATATTTTTACAAAACACTATAACCAAAATGAAATACCAACTATGGTAGTTATTAAGACACTATTGGTTGCACATTGAAGGATTTTGAGCTCCTGATTGTTTAACGCTGAAATAACAATTGCGTTGAAAGCTTTTGCTTATGAAGATTAAAATCGCCATCAGAGCTTGCAGACGTGTAGATGAGTTGGGAATAGCCGATAATGTGCAGAGATTTGTTGAGGAGATCTTAGCGAATTGAGATGTGCATAGTACTTATTCATGCACGCGCTAAAGAACTTTAATGGAGAAGTTAAAGACGCAGGCAAAAAAGATTTTATGTTATTATTTATATGCGATACCATTTTTATAAATGTGTGAAGATTAAACATCATTTTCTATATCTGTTCCCAAATTGGACGGAAACATCGTTTTCTATATCTGTTCTCGTTAACAGTGGCATATATTTTATGGGGAACATATAATAGGTCAACATCATTTTCTATATCTGTTCTCGTTAACAGTATGTTAAAATTACTGCCGACTCGAGTTTCTCAACCTCGGCAGGGACTACCGCTACGGCAGTGTCTCCCTTGTTTCATACAGTAATTATATTTCACTTGGAAAAGAGATAAACAAAACACTCCCTTACAACACTAACGACATTAACATAGGAATTCATTCGATTTTCAAGCGGACTAGTCTCTGTCATGCCAGATCATAAATTTCTCTGATTCGAAGTAACAATAACTTATGTGATGTGAAGCCCTGATTTTTGTGATGCCAAAGGTCCATAATATGTTGAGAGTGACCATGCACTTATGATACAGTGACCTTGTTATTATGATACATGTTGATAGTGACTTCTTTATGTTACATGAAGATAGTAACTTTTGTTATATGGTAATGGAAATATATATTTGAGGATGACATTTGACAGTGATAGTGATGACAACTATTTCTATGAAACCCTAGTTTATGTAGAGTGATGTGGGTGAAATTGTCATACAAGGTAGATGCAACATGAAGTTGATGAAATGATTAGATTGGATTCTAAAAGGACTCAAGACCAAGAGGGAGTTGTCTTGATCTTAAAAGAGGATGAAAACTTGATTGAAAGTATTGCATGGGCCTAATAAAATTCTTGCTGAAAATGTGGCACGACTAATGATGAGTTCGTGGATACTTTCTTAAGAAGTTGCAAGGCTTTGCTACTAATGTGTTGACTTGACCTGTTAAGCCAAGACATATCTTGTTATGTGATGATTACGTAAGAAGTCAGGAATCGCTGAGGATCCCTTTGAGAGAGAGCATTGGTTTGAAAAACATCTTTTGGTTATTGTAAGACCTATGTGGTCAAAAATTTGGTTTAAGGCTTGCAGTCATGAGGTACAAAATTCATCTCCGTGAGAGGAGATTGATGGTGTACTATTTTCATCTCTCCTAGGAGGAGATTGATGGTGTATTATTTTCATATCTCCCTAAGAGGAGATTGATGGTGTATTGTTTTCATCTCTTGCTAGAGGAGATTGATGGTGTATTATTTTCATCTCTCTTAATAGGAGATTGATAATGTATTGTTTTCATCTCTCTTAACAGGAGATTGATGGTGCATTGTGTATTGTTTTTATCTCCACCTGTGAGGAGATTGATGGTGTATTGTTTTCATCTCTCCCTGAGAGGAGATTGATGGTGTATTGTTTTCATCTCTCTTAATAGGAGATTGATAATGTATTATTTTCATCTCTTTCAACAAGAGATTGATGGTGTATTGTTTTTATCTCTCTTTGTGAGGAGATTGATGATGTATTACTTTCATCTCTCCCTGAGAGGAGATTGATGTTGCATTGTTTTCATCTCTCCCTATGAGGAGATTGATAGTGTATTGCTTTCATATCTCCTAAAAATATATCAATGGTGTATTGTTTTCAGCTCTCCCTGACAGGAGATTGATGGTGTATTGTTTTCGTCTCTCTTTGTGAGGAGATTGATGGTGTATTATTTTTGTCTCTCCTGAGAGTAGATCGGTGGTGTATTTTTTTCATCTCTCCTTGAGAGGATATTAATGGTATATTTATTTCATCTCTTATTGAGGGGATATTGATATTGTACTCTTTTCTTCTCTCCATTTTTGAGACCTATGGTATAGTCGGGAGATTGATGATGTATTCCTTTTGTCTCTCCCTTTGTGAGACTTGTGGTATAGTCATGAAGATTGATGGTGTATTATTTTCATCTCTCCCTTTGTGAGACCTGGTGTATGGTCGAGGATATTTATGGTGTGATACCTTCCTTGGATGTTATATGAGACCTATGATTTGATTAGGAAGGATGAGTCATCTCTATGAGAGATGGACTGTGATGAGTATGGCCTCATGAACAATGGTGTTTGGTTTGATTATATCAGCTTTACTTATGTTGAGATTGATCAAGAGAGAGATAATCAAAAGTACCTCCTTGGCTAAGAGGGGGTGGTCAAATTTGAGTAGTGATGGATGGTATTTTCATATGAAAAAATTGAATAAATCTAAAATTGATTTTTCCCCCAAAATTTCACAAGTCAGCCTTCCAGATGATTAGGTTGGCTTTCCCAAAAGAAGTGATTATTTGGACACATGAATCACTATATATTGGCCAGACATTCTCCTCATTTTGTAGAAGTCTTGGTCGTTCTTCTACCGAAAGGTATGCGAGTCTACTGAGGCCTGGAAAAATAACAAAATTCCATCAATAGGGACCTAAACCATGATAAAAACCCTTGAGATGGGATTTATACCTTATAAATATATTAGAGGCCAAATTTTACCTATCAATTACAACATAGATAATTTTATAAAATTAAACCAAGGTAATGTTTCCCAATCCACATTTTCTATTCTCAAAGGATGCCCATAAGGTCCTAAACCATGATATAGGTCCTAGATATGGATGTTTTACTTTACTAAAGGAATATGGATCTAATTTATGGATTAGAGGTGGTAAAAATGGTTCTTATTCTTAGAAATTAATTAACGGAGCAATGAAACACATAACATATTGCGGAAACACAAACACAAAAAAGAATAAAATAAGAGAGACATAGATATACATGGTTCACCCAATTTGGGCTACGTCCACAGAGAAAAACAATCCTTCCTTTTATATTATCCAACAAAATCAAGAGATGCGAACTACAACAGAGCCACTGTAATTTCATTTTTGCTCTCACATAGTCTCCTCTCTCTCTCTCTCGCTCAAAATAATAATACATAGTTGCAATAAAATTCCCTCATATAAACTCAGGGTTTCCTTCTAGGGAAAAATAACACTAAATTAACATACTTATACTATGAGATCATCTGCCTAATGAATGGCACAAATTGACTACGAAATTAGAATAATTTACAAGAATTTTTCATCTATTTTTAGCTTCGTGGGTGCTGCTCATGAACCCTTGTAAGGGGGTGCGGGGTGGGACTCATAAAACCATCGTCGCCCCCTCCTAGATCCCCTTGATGACGATCATAACGATGACATTGCCTCCCTGCTAGGAACAAGGTCCAAAGCGGTTGAAACAAAAAACCTCTGAACAATCAGGAGGATAATCATGGTCCACACCCAACGCTTATGGAATAAATAATGTTTTAGGGTATTAAGCCACATATTTTTTCCTTAGTCCATACTTATGTAGTTTAGAAGCAATCTATATGACCCTAAACGATGGTAGAGAATTTAGGGATAAAATCTTTTTCCTGTAAATGGATTAGTGTACCAATTTCATAAATGAAAGGAAATGTAGATCGTTCTTGTGGCATAAAGTCTTCTTTTGAGGCCTAAACCATGAATTTTACTCTTATTCCCTTAGGACCCTATATTGTGACAACACATCAACAAATTTACTGAAATAGAGGTGTTGTATTAGCTCCCACCAAGGTTCAATTCTCACAAAAATGGTTGAATCACCCTCATAAAGTGGGGTGAAGGTTGTAGAACTAAAATGGACATAAATTTAAGTAGGTAACCACATTTTAAACTTTTAATTTATATTTTAAATGATGTCCAACCTTTGGGTGATGGCCTCATGTTTTAAAGCTTTGGAATCTCAAATCAATCCCCAAGAAGCATATTCAATTCTTTTATAAGGTCCTATATAACAATGGGGTTCAGAGAGATAAATTATTTTCATTTTGAAATTATTAAAGACCCACTTTCATGGATGACTGATAAAATTGGTATTTTATGGCATAAACCATCATTTGAGATCCCAACTTGTAAATCTTCCTTGTGCCTACAACTCTAGGTAAAAAGCCACCTATAGGGCCTTGAACACTATAACAAGCCTCAGATATGAAATCTTTGTAGGGGTAAAAACATTAATCTAGGTTAGTATTTTGTGGCATTATGTTATTCAAACATACACTAGGAGACTCCAAACATTCATGAAAATATTCATAAAACATTTACAAAAAATAAGTGAAGCAAATCTATAATATATGTACTCATGCATTGTAAAAGAACTATATCATTGTTAAATAGTTAACATTGGAAAATTTGGAGCCACCTGACAAGACTTTTTGGACTATTTTCTCAAAGATGGGGAAATACTAACCAAGACTCATGTCTTCACCCACAAGGAAATGGGAATAGAGGCCTAATTTCATATTGGTAGTGCAATAGAAAATTTGGACTAGGAAATGTCTTCAGGGCTCAAGTGATGGATTTATACCCTATTTGACAACTTTTACAGTTAGAGATATGTAGTTTTCTTTATAGATAGGTGGTTTTCCCTATGGTTTTAAAACTGTTTGAATTAAACCTCTACCTTGTCGAATTGGCTGAGTCATTAGGCTTAGAGGTCAATCCAAATAATGACCATGGTTTAGGCTGAGTTAGACCCTAGTTTGGTACCGAACTAGCCATGAACTAACAGTCTGGTACCAAACTAGCATGAACCAATTGATTCCATCATAATTGGGTCGGTTCATTAATAACTTGCACATGCATGACTGTAAACCCACACAGGGAAGTTTAGGGTGGCTGTGAGTGATTTTTTGGGAAACTAAGGGTTGTTTCACTCGAAAAATAACTTGTTCAAGCTTGTAAAACCACACCTCCCCTCTCATTTTCCTCACAAATCCCATTTGGAGTTTTTGTGAGCTTTATTGGGAGGTTGGCTATTGTTGAGTTTTTGCAGGAGAACTGTAATAACAGAGATTGGGATATTTTTTTCATCTTGGAGTTACTTTGGAGTTGTTTAGTGGAGTTGGCATCTTTAGGAGGAGGTTAAGAAAGCTAGTTTTCATTTCTCGATAACACTTTTTACTTGAAAAAGAATTCGATATTTCATTCTTGTCATATATTTATTTATTTTGGTTCCTTCAAGTTCCAATTTCCAATTTTCAAGTTTCAAATTTTAACCTGATTCATTGCTAAATCTGCCCTCATTTGTTTTTTAAATTTATTGTAGGTTTTCCATTTTACTCATTTGCAATTTTTATTTACTTTGCAAATTTATTGCCTTTACAAATTTCAAATATTTCATTAGCCACCATGCCCCTAGAAGACAAGTATAGTGCATGGGCTCATTGTAATATGATTGATGGAAAAATGATCTACAAATATTGCCAAAAATATGTGGGAGGCGGTATTCATAGGTTAAAAAAATACTTGGTTTGGATAAGAGGCCTAATAACACCATGTAAAGCACCAAATGAATTTATAGGGCCCATTAGGGAAAAAATCATTAAAAAGTTTGAGGATAAGGCTAGGGATAAGACTATCCAAGAAGAAATTAGAAGGAAGAAGGAACTTGTACAAGCCATGAGATAAAGTAGGCGTGGAGATGTTGAGATTCAAGAAACGTCTTCTATCCCTTCCACCAATGTCTATGATCCCTTATGTTATGTTCCTCCTACTCTTTGGTATTACAATCAAGGTCAACAATCTAAATGTAAAAAGAGGATGAACATCAATATTTATTTCACACCTTCCCTTTCCATTGTCTTTGCTAATGCCATTTCCTCCCAACTAATTCTAACACAACTCACTTTGGATCACCATTGGAAAAAGCAATGCAAAGAAACTGTTTTTCAATACATTACCACATGGAGGTATGATGTAGATATCGTCTTTAATGTTTCTTGCTCAACTTGTTATCAATGAATGTGGGACCCTGTTATATCCATAGGAATGGGATTCAAAGGCCCTAGTATGCATAACTTGAGGGGACATTTTTTACAGAAAGATCTTCTTCTTCTTTTTTCCATTTAAGAATATTTGGCTAAGTATAAAGAGTCATGAACCAAAATAGGTTGTTCCATCATGTCAGACGAATGGGATGATGGAAAGAACCACACTATCCTTAGCTTCCTTGTTTCTTTCCCTAAGTAGCCTTTTTTTGGAATCAGTTGATTCATCTGATAGGGCGATTTATGAAAACATTCTATAATAGAGATTTTGGATGAGATGAATAGGAAAGAGGGGGATCAGAATGCTATGTAGGTCATTAAAGATAATGCCTCAAAATAATGCTATGTAGGTTCTTTCTAGAAATACGCTAGAGTCCAAATATAGGACCATATTTTTGACCGCATGTGCTACACATTGCACAAACCTCATGCTTGAGGACATAGGAAAAGTGGATGGGTAAATAATATCATAGAGCATGCCAAGTATATCACTAAATATGTTTACAACCACTCATGGATATTGATCCTAATAAGGAAAAATACTAGGGGAAAGGAGCTTATTAGGCCTGAGATTATGAGATTTGCAACCCACATCCTTTTGTTGCAATCTCTCAATTCTCAACAAAAAAATTTGCATAAAGTGTTTTCTTGTGACGAATAGAATTCATCTTGGTGGGCTCATAAACAAGATGGAAAAGACACCAAAAACAATTTTTTTGACAACTCTTTTTGGAAAAAGTCTATAAAGGTTGTGAAAATAGGCGAGCTCCTCGTTAAGGTGTTATTGGTGGAGGGGAAAAACTAGCCATGGGTTACAATTATGAGGCTATGGATTAGGAAAAGGGGAAGATATGAGTAGCCTACAAACATAAAGTAGGTAAATGTGGGCCGATTTGGATATCATTAACAATAAATGGAACTCCATCATATAATATATGCAATCAAGTATTTCCTTAACCCAAAATATCATTATAAAGCTCAGTTAGGAGCATATCAGAATGTGGATGTTAGATATGGGTTGCACAATTGCTTGGAGATCATGGTCCCTAATGAGTCCAAAATTTAGGAAATATGTAAAAAGACCAGTCTTTTTGCTAAGGCCTCAGGTACCTTTGGAAAAAACTTGCAAAGATGGAAAGAGATGTGGATAAACTAGGTAAGCAAATCTAGTTTTTTAAAGTCTAATTATTTACAATTCAAATTGTAAATAGTTTTTTTTATACAAATTTAGAATCTAAATTTTTGTACAATGAACTAGCTACATTCTTTGTCTTTACAACGCATTAGTGGGAGTCATTTGGAATCCAATGTCCCAAATTGCAAAAGTTTGCAGTTAGAGTCCTTAACCAAATTTGCATTTCTTCTAGTTGTGAGCGCAATTGGTCTGTTTTTAAGTGGATTCACATGAAGAAGAGAAATAATTTGGAACAAAAAAGGTTGAATGATCTCATATTATTGCATTACAACCTTCAAATAAGACACAACTAGTTGATGAAAAAAATACCTTATTTAGATCCCATTGTGTTGGAGGATATTGATCTAACATCAAAATGGGTGGAGGAGACTCAACCAACTGATTTTGATCCTAAATGATATTGATGCCATGGAGTTGGGGGTGGAGGGGTGGGGCGGGGAGATTATCCTAATGCATATTTGGAAGTGCCAGAGGAACCATAACCAATAGCTTAATCAAGTGAAGGAAAACAACCAATGGGAAGCACTAATCGTGTAGTTTGACTAACTCATGCTTAGGTTAGGTCTAGATTTTTTGTTGCAACTACTACTACTGAGGTTGGAAAGGAGTTTGAGGAGTCCTTAGACTTTCAGCTAGATGATGTTTATGTAGGTCCTATTGATGATCTGTTGTCTAGTAGTGGTGATGAGTTTGATAAGGAGTGATCATGTGCATCATTGATATGTAGACTTGTAGTAGGCTAGTGAATTAGTGGCTTATAACATTTTTTTTAGACTTTATCAGCCATTTAGAGCCTCAATGATTATGTATTTTGTTGTTGATATGTATTTCACTCAGTGCCATTTTGATAAATTCACACTTACATGGTATATACATGCGAAAATTTTGCATGTTTTATCTCTAATAGTTTGGAATCATGGTTTTAATTGATAAAAATATTTCTTTTTCATTAAAAAACAATTATTTCATGTTAATTTTAAAGATCAATTCATTAAGATATTAACAATTTGATTTTTCTAGTTCTGGTTCAAAAATTGGTTTGATATCGAGTTGGTTACTTGTTACGATTTTTAAAACCATGCTTTTCCATTTATCTTAATTTCATGAATAAGTTTGTATATAGATGATTGTTGTGATATAAACCATGAGTTAGTGTCTTAAATTAAAATGATTTTTTTCTAGGCTCAATTCCATTTACATGACTATAAAAAATCATAGGGATGAAAATTTTCCGAAATAATGAATTAGTAACTCACTTTTATGGATGAGGAGTGATACATATGGTTCTTATAAACTAAATCAAGGCTTAAATAATGTTTTTCCTCTTGATCCATATTCTTTAGGATTAAAAGTTACTCATAGGAATGCAAATAATAATATTTTTCCTCAATATCTAAATTTTACTATACTAAAGGATTAAAAGGCACAATTTCTTGAGTTAGGGTTTACAATTTTTATAGCATAAATAAACTATCATTTTGGAACATATTCCTTGGATTTGACCTTATCTTCATTTTTTATATATAGGTGCAAAAGCCATATAAAGGGCCATTGATTATATTATAAGACTGTTGATGGTGTTGGACCCACCAACATGTCAGGGGATCTCCCTAGTAAGAAGTCCCAATTAGACCTCAGACCGTTTGGTGTAGGAGTCCCAATAGTGGGTCCTACGGTAATGCCTTGACCGTGATTTTGCACAGAGACAAGTAATATAACTCTGTTGGTAGCAAGGATGTGACAGTTTCAATGAGTCAAGGAAGGTGCATGAGAGGTTCTAACATATGGGGGTTGAGATGAGCGCCCCTCAGAAACCTGTGATAGCACTCGGCTTGGAAGGGAACACACAAGCACAGATAAATCACAACATGGAAGACAAGTTAGCGAGCAATCCAAAGTAATGGTTAAACCAACAACAGATTTCAGAAATATTCATACATACTTATATAGAATAGTCTATACATGCATGCGTAAGTAAACCAATACATATATAATTTAGAGTAAACCAGATAGCATAGAATACAATACAACATATGCATGAAAGGTGTTGGCTCTTATTATATAAAGAAGTGTAAGTTCTAGTCATACAATACATCCGTGTCCAACCACTAGTCCCAATAGTGGAACGTTATAGCCACAACCACTTGCTCCTCCAAAGAGATGTACTAGCTCTGCGCAATGGAGAAGCCAAGCTCATTACAATACTGTCCAAGCTCTCTCCAAGATAGTCTTATCAGAAGCTTGACTGACCAAAATCCTATACAATGAGTTATGAGGGATTATTTGTAGGAAAGGGTGGGGTGACCCTTGACATTCCTCTTTGTGACAGTTCAACTACCCTCATGGCTCTTCATCTACTCTATGACTATTACATCCAACTATCGACACTTGACTTACACTTGACAAGACATTACATTACAATGCACATGTACCCATGTGAAACAAAATGGCTTGAGCAAGCCATGCTAGACATCACTCTGACTTAGACAACCATGGAAGTCCAACTCCTCAACATCTTCATGTTGATCGACAGTAACACATTGATGCCAAGATCGATAGTCATTGATAGTGTCAGTGTGCTTCGCGGTGGCATCTGTCTGAAACCTAACTCTTGTCTCCATAGCATCTGGGTACACTGCTCAGGCTCCCCTGGCTAACTCGTCTGAAAGAATGTGCATCATCGTCTTCAGTGCGGTCGGATCAACAACATACTTGTGCATGATGTCTGCACTGATGGGCAAGTCTGGGTTGGTGGTAATGCGCATCAACTCGTCGAAGTACGATTGAAGCTCTAGTTAGACCTGTGCCTTTGTCTTTGCTTGGGTGAGAGTCCCAATAGATGGGACCGCATGTGTGCGCACCACAACATCCATACTCTTGAATACTCGTGCATGGGAAGCATGTATGCTAGTGATGAGCTGCGGGAGCTCTTCATAGTTTTGGATATGACTCCAAATATGTGCCTTCAGCTTGACTGCATTGACCCTCATCATCTTAGGCAAGTGAAGGGGTCTCCCTTGTATTTCATCATCCATGTTTGCATGTCATTAAAAACAACATGCAAGTTATTCAAGATATGTGCTTTTCTAGCACATCGTTGTTGTCATCCGTTGAGATGGATGACTACCTTATGCACGATTCCAGACTTGGAGTAAGATGCTCACATAACTGTATCAAGGGCCAATACTTCATCTAGTATTTCCTTTTTCAGTTCATCTTGGGCGGACATTGTCACCAACCCTCCTCCTTTCTTGGCCATCTGCAGTTCCTTCGCCATTCGCTCATTCTTAGCTATCAGAAAGGAAACACTTGAGCTAGTGGCTTTGACATACACTCTAGTTACATCATCCAAGGTTGTTGGATGTTTGTGCACATCAGTCATGATCACTCGTTCCTCAACTTGCACAGGAGATGTATGATCCTCTAGAGTTGACACATTGTGAGACTTCACAACTCTATGTTGAGATTCATCGAATGAGATGTTGTGCATCTCTCCTTCCGACTGATCACCAAGGATCTCAGTGCCTTCTTGGTCACTTGAGACTTGCTCATCATCTGGATGTGGTGAAACGGGTAAGTCGACCTCTTGGTGGTGAGGCATGAGGTCAGTGTCCTATTCCAACTCTTGCTGCTCCATGTCTGCATCCAACTGTTGGAGTGCTTGTTCTATCTCATGAGTGAAGTCTTTCTCCTGCGATGGTTCACCTTGTTTACCTGATGCCAGCTGTTTTGATGAATCAACTACTTGTACAGGTGTTGTTTCATTTGTTTGCACATGTTGCACCCCCTACCGTACCTGCTTCTACTATGATTCCCTCTCCTATTTGTGCAACTCTTGTTCCTTCCGGAGTTGCTCCCTCAACTCATGCAACTCCTTCTCTACTTCCTCCATTCTTTTCTTATCCCTCTGCCTTTGCGCGATTCACATGTCGCACTGGTGCCTCTTTGCCTTTATAGCCATAGCTGCTTTCTCTACTAATGGATCTACTCAGAACTTGCAGCTTTGTTCCTCCTCCATGTGATCGACAATCTTCCTCTTGCCCTTGTCGCACACTGGTATGCTTGCCTCTGCTGCTACTACTGTTGCTAGTGTTGATGCTCTCCGAGATGTTGCTTCATGTCGCTTCGCTAACCACTCCACAGCAAAGCTAGCCCGTTCGTTGAGTCTGGAGGAGTTGTAACGATATCTCCATGGGTCCTCCTCCGCCCAATGACATGCCCCGTGGATCCAGTTGAACTGTACTCTCATGCAGTGATCTTTCATAATACAATGTGGGTCATACAAATTGTAGCTTCGGAGGTTGAATGGATACTTCTTCATCAGTTCTGCTTCGACATCCACTTGCTTGATACTCTAGATCTCATATAACCCAATACACAACGAAAGAGCGGGCCAAGGTGCCTTCTTCTTCTGGTGTAGTCTAATTGTCAATCTTACCAAGATGTGATATGCTACTTCCTGCATGACAATTATGTCCAAGGTAAACTTCAGTAAAACATGCAAAGGCTTCTCCATGCTGAACATTCGGATGAAGGTGTCGTACGGTGAAGCATACCAATTAGCAATGTCTATTAGTGCCTCCATTTCTTCCTTTAACATGAAGGATGGATCTTGTTCTAATATAATCTTGTAAACTGAGGTGACAAAATGATTGGAAAACCATGTGATTACTCCTATGAAGCTGCGTTTGGACAACAACTTGAAATATGTGTTCACAACAGTCTCCACCGGTGACCATGCCCACTCCAAGCCCAAGAACTCCTATCGGGCATAGATTGCATCTAAGAAGTAGTAGGACATGTAAATCTTTGCATGCATACCTCCAGGTGACTGTCGAGCCTTTGTTACTTATTCCTTCAGCTGATGAGCCAACATGTCGAACCAATTGCATGGTTTTCCTTCTCTAGCCAATTGGTCTAGCGCGATCACCCAATTCTGTGGGAAGGTTTCTGTGCCTTCTTGGCCATACAATCAACATGTAAATATGACCAAGTATTGTTATGCCCTCCGCAATATCTTCATCTTGTAGATCTGGTTGGGTGTCAACCTGAATCGAGCCAGCTCCTTTACCCAGTTCTTCAGAATGTCTCTAGAGTTAGCACTGTTGTTAGATAAGCTGAAGGGAGTCTTCATGATAGTCGCAGGCCCTGACATCTGATACATATCATCATAGTCTCATGCCCATAAGGTTGCAAGATTCATCCCACTAACACTTCTCAAGGTCATCGTCTTGGGATCAGTGTGAGAGACGATACAGTGTATCATATCCGCGCATGGGAATGTGGGATATCTGCATGCAATCCGGTACAAGCCAGACTTTTGAATGTTCACATACACTTGACGGTCTTCAAGGCCTTCCTCAAAATTTCCCGCAAATGCTTCATTGACCTCTTGCCACTTCAGTTTGATGTCCTTGTCTAGAAACAATATGGTATCTTCATAGATTGGTAGACAAGAGGACACTTGCTCAATTGCTGCTCCAGCTGCATTTTTGTCAGTGTCCTGTGATCTTGCTCTCTTGGAGGCCATTGATCCTGTACTGCTAAGAAGCGGATGAACACCTGCAATATGTGGAGACCAAGCAACATGCATGGCAAGAAATCTATCAACGAAAATGAAAGGAAATTTAGGGAATGACATAGCACATACCTAGGGACCTGATAGGCAAGATTGCACAATTTCTTCTTGGAGGTTGGGTGACTGGCTGCCAGAATTGTGCAAAAGGAAGTATGGGTTGTCCGAGAGGCAAGACTAGTTGCTAGATTTGCGCAATGTGCAATCCAGACTGGTTGCTGACTGTTGGGATTGCGCAATGCACAATTCCAGCTGGGAGTGACTGCAGGCTCAGGGACTACATTGTGCAATTTTCTGGGCCAACAGCCACTGTCCCTCAGAAATGCGCAAAATAATCTTGGAGGACAAGGCCTGGGTAGAAACATGCATTTCTGGAGAGGAAGACATAGCCTTATTTCCCCAGATTAAGTAATGTTGTCTCACAGAAGGCAGAGTCTGGGCCAAGGTTGGTCAAACTCGCCAATGGGAAACTAAAAGAAAATATGAAAATGAATGCATGGTGACACCAAGTGAAAGCATAAGTGATTGACATTGCATGCAAACATGAATGAAATATTCAGTAAACAGATCAACATGCATGTAGGTGAAGCGAGTCATTGAATCGGTGACTATTCATGCAAAACGGTTTCATGCATGCGACAGCTATGAGATAGCAAAGAAAATTGAAACGGTGCCATTAAAACGTAGTATACATGTAAACGACAACAAGCATTCAAAGAAATCAAGAAAACAACATTCGCATAAGCAAAAACACAAAAAGTGACAGAAATGTTGAAAAAGACAAGTTGAGGCCACTTACCCGTGAATAGCTGAGCCGGATGTATCAAAGAGTCCTAGATGTGCTATGGGATGTCAAAGCTCCAAGATTGATGTGAAAGAATGAGCTTTGATGCATCCAATAAATACGTTTTGAGCTCATGACGCGCATGCCACAAATCTAGGAAAAAGCAACACTTGGAGGAAATTTCCTAAACGAACTTTGCGTGTAACCTCTAGTTGCTAAAAATAGCTCCCTGAATCATGGGATACTTTTTGCATGTTGCCTTTTAGTATTCCAAGAAAAAGAAAGAGATGCATGTAAGTCAAGTTTCCTTGGTCCTGGGTGGAACTGGTTAACCAAACTGCTTATGCATGAAGCTGCTCAATTTCTGGAAGGAAATGCGCATTTCTAGCTGGGAGCTGGGTTGGCTGCTTAGGAGATTTGCGCAATTTCAGGGTAGAGCAGCTGATTGCTGCCCAGATTTGCGCAAATTATTGTCTGAGAAACCCTGTTGGGGAAAGTTACGCAAATTTTCACTATGAGGTTTGACTAGCAGAATTGTGCAATTTTGGACCCAAGTAGTCTGCTAGACAGGATTGCGCAATTTCTAGAGGGAAGGTTGGTTTCCCTCTAGAATTGCGTAATTTCTTGGAGAGTTGCTCAGCCTGCAGGTGGACCAAGTCCGGATG